>JAJAQA010000010.1:42247630-42285130 GCA_021464565.1 Rutilus rutilus | reverse complement strand
GATCTCTCTCCTGTAGGACACAGGGTTCCTCACACACTGATCTCTCTCCTGTAGGACACAGGGTTCCTCACACACTGATCTCTCTCCTGTAGGACACAGGGTTCCTCACACACTGATCTCTCTCCTGTAGGACACAGGGTTCCTCACACACTGATCTCTCTCTCCTGTAGGACACAGGGTTTCTCACACACTGATCTCTCTCCTGTAGGACACAGGGTTCCTGGGCCGGGACGCTCTGCTCCAGCAGCGGGTGGAGGGCGTGAGGCGGCGGCTTGTGATGCTGGTTCTGGAGGAGCACGACCGGGATCTGGACGTGTGGCCCTGGTGGGGCGAGCCGGTGTACCGGAGCGGCGAGCTCGTGGGTGGCACCACCAGCAGCGCCTACAGCTACAGCCTGGAGCGGCACGTGTGTCTCGGGTTCCTGAGCGCCAGGAGCCCCGACGGGTCCCCGGCCCCCGTCACCCCAGACTTCGTCAACCGCGGAGACTACGAGGTGGACATCGCAGGCCAGAGGTTCCCGGCTAAAGCCAAGCTCTACCCCTTCAGCTCGCTCTTCACACAGCAGAAGCGGCGCAGGGAGGAAATGGATCTCAGCAACTTCCAGAGCAAGTAGAGATGAGGAGCCAGTCTCAGTGTGTGTGTGTGTGTCTGTGTGTGTGTGTGAGTCGGAGGAGGAGCTCAGCAACTTCCAGAGCAAGTAGAGATGAGGAGTGAGTGTGAGTGTGTGTGTGTGTGTGTGTGTGTGTGTGTGAGTCTGAGGAGCTCAGCAACTTCCAGAGCAAGTAGAGATGAGGAGTGTGTGTGTGAGTGTGTGTATGTGTGTGAGAGAGTCTGAGAGTCTGAGAGCCGAGCCAGAGCCACGCTTGTCTGCTCTTTGCACAGTCCTTTACACACAACAGGATGTTTGTGTCGTTTACCACTCTCTCTCTATACGTGTGTGTGTGAGTGTGTGTGTGTGTGTGTATGTATATAATGTTGTTGTTTTTCAACAGCTTGGTCGATGCATTTCTAAAAGCTTTATTAGTGTGCATCGTGTTGCAGAAGTTGCCCAGTTTTGACAGCTAGGGTGGGATTAGTTTGACATTAGCATTATCTGAAAGTTCTGATCTGTTTCTGTCAATCGTCCAGTAATGTCTTCTCGAGTGATTGGCCTGTTCTGAGGTTTGTCACATGGTTATGTCACATGTCACATACAATAAAGGGGTTTTATGTGGATTTCAGATTGCCAGAGACAATCAATGTCCATTTGAAGCATTGGTTTTTAATTGGTGAGAACTGGAGAAGTATTTCTAACCTTGTGTGTCTTTGTGCCACAATATTTTGTAATAAAAATACAAGACTAAATGAGGCACTGAGATCATGTGAATGATTGTGTGTGTGTGTGTGTGTGTGTGTGTGTGTGTGTGTGTGTGTGTGTGTGTGTGTGTGTGTGTGTGTGTGTGTGTGTGTGTGTGTGCGTGTGTGTGCGTGTGTGTGCGTGTGTGTGCGTGTGTGTGTGTGTGTGTGTGAGAGTGTGTGCGTGTGTGCGTGTGTGTGCGTGTGTGTGTGTGTGTGTGTGTGTGTGCGTGTGTGCGTGTGTGTGTGTGTGTGAGAGTGTGTGCGTGTGTGCGTGTG
The DNA here is from genome assembly GCA_021464565.1 of Rutilus rutilus. NCBI lineage: Eukaryota > Metazoa > Chordata > Actinopteri > Cypriniformes > Leuciscidae > Rutilus > Rutilus rutilus. Next base: position 42,283,516 of record JAJAQA010000010.1, on the reverse strand, counting down.
TGTGTGTGTGTGTGTGTGTGTGTGTGTGTGTGTGTGTGTGTGTGTGTGTGTGTGTGTGTGTGTGTGGTTTGTAGCGAATCTAAGAGCAAATGATCTGTGGGAATAGAGTGTTTTGTCGTGGAAGATCCTGAAGAGACGGATTTGCACCTTACGCTTTGCTTGTACCTGTTGTGTTTTTTAAATGTTAGACAAAGATATCAGGCCTAAATGGACTATTATACACTAAAGAATATCCTTCTGGCCATCCTGCCTTTGTATTTATATTGTACAAATGTTTAATTGATTTTCATGAATAAAAATGTACGTCAAGAAATGACTCATCATTTGGATTGATTGGCTTTATGTATTAGTTTTGTCTCTATTTTCTCACATCAAGGGTATTTATTGTTATGCACTAGCTTGAATTACTTTGTATTTGATAATGAACTTGGACTCGTATGATTATTAGTTTGGCACATAAAAGCAATAAGAGAGGGTGTGTGTGTGTGTGTGTGTGTGTGTGTGTGTGTGTGTGTGTCACTGGATTCTCCCTTCATAGCCATTAATAATAAGCTGTGCGTTCTGACAAAATACATTTCATTGGATGTTTTAGTGCCTGATTCTTTTTTTAGAGTCACTTTAAATTGTGAAATGGATTTAAACGCTATATTTTTCTTTTGCTCTGCAGTCGTATGGCATTACGTTCAGGTGATTGGCTTCTGCCTGTAAAGTTTTAAACTCAGCAGAGAACAAACATCTTCCCACTCTGCTCTCCACATGCGTGTCTAAGATGGCCGAGATGAACTGCTCGATTACAACACAAAATAATTTAGAGGCAAATTTGAGTAAATTCCAATTTTTTATTATTTTAATCTCTGGACAGCCCTGGAGACCTGAACATGATTAATGACAAAAAGATGCATGCATTAGACTGAAAGGGTACATCAACAGGTAGATTCTTATCATTTATTGGTATAAGCTAAACATAAATATTAGCTGAGTTTAGAGGATTGCACTCTGGCTGCGTTTACACTTGGAATTAACATGCGACCTGTATCCGGATGTTGTCCACATACACATTGAAAAGTGTGAACGCGTTGTTTTCGGATCTGCGTGTCCTGGTCCAGAGGGAGGCGAGGACGCTTGTGATCGGATCTCAGTGTAATGTGAACGCCATCAGCCGTCGTATCTGCATTCAGAGGGCGACGTCATATCAAATGAAACCCCTGTGATCAATGATGTGACTTGTTTAACATGATCTACTGAGTGATTTTTGTATGATCAACTCTGGAAGTATTCCTTCGTTCAAAAAACTTAATTTGATCTAAGACTGAAGATTGCATAAAGTAAAGTGAGTGAGTGAAAGCAATTGGGACATTGTTTAATTTGTATCATCTTTACTCTTTATCTGGTGTCGTGCCACAGAGCTAATTTAAATAATATGCAGGAAACAGAAATGCGATCAGTTATCCAGATACCAGGCTACTTAATAGGCTTGTTTGAGATGCGCCTTGCCTCGCCTGAAATGTATGCGAGAGTCGGCGGCTGCAGTGAGAGGAGGAGTGAAAAAAGCGCAGGCAAGACGGTCAGATCTCTCTTCTCACAGTGGATCTGACACCTGCGAGATCAAAGATGGATATCGCGGGATTCACGGGATTCACGCTCGTGCTCAGTGTTGCTAATAAACTGGATGGAATTTAAGTTCTGTTGCTTTTATATGAAAATAAATATAATGAACAAGACACCCAAAGTAGCCTACTTATTTAATTCCATTCCATTCCATTCCTTTATTTTTTTTTTATAATATTGCATATTATTGCATAACCCATAGAAATCGCACTGTCGGATAGTTTGGGAATATTCACACAACGTATACACAAAAAAACATGATATCAGAGTTTTAAAATCAAACATTTTAAAAGAGAACAATACATCACGGTTGTTTAAACCAATGAGCATGAAGCTGTGTCGTCAGTAAGTCGTTTCCCATCATGCTTTTGATCAGCGCAGTCGGTGGAGAGCAACTGCGCGCGACTGCAGAATCCGACACGTGCGCCTTGCGGTCGCGAGAGTTTTTTGACATACGTCAGCATGACATCTGAGCAAGGCGGACCGCACTCGGACACATTTCTAACCGGCATGCATCTTGCGCTGATCACCGGTGATCGATTCTGCACAGATTTTGCTCATCTCAAACAAGCCTAATGTGAACAAATGTAAATGCGCCTGATTGGCTAACGCGACCCGATCACGGTGTTCGCATGTTAACGCCAAATGTAAATGCAGCCAATGACGCACACAACAACAGGGGATTATGGTCCCACTTGTATTAATTATTTTGTAATGCACAACTATATTCATCATTATATGAACATGTCTGGCTATAAGCAAAGTAATATTAGGTTATGACTCTACCAGACCAGTTCTGATCCTCTAATTTGATTGGTCCAGTTGTATGTGAGTGAAACCCAGAGAGGAGCTGTGAGAAACTCTCTACTCACAGACACTGTTTTAATCTATGTGTCGTATGATGACAATAGCCACGTTTCCATTACAGATTTGCGCACAACTTTTGCAATATTTTCTAAATGTCGATAAAAATCTATTGCGCAATGACAGCGTTTCCATTAGCCGATGTTATGCGACTAAAACGTCATTTTTTCCTATCACGATAAGTCATTCCAAAACTCATGGCAACGGATGTTGGTAGGTTTACATATATCCCAGCCCTGCCATTTCTGTTAATGGAAGGAGACGTATGTGTGTTATCCAAGCATTAATGGCAAGGAAAGACCCTTGTTCTTGTGAGCGGCTCATATGAGGAGTTTCTGGGAGTTTCTCCTTTAGATCTGCTTCAAGGTCTTGATTTAGAATCCAGTATTCACATAATTATTTGGTCTTTTATGAGTTTAAAGGACTCGGTCTCGTCTTCTGTCCAAACACACCGCACCGTCTACCTCAGGTGACTGTAAATACACAAAAACTGTTTCCATTGCAGTTTTGCGAAATATTCCTCTTTCAAATTGCCTGAAAAACCACCGCGATATATGGGAGTTTTTGCGCAATTAACGTGTTTCCATTGGGCGTATTTTCAATGCGCAATTTCAATTTGCGCAATTTGAAGCGTAACGGAAACGCGGCTAATCAAAGCTTGACACTTTTGGGACATTTGTTTGGTGGAGAATCTATGCAAGAATGCACAAACTACCTAGCCAGACTTCTTCTTGATATTAACTTCTGTAGCTTGACTCTAAAACTCATATGGTGAGACAAAGATGGTGATTTTGGTGATGTATCGGCCCAGCAGTTCTCCGCGCTCCAGCTCGCTCATCTCCACCTGCAGGTCCAGCGTGGCCGGGCCCAGAACCGGACGGGTCAGCAGGAGTTCCCCCGTCTGACGGTCTGAGCGCCTCATGGTGAAGAACCGGCGAGCTCGTCCTCCCAGCAGAGCGAACCTCAGCGAGTCCCCGATCATCCTCACAGCGGAGACCCGGAACACGACCCGAGGAGCCGAGAGCCCGGACACCACCGACAGGTGATGGTGGGACACGGAGCCGGGCGTCTGAGAGCAGGTCCTGCTGGACCCGGGGCAGGGGTTCCTCTCGCAACGCCTGAGAGCACAACAACACTTTCACAGGTTTCTTTGTTTTAAAGGGATAGTTCACCCAAAAATGAAAATTAGCCCATGATTTACTGACCCTCAAGTCATCCTAGTGTATGTCATTCTTCTTTCAGATGATGAATAAGCTTTATAATGCCAGTGAATGGCCGTATGTTTTTTGAAGTCCATAAAAGTGCATCTATCCATGATGAAAGTGCATCTATCCATGATGAAAGTGCATCTATCCATGATGAAAGTGCATCTATCCATGATGAAAGTGGATCTATCCATCATAAAAGTGCATCTATCATCATAAAAGTGCATCTATCCATGATGAAAGTGCATCTATCCATGATAAAAGTGCATCTATCCATGATAAAAGTGCATCTATCCATCATAAAGTGCATCTATTCATCATAAAAGTGCATCTATCCATGATAAAAGTGCATCTATCATCATAAAAGTGCATCTATCCATGATGAAAGTGCATCTATCCATGATGAAAGTGCATCTATCCATCATAAAAGTGCATCTATCCATGATGAAAGTGCATCTATCCATGATAAAAGTGCATCTATCATCATAAAAGTGCATCTATCCATGATGAAAGTGCATCTATCCATGATAAAAGTGCATCTATCCATGATAAAAGTGCATCTATCCATGATAAAAGTGCATCTATCCATGATGAAAGTGCATCTATCCATGATGAAAGTGCATCTATCCATGATAAAAGTGCATCTATCCATGATGAAAGTGCATCTATCCATGATAAAAGTGCATCTATCCATGATAAAAGTGCATCTATCCATGATGAAAGTGCATCTATCCATGATGAAAGTGCATCTATCCATGATAAAAGTGCATCTATCCATGATAAAAGTGCATCTATCCATGATGAAAGTGCATCTATCCATCATAAAAGTGCATCTATCATCATAAAAGTGCATCTATCATCATAAAAGTGCATCTATCCATGATAAAAGTGCATCTATCCATGATAAAAGTGCATCTATCATCATAAAAGTGCATCTATCCATGATTAAAGTGGATCTATCCATGATGAAAGTGCATCTATCCATGATGAAAGTGCATCTATCCATGATGAAAGTGCATCTATCCATGATGAAAGTGCATCTATCATCATAAAAGTGCATCTATCCATGATAAAAGTGCATCTATCATCATAAAAGTGCATCTATCCATGATTAAAGTGGATCTATCCATCATAAAAGTGCATATATCCATCATAAAAGTGCTACACGGCTCCGGCAGGTTAATAAAGGCCTTCTGAAGCGAAGCCATGCGCTTGTGTATGACAAATATCCATAATTAAAAGTTTATCAACTAAAATAACTAGCTTCGGGCATACGGCCAATTCCGGCAGACGCATCGATTGCATGATGCATTGACGAATGCGGAAGCTCAGAGGATAGAGCGAAACAAAACACCAGTCACGAATTAGAAGTCTAAAACGCGAATTTTCAAAGAGAAATGTGGGAGGAGCTTGAGTTTGTTGCCCAGCCCTGTTTGATTGAACCACGAGAGGCGTCAAAGCTTACGCTACTCCTACATCTATGTCATTCATCATCAAGTGTTACTGTTGATCGATTGCTGATTGATTGCTGTCTGATCGATTGCTCCTGCCTGCCTCGTTGCTGCTGCTGAGTTGGTGTGCGTCTGTAAGCTTCGTATATCTTTCTGTTTTGAATCATTATTTACTATCATTCCTTGTTGTTTATACTGCTAAATATAGCTTACTCAACATGACACATTAACCTGACATCGCTAGCTTCAATCTAAATCGTTATTGCTAGCACAACATGCTAGTAATTCGCTAGCCTGTTAGCGTGCTATCCATGCGCTCTTTATTTATTTTTCTCTCGCGCCTTTTACAAGTTCATCAAACCTTAGGATCAGTCAACAAACACAGTGAGTCATGTCATCTTCTCCTCTTATTGTCACCTGCACCTCATGTAACATGTATAGCATAGCCTTCTCTGTCAACACAGGATTTACATGTGATAAAAGCAGGGAGATAGTAAAGCTGACAGGGAAGATTTCATAACTAGAGACACGCATCCAAGCTTTACTCGAGGTTAATTGTAAGAGTGCAAGGGCTTTAGATACTGCTTTGGATGCGACTAGCTTAGTGAACTCTGTATATTGTTCGGTTCCGGCTGTAGAGCCCGTGCAGCAGGGCAACTGGGTGACGGTGAGGCGCTGTAGTCACGGGACAAAACACTGCTCTTCCGTTCCGATTACCAGTGAATTCTCCCCTCTCAGTGAAACACCCACTGAGAATCCTGTTGATTGTGCCCTAGTTATTGGCGATTCTATAAAACGGAACGTGAAAATAGAGACACCAGCCACCATAGTCACATGTTTGCCGGGAGTCAGAGCGCCTGACATCAAAGCAAATTTAAAAGTGCTGGCTAATGCTAATCGTAAATTCTCTAAGATTATCATTCACGTCGGCACTAATGATGTTAGACTCCGCCAGTCGGAGATCACTAAAATGAACGTTAAAGAGGTGTGTGAACTCGCAAGTACGATGTCAGGCACTGTAATTTGCTCTGGCCCCCTTCCTATTCGCCGGAGTGATGAGATAGTTAGTAGATTGTCCTCACTCAATGGCTGGCTGTCTAAGTGGTGTCTGCAAAATAATATAGAATTCATAGACAATTGGAAAAGTTTTTGGGGCAGACCTGACCTGTTGAAAAGAGATGGTATTCATCCCTCCTGGGATGGTGCTGCTCTTCTCTCTAGTAATATGGCACATAGTCTTAGAGCTCAAACATGACAATCTGGGGCTCAGGTCAGGAAGCAGACAGACTGGCTAAACCGACCGTCTGCTAGCTGTCTCACGTCACCAAGGTCAGATAAATCCCATCACATAGAGCCTCTTTCACCTAGATATCATCATATAGAGACTGTGTCTGTTCCCCGAATAACTCCTAAACCCATCTAAGGGTAAAAATGTAATTGATGTTCAACAAATAAAAAACAGATATAATACAAACGATAAATGATAAAACTTGGGTTGCTGATTCAATCCCAAAACTCCAAATCCACTTATTGTTAATGATATGATTACAGACTATAATCTAGATGTGCTGTGTTTGACAGAAACCTGGCTAAAACCAAACGATTATATTACTTTAAATGAGTCCACCCCGCAAGATTACTGTTATAAACATGAACCTCGTCTGAAAGGCAAAGGAGGAGGTGTTGCTGTAATCTATTGTAATATTTTCAAAATGACTAAGAAGTCTAGTTTAAAATATAATTCTTTTGAAGTGTTGGTGCTTAATATAGCAATATATAGTGTAAATGATAAATCACATTTGAGATTTGTGCTGGCTACTGTATACAGGCCACCAGGGCACCATACAGACTTTATCAAAGAATTTGCTGACTTTCTATCAGAGTTAGTTCTGGCTGCAGATAAAGTCATAATTATTGGTGATTTTAATATGTGGATAACGAAAAAGATGCATTGGGATTGGCATTTAAAGACATTCTTAACTCTATTGGAGTTAGACAACACGTGTCAGGACCTACTCATCGTCGTAATCATACTCTAGATCTAATATTATCACATGCAATAAATGTTGATGCTGTTGAAATTCTGCAGCAGAGCGACGACATCTCAGATCATTATCTAGTCTCGTGTAAACTTCATTTAGCCAAGGCTGCAAAGCCGACTCCGTGTTATAAATATGTGAGACCTATCACTTCTGCCACTAAAGATTGCTTTATTAATGATCTTCCTGATCAGTTTCATCTCCTCAGCATCCCGGATAGCTTAGAAGAACTCGATATTGCAACAGAAACTTTTAACTCTCTCTTTTCCAGCACTTTAGACACAGTTGCTGCGTTGCGCTTAAAGAAGATTAAAGAAAATAGTCCAACGCCGTGGTACAACGAGCACACTCGGCCCTTAAGAGAGCAGCCAGAGAGATGGAGCGCAACTGGAAGAAAACAAAACTAGAGGTATTTCGCATTTCATGGAAAGAGAGCTCGATTGCTTACAGAGAGGCTTTAAAAGCTGCTAGATCTGCTTATTTTTCAACCCTATTAGAAGAAAATAAACAAAACCCTAGGTATTTATTTGAAACAGTGGCTAAACTAATGAAAAATAAAGCTTCAAGCCCAGAAGTTTCCAAGCAGCACAGCAGTAATGACTTTATGAACTTTCTTCAAGATTGATAATGTCAGGGAGAAAATTATAACTATGCAACCGTCTACTACAGTATCGCATCAGGGAGAGCATTGTAGTCTCTCTGAGGAAAGATTCGATTCATTCATTGCTATAGGAGAGGAAGAATTCGTTAAACTCGTTAAATCATCTAAATCGGCAACATGTATGTTAGACCCTATACCGACTAAGCTACTGAAAGAGATGCTCCCAGAGGTCATAGATCCTTTTCTTAATATCATTAATTCATCTTTGTCTCTAGGATACGTACCAAAAACCTTTAAGCTGGATTAAGATACTAGAAAAGGCGGTATCCTCACAACTATGTTCCTTTTTAGAAAGAAATTATAACTGAGAAGTTTTTCAGTCAGGATTTAGACCGTACCATAGTACTGAGACAGCTCTCGTTAGAGTCACAAATGATTTGCTCTTATCATCCGATCGTGGTTGTATCTCTCTATTAGTGTTACTCGATCTTAGTACTGCATTTGACACTATTGACCACAACATTCTTTTAAATAGACTCGAAAATTATGTTGGCATTAGTGGAATTGCATTAGCATGGTTTAAATCATACTTATCTGACCGTTATCAGTTTGTAGCAGTAAATGAAGAGATGTCTCATCGATCACAAGTTCAGTATGGCGTACCACAAGGCTCAGTACTAGGACCGCTGCTGTTCACTCTGTACATGCTACCCTTGGGAGATATCATTAGGAAGCGTGGAATTAGTTTTCACTGTTATGCTGATGATACTCAGCTCTATATTTCTTCACCGCCTGACGAAACTTACCAATTCACAAAATTAACGGAATGTATAGCTGATATAAAAAACTGGATGACTAGTAATTTCCTATTACTTAATTCTGAAAAAAACAGAGATTCTAATGATTGGACAAAAAACCTCCTCACGTAATAATAGAATACTGTCTAACACTTGATGGCTGCTCTGTTAAGTCTTCGTCGTCGGTTAGGAACCTGGGTGTGCTCTTTGATACCAATCTTTCATTTGAAAGTCACGTGTCTAGTATCTGTAAAACCGCATTTTTCCATCTTAAAATTATATCTAAATTACGCCATATGCTCTCATTGACAAATGCGGAACAATCAGTTAATGACCTCAAGGCTAGATTATTGTAATGCTCTACTGGGTGGTTGCCCTGCACGCTTAATAAACAAACTACAGCTAGTTCAAAACGCAGCAGCTCGAGTTCTTACCAGAACCAGGAAGTATGACCATATTAGCCCAGTTCTGTCAACACTGCACTGGCTCCCTATTAAACATCGTATACATTTTTAAATATTGCTGATTACTTACAAAGCACTGAATGGTTTAGCTCCGCAGTGCTTGAGCGAGCTCTTAACGCATTATAGTCCTTCACGTCTATTGCGATCTCAAAATTCTGGCCAGTTGATAATACCTAGAATATCAAAATTGACTGCTGGCGGTAGATCCTTCTCCTATTTAGCACCAAAACTCTGGAGCAGTCTTCCTAACATTGTCCGGGAAGCAGACACACTCTGTAATTTCAAAGCTAGACTAAAAACACATCTCTTTGACCTAGCATACACATAACACATTATAGACTTCTATAATTCAATGTTAGGCTGCATAGATCAGGTCAGCCGGAACCGGGAACACTTTCCATAAATCCTGATGTACTCGTTACATCATAAGAAGAATGGCGTCTACGCTAATATTAGTCTCTCTGTTTATCCCGAGGTTTACCACAGTCCGCCGGATCCAGGCGGTATCCAGATCTGATGAAGGATCTGCGCCTGGACACACACTCACACACACACTCCAGATCTGATGAAGGACCTGCGCCTGGATGCGACAATAACGCAGTCCTGAAATGTCAACTAGGCTCTTCCCTGTGAAGGCCTCCCTCCCCTCCCTTTACCTCTCTACAGATAAAGCGTTGTCGGGATAATTCCGGTTCGCGTGGCTATGCGGAAGCTATACAATTCTGTATTATAAATTTTAAGGCCAGACAAGTAGTTTGTTGAGGTTTGATTTGTAGGGAAGGACTACACGCCTGCGCACATATATTCAAACGCGCATCCCTATAGACTGAACTCGTAATACACATGTGCGCCATCAGCGTTCTCACTGGTTCGCGGTATACTGATTGTATTCGTCTGAAAGAAGAATATCATATACACCTAGGATGACTTGAGGGTGAGTAAATCATGGGGTAATTAAAATTTTTGGGTGAACTATCCCAAACTAACTAACTAACTAAAAAGGGATGGTTCGGAGTAAAATCAACCTTTGGTCCTTTGCACCATGACCTCGAGCCGAACACCCCCCAGAAGCCTTTTTTCCCTTGGTTGAACATTATTAAAGTTAGAGCTTATATAGAGAAATCAGCTGGATGGCTTAGTGCAGGCGCTAACGGATCCAAGGATGTATCTCGTAAATTACCCACTAATAATGCCCAGAATGGTACCAAACTTATACAGTACAACCAAGGGAAAAAAGGCTTCTGGGGGGGTGTTCGGCTCGAGGTCATGGTGCAAAGGACCCTAGGTTGATTTTACTCTGAACCATCCCTTTAAATAAAGATGCTTCGTAGACTGTTGCTTACGTTGGAGAGGTTTTGGCGTAGCTGGCGTTCTTCATCTGTGGACACTCCACTTTAACACACTGAAAACCCCCGTAGGTGTTGATGCAGAGCTGGTCACGTGTGCAGTCGTTCTGCCTGGATCCACACTCGTCGATATCTGGAAGGAAAAACAGGATCAGAATCGAGACTGTAGTGTTTCCCAAGTGCATCTTTTGCTGTTACTGAATGACCTTTGCAGTTCCGTCCATCACGGGTCAGGTTGTAACCGGCAGGACAGGAGCATCTGTATCCACCGGCAGTGTTAACACACGTGTGTAAGCAGAGACGGCCCGCCTGCCCCATGTGGAACAGCTTACACTCATCTATGTCTAGGAGAAAACATACAGGAACGAGCAGGTTGAAACAAACACGTCATTGGACGGAAGAAGAGTATTTGTGTCCCTAGTGAAAAGATCAGCATCGCTGGTCCCAAAGACAGAGACCAAAAACATCACAAGCTGGTGAAGAATAAAGTGGCCATGACTAATAGAAATGGGGTGTTTGCCATCGAAGACCCGTCGCAAAATAACGGGAGAGATTAAGTTTTGAGCTTGACCAGTACGGGTCTCTTTAGATGGGATTTCAATCTTTGACCACTAATAAACAGTGTCTTCCTTGAGTGTGTTTGGTGACAGTGATGGCTGAAGAAGCGCACCTGTGCAGACGCTGTTATCTCGGCCGGAGATGGAGAACCCCGGCTCACAGGTGCAGTGTGTCGTTCCCTGGATCCGACTACACCTGGGCTGGCGGAGGAAAGCGGACGAGTGGGACTGAGGGAAGGAGGAGGCTTCGCCATCAGGGGACGTGTTCATTACGTTCACAAAAACTGCAGAGAGAATCCGATTTCAAGAGCAGGTAAAGTGTCAGTTGTGCACCAGAGACAATCCTCAGATTTCAGCATGAAGCCTGGTTTATGCTCAACACATCTCAATGCACATGCAAAGAGTGTATAGAAATAATGTTTAATAACGTCAAACAGAATAATGTCAAAAGTTCTCACCGAGAATATATTCAAGCAATACACTCTGACAATTTTACTAAAACAAATGCAAGTTCTTGTACAAGTAAAAACACCTCTTGAGTGTAATGAGCTATTGCTTGCTGTCTTGAAACCGTCACAGAACCTTTTTTAACAATCCAATTAAAATTGCAGCTGTTTGTCAGAGCATGTATATCAGGAACAGGTGCATCTGATTGCACAATATTTTATAATTTTACTGGAATGTCAGATTCTGTGGATGAGTGTTTGGACTTGATGTGAAAAGGACTTCGACCAGGATCCGCCACTGACTAGAGGGAATGTTCATTAGTAATTAAATAATTCAATTAAAATGTGTTTTTGTGCAAGTACTCAAACAAACAACAACTTGCGAAAGCAAACCCTTTTGGGATTTTTAAATATCCTTTAATTGATAAGTGTGATCTAAGGTGAAGGTTTATAATGTTTCTACAGCCCTGATCCCAGATGAAGGACTACTGAACATGCCCAAATATACTCTCTAACGGCCTCTGTTTGAGGGGTATGAACGGATGCTAGCCATATGTGATGTGACGGGATCGTATTTCACCTTTGATTGATCAGCAGACATATCTTGAGGCGGTTTTTTTTTTTTGGCATGTGGAGATTGAACAGAAGCTGTAATCTGATTTTCAAGGGTATAACACAACATTTGACAGTTTTGCCAAATTTCACTGGCTATATTTTGAGAGCTGGTTTAGGGAGGATAAATATGTTTCTGTTACAGCAGGTCTGAGCCACTGCGTCATTTACTGATGTTTAAACATGTGTGTGTCTTATTCATCCAAGGTGCAGTTCAGAAGTTTATTCTTTCATAGGCCTGGTAACATCTTTTTATGTCAAAAACGGGGCCTGTAAATGTGCTCAAAAAAGCTTCTGATGAAATGCAAACCAACATGTGGGCGTTGGAGAGTCGCAGGAAGGTCCAGCCCAGCCCTGGCCACAGAAACAGCTGAATCCATTCACCTCGTCTCTACAAGTTCCTCCGTTGGCACAAGGTGATGACAGACACTCGTCGATATCTTAGAGAGGAGAGAAAGACAGTGAGGATTCAGAGTCTATAAGCAAAACCCTAACCGAGAAGGTAAAGTTGCTGTAAGCGATGTCATTCGGTCAGATTCTTCTTTAGTGCTGTCACAGAGATGTGTGTTTTCTCACTGCATCCGCTTCAGTGATTCTCCCTTCGAATGAATGAAGTCTTGATGCTACACAATATGATGACATTCTACACTCTTCTGTGCTTCAGCAGTTTGGAGAAGGTCTTTATCTGCTCCAGCATGTCAACGTCTCTGTGCACAAGACAAGTTCATCTATTAAGTCTGGTGTAGAAGAACTGGGCTGATCTGCCCAAAGCCCAGAGAATCTCAGCAGGATCAACTGGAAAACCAGCCCTTGACCTCACTGAGCGTGTCTGGATGGAGCAAATCTTTGTTCAACATCTAGTGGAAGAACGGAAGCTGTAAAGACAGGAATTCATGCTTTTGAAATGAAATAACCAACAGTCAGACCTCACTCATCTCAATGGTGTTTCGGGGTTCAGGTCTAGGCTTTGTGTAGTAAACCGTGTCTATATGGACCTCGTTTTGTGCACAACAGAATTAACATGTTGGAAAAGCAAAGACTCTCCACAATCTGCTGCAACAAAGTTCTGACCGCTGGAAGGGACAGTCCACGTGCTTTTGTTAATCTTTTGTATCTGTCAGGTAGTGGCAACATTTTGTCCATTGAAAACATGCTTACAGCACCTTTAAATACAAATGTAAAGAGTTATATAAAATTATAGAGTATGTCATTCGAGAAGTTTACAGGTTTTCAAGAGAAAACTTCTCTAGAGTGGAACAGAAAGATAGTTGTGATGACAGAGAAGATGGAAGGTTTCCACCAGCCGTCTGTAAGATCTTAAACTCTAGGGTTCACACAAGGGACGTACAAACTACTACTCAGTCTGTAAAACTCAGTAATTAAAGGGTATTTAAATAGATTATCCCCCCAAAATAACACTTCTGTCATTATTTCCTCACCCTCATGTCATTCCAAAGACTTTTTAGCTTTTATTTCTTGTTCATTCAATAAATGTTAACCCTAACCAGTCCTTTGCATACAGGTTTGGAACAACATGAGGTTGAGTAAATGACAGTCTAATGGCTATCAGTATCACAATATTATGTTGCACCATGTGTACTTTACACTAAACGTACAGTGAGTTACTGAATCTAAGCACTCCTTAAACTCGTGCTGTTCCTCAATACGATGTCTGCATTGGCGAACCCTACTGACATCAAGCAGAAGGGTCGAAAAGCTTTAGACGTCAGTTCACTGTTCCTTCTGGTTACCAGTTATTTACATTTCCATGGATTATATATCCAACATGAAATATAATTGAAATAATATATAGCATATTGAAATATGCCAAATCACATCTAATAATATCCACCTGCAAACACAACCAATCAAGTACTGCATTTACTCACTGCAAACACTCAGTGGTTTTCTACACACTGTTAAGATCCTGATCTTCTTCATGTCCTTCATTGCCTCCGTCGTCTTTGACTGATCATTACCACATCTGCGCACTAAAGTTCAGCCTACTTACCTGCATCTATGTGTTAAACAGGGGTTCGGGTCTGGTCTTATAGGTTAGTCAAGTTCTTACAAGACTCTGTAAATCATTTCTGTTAGGACTTCACCTTGTGTTGACATGCTGGAAGAGAAGAGGACCTTCACTAAGCCACTGCAGCACAGCTGGAAGTGTGACATTCTAGAGCAGGGGTGTCCAAACTCAGTCATGGAGGGCCACTGTCCTGCAGAGTTTAGCTCCAACCCCAATTAAAAACACCTGAACCAGATAATCAAGATCTTACTAGGACCTGATTATCTGGTTCAGGTGTGTTTAATTGGGGTTGGAGCTAAACTCTGCAGGACAGTGGCCCTCCAGGACCGAGTTTGGACACCCCTGTTCTAGAGCATTAAGATGTTTTCAGTGGAGTTACTTCAATAGCCAAACATGTTCATTAGAAGCAGGTGTATCGCAAACGTTTGGCCAAATAGTGTATTTCAACTTGAAATGGCATTTAAAGACATTCTTTTTCTGATAGAATCTTTAAAATATTTTTACAACTACATAAAATACCAAGTGGAAAATGCACCTGGTTTCCTAGAAAGAGCCATTTTGTCACCCACAGACTGAGACGACTGCCCCTCAGAGACAGCTGGCACCGAGGAGGCTTTAGATGGACTGAATAAAGGAGTGTTTAAGTGCGGACACCTTTGCAGACGGGCTGATGTCCACTCCAGCTGAGCGAGTCTTTACACTGTCTCGTCTCGGAGCCCAGCAGCTCGAAGCCCGCGTCACAGATGAAGTGCACTTCATGGCCAGCCGACAGAGTCGTCCCCAGCTTTCTGCCGTTCACAGGAGGCTCCAGCTCAGGGCAAGTGACTGTGGAAGACAACAACAAACAGTGTGCACACTTTAAACTAAATTAAGCATGTGTGCCTCATGTTATTCAGTTTGAACTGTCATTTACTTACAGTTCTTTGGTTTAGCGGGCCGGCTTGCAATGCTGTCATGCAGGAGGTTGAGTGTCTTCCTCAAATTACGAAGACTCTGCAAGTATGAAGATTCCTGTGATGAAAGCAGTTTGTGAGCCTGTTGAATTGAGTTCTGTAGGTCTCGCTTACCGGGACAGTCCTAAAAAAAAACATGCATATTACCATCACAGACGCAGAATTGACTGTTTTTGCACAACATGTTCAGATCCATACGGTAGCATCCAGTACAGTAAAAACAGGCTGTCGTGGCTAAAAGAGATCAGGCATTATATTTCATAAAGAATCCACTAGTCCCTCACTCTACAAGCGACCCGGCACCCGGTGTCTGAGGAATCAGATTCAGAACCGGACCTCTGAAACATCATAGATCCCTATCTAAGAACACAAAGGTTCAGATTCAGGGTCAGGTCTAGTCTTTTCATTCATCAGACGCTCAGCATCAAACCGGTTCTGTGTCTCATCAATACAACTTCCAGCAAAGATCCACTAAAGCCTCAACAAACTGCATCAGGACATTCTCTTTTAAACGATCGAGAAGTTAAGTATAAAGCTTAGTCTGATTAAGTGATGATGACCTAATTAAGTTAGCAGACAGTAGGCTACTGATACTCTAATGACTGCTAGTTGACATGTAGTTGCACATTTACTCATAGTTAGTAAAATATCTAAAATGGACCATCCCCATACACAAAAGAAATATATTTGAAATGTATTTTCAAAATATATTTTTGGAATATATATGCAAATATTTGATATTGGCCCAATATATATATTTTAGTTAAATATATGTAAATATATGTTTACATATATGTTCATATATGTTTTAACTTGTGCAAACTGTTTCATTTGTAATATATTTTGAAATTTAAAAAGTTAACATTTTCACAAACAAACATTACATTTATTCCTTTAGCTGACGCTTTTATCCAAAGCGACTTACAATTGCTATATATGTCAAGGGTCACACGCCTCTGGAGCAACTAGGGGTTAAGTGTCTTGCTCAGGGACACATTGGTGTCTCACAGTGGATTTGAACCCGGGTCTCTCACACCAAAGGCATGTGTCTTATCCATTGCGCCACACCACCCCACAAACAACACATTTTCAGTTTATTTTTTTAGATAGACCACTTCAGCTGTGGTTGTGGGCATGAGAAAGCAGTGCTCTACCACTTCCCTCACCCACATTTTTCCTACTGGTCGGGGATCGAACCAGCAACCCTTCGGTTACAAGCCCAAAGCCCGAAGCCCTAACCAGTAGGCCATGGCTGCCCCATTACTGACTTTATTGGCCTAAAATGACAATTTTATGTAGGAAATAACACAGAATGCAGAGTTTTTTCCCCTATTTTTACAGAATTGAATACAGTTATTTAATAGTGTGTGTATGCAGTGTTAGACACTGAGTTATATCTATTGTTTAAGTGCACTTCACTGTTGGAGTGTCACTGTTATACTTGCATCATAAATATTGTGCATATTTTCAATATTTAAATGACTTCAGGAAAGATGTCAATAAAACAACAATAAATCTAATAATTGCACTTAGTGTGAGGTACGTGCCACCTAATATGGCCTAATAGTCCTAGGAAAGCAACTCTCTGTCATTTTACATTGCAGTCATTTAAATGTAAGTACAGTATTTATTATAGCTGTGTGTCATAATACAGTAGTGGAATATGGTAGCCTACTGTTGTGTATTGGGGAAAAGGTAGAGGAATTACTATGATCAAAATACATTTTCGACTCTTCTTTAGCAAGCTAAACATTTTATGACCATATATTTTGTCATATATTTTACAATACATGTTATAAATGTAAATATATTTCACACTTAACATCATATATTTTTGTTATATTTCAGAATATATTTCAAAATGATAAATATAAGTGAACAACAATGCAAATATATTTCAATGTATTTGGAATATATGCCACATATATTTTTGACACTTTTAAATATATTTCAATATTTTTTTTTTCTGTATGGGTCAACATAGTGTTACCCACAAATTTCAAAACGGTCATAACGTTACACAGGCTGTCCAATGTTCAAAACATTGCATTGTGCATTCATTGTCTGTATGAACATTACTTTAATCTCCTTCAATGACATTAATCATAAATATCAACAAAAAACTACAGTATAGGAAAAAAGTGAAGCACATTAAAACTTCAGCTGCAGTGCTCCTCACCTGGCTTACTGTAAAAAGGAAAACAAAGGATTGATAACTCTTTATATATTTCCATCAACCGTCTCTAGATTTATTTGTCCACAGGTTCTCATTACAAGGACCTGCATACATTATAATGACATAGTGACATTATAATGACATAACTGCATAGAGTAATGACAAATCTGAAAACATGGTCTGGAAAAGTGGTATATAGGACCCTAGAAAGAGTGTCTGAATGATGAAGAAATATTAGGTTCCTATAATGTCTTCCAGTTGGTTCATGTTCCACAGTAATTGGTGTCAGTGGATCTGGTTATCATGAAACTTTCATGATCTAAGCATGAAATATTGCTTGTCTTTTTCCTTAAAACGACAAAGATTGTATTTCCTTTTATTGTTTCTTTTTGACTTATGTAAGCAGGATAAATATTTGAACTTCTTGAAAACCGGCTGGTTAACTGAGAGCAGCAGTGTTGGAGACGCATTAGTAGGGCAGTACCAGAAGCTGTTGATGTTCGGGGTAACAGTGTTCTCTTTAAGAGTACATCAAAACATTCCATGTTGTTTATCCTCAAATCCCTCTGAATAGAGTGGTTGTGTAGAATGTGCAATAGTCACACAGTAAGCCTACAGTCTATCAGACTGAAAGACTTTTCACAATTTTATTTAAAGATTTTATGTCAAAGACAAGAACTTAAAAATATATGGACTCATTTTTGTATATTTTATCATACAAGAAAAAAAACCTGGTCTGGTGCTGCTGTTAGGCCTCCTACAAATTCCGATAAAATCAGATGCATTTACAATAAAAGATACTTTTGCAGTAGCTTATGAATAATTTGATACCATCATCTCGTTCTGCATTATAATAATAAAAGAGTGGCCAAAATACAATGACATACACATGCGTTTAGCTTTAACCCTTGACCTACTCTGAATGAACTCTTTTGTACTAAAACGTGACTTGAGCAATTTAATTTAACAACTGTGTCTTGTCCTGAGACAGGTCTGTTAGTTGGCTTGCAGCAAATATCATAGTGAACTCCTACTCTTTGCTCTTTTTCAGGTTACAGAATTTTCTGCTATTTATGGAATACTTAATAAATATAACTCACCTGAGCCAGCATTGTATAACCTTGACAGATAAATATTGAAAGTAGTATAGAGTATCTTCGGTTCATCGTCTTCAATGAATCGTTGAGTGGATACATTAATTATGTTAATAAATGCCTTTGTGTAGTGGATTCTGTCAAGAAAATGCTGCGTATCTGTGTCTGTTGAGCTCCAAATTCGTTACCGGCTCAGCTTTAAAACCCCCTCATAATGAGACTGCTGCTGCAAGAGGATTTTTCTGAAAGCAAGCACTGGATATTTTCCCCATAAACCGCAGGTCAGTTGGTGTATTTACTGAATGGACAGAAGTTGTGAAATCAGTTTCTTTACTTGTGTTTCGCATTGTTAGAGTCAACTTCTAAAAAGATTCATTACTCAGGCCCACAGTAAGAAATTATTGAGCGAGGTAGAAAATGTACACGCATATTTTATATCTGTAAATAATAATTATTTTTTTTTAGGATTAATTACTTTTAGAGAACACAACCGTGGTCCGTCTGACTCCAGATCAGAAGTTTGCGTGTTCAAATCACGTTGGGGTCAAAGTCTGATCAATATTTACTCGGCTGTTTGAATGATTTGACCTTAAGTCTTTTATAAAATTCATATAAAATTAAAAAAACGCATGTTCTCCTGGCGCAATGGTAGCGTGTCTGACTCTAGATCAGAAAGTTGCGTGTTCAAATCACGTCGAGGTCAATCAAACCCTAATTTGACCATAAGTCTTTTTTAAAATTCATGAATCCTTACTGCTAGACCATATTACTATCTCAGCAAACCTATAGAAACGCATGTTCTCCTGGCGCAATGGTAGCGTGTCTGACTCTAGATCAGAAGGTTGCGTGTTCAAATCACGTCGAGGTCAATCAAACCCTAATTTGACCATAAGTCTTTTTTAAAATTCATGAATCCTTACTGCTAGACCATATTACTATCTCAGCAAACCTATAGAAACGCATGTTCTCGTGGCGCAATGGTTACGTGTTCAAAACATGTCGCGGTCAAACAATAACTAATTTGACCATAAGTCTTTTTTAAATTAATGAATCCCAAGACCATATTACTATCTCAGAAAATTCACAGAAGTGTAGAGCCTCGTGGTGCAACGGTAGCGCGTCTTACTCCAAATCAGAAGGTTGCGTGTTCAAATCACGTCGAGGTCAAACAATCCTTAAATTGACCATAAGTCTTTTTTAAATTAAGCAATCCCTACTGCAAGACCCTATAACTAACTCAGCAGATTCACAGAATTGCAGGGAAAATTCCAAAAAGTGCAGGACCTCGTGGTGTAATGGTAGCGCGTCTGACTCCAGATCAGAAGGTTGCGTGTTCAAAACACGTCGAGGTCAAACAATCCCTAATTTCACCATAAGTCTTTTTTAAAATTCATGAATCCTTACTGCTAGACCATATTAATATCTCAGCAAACTCACAGAATTGCAGGGCAAACTCACAGAAACATAGGTCCTCGTGGCGCAACGGTAGCGCGTCTGACTCCAGATTAGAAGGTTGCGTGTTCAAATCACGTCGAGGTCAAACAATCACTAACTTGACTGTAAGCCCTTTTTAAAGTAAGGAATCCCTAGACCATATTACTATCTCAGCAAATTCACAGAAATGTAGGGCCTCGTGGCGCAACGGTAGCGCGTCTGACTCCAGATCAGAAGGTTGCGTGTTCAAATCACGTTGAGGTCAAACAATCCCTAAATTCACCATAAGACTTTTTTAAAATTCATGAATCCTTACTGCTAAGACCATATTACTATCTCAGCAAATTCACAGAAATTTAAGGCCTCGTGGCGCAACGGTAGCGCGTCTAACTCCAGATCAGAAGGTTGCGTGTTCAAATCATGTCAAGGTCAAACAATTCCTAATTTCACCATAAGTCTTTTTTAAAATTCATGAATCCTTACTGCTAAGACCATATTACTATCTCAGCAAATTCACAGAAATGTAGGACCTCGTGGCGCAACGGTAGCGCGTCTGACTCCAGATCAGAAGGTTGCGTGTTCAAATCACGTCGAGGTCAAACAATCCCTAAATTCACCATAAGTCTTTTTTAAAATTCATGAATCCTTACTGCTAAGACCATATTACTATCTCAGCAAATTCACAGAAATGTAGGGCCTCGTGGCGCAACGGTAGCGCGTCTGACTCCAGATCAGAAGGTTGCGTGTTCAAATCACGTCGAGGTCAAACAATCACTAACTTGACTATAAGCCCTTTTTAAAGTAAGGAATCCCTAGACCATATTACTATCTCAGCAAATTCACAGAAATGTAGGACCTCGTGGCGCAACGGTAGCGCGTCTGACTCCAGATCAGAAGGTTGCGTGTTCAAATCACGTCGAGGTCAAACAATCCCTAAATTCACCATAAGTCTTTTTTTAAAATTCATGAATCCTTACTGCTAAGACCATATTACTATCTCAGCAAATTCACAGAAATGTAGGGCCTCGTGGCGCAACGGTAGCGCGTCTGACTCCAGATCAGAAGGTTGCGTGTTCAAATCACGTTGAGGTCAAACAATCCCTAAATTCACCATAAGTCTTTTTTAAATTAAGCAATCCCTACTGCAAGACCCTATAACTAACTCAGCAGATTCCCAGAATTGCAGGGAAAATTCCAAAAAGTGCAGGACCTCGTGGCGCAACGGTAGCGCGTCTGACTCCAGATCAGAAGGTTGCGTGTTCAAATCACGTCGAGGTCAAACAATCAATAACTTGACTGTAAGCTAAATTGACCATAAGTCTTTTTTAAATTAAGCAATCCCTACTGCAAGACCCTATAACTAACTCAGCAGATTCACAGAATTGCAGGGCAAATTCCCAGAATTGCAGGGCAAATTCCCAGAAGTGCAGGACCTCGTGGCGCAACGGTAGCGCGTCTGACTCCAGATCAGAAGGTTGCGTGTTCAAAACACGTCGAGGTCAAACAATCCCTAATTTCACCATAAGTCTTTTTTAAAATTCATGAATCCTTACTGCTAGACCATATTAATATCTCAGCAAACTCACAGAATTGCAGGGCAAACTCACAGAAACATAGGTCCTCGTGGCGCAACGGTAGCGCGTTTGACTCCAGATCAGAAGGTTGCGTGTTCAAAACACGTCGAGGTCAAACAATCCCTAATTTCACCATAAGTCTTTTTTAAAATTCATGAATCCTTACTGCTAGACCATATTAATATCTCAGCAAACTCACAGAATTGCAGGGCAAACTCACAGAAACATAGGTCCTCGTGGCGCAACGGTAGCGCGTCTGACTCCAGATCAGAAGGTTGCGTTTTCAAATCACGTCGAGGTCAAACAATCACTAACTTGACTATGAGCCCTTTTTAAAGTAAGGAATCCCTAGACCATATTACTATCTCAGCAAATTCACAGAAATGTAGGACCTCGTGGCGCAACGGTAGCGCGTCTGACTCCAGATCAGAAGGTTGCGTGTTCAAATCACGTCGAGGTCAAACAATCACTAACTTGACTATAAGCCCTTTTTAAAGTAAGGAATCCCTAGACCATATTACTACCTCAGCAAATTCACAGAAATTTAGGGCCTCGTAGTGCGTCTGACTCCAGATCAGAAGGTTGCGTGTTCAAATCACGTCGAGGTCAAACAATTCCTAATTTCACCATAAGTCTTTTTTAAAATTCATGAATCCTTACTGCCAAGACCATATTACTATCTCAGCAAATTCACAGAAATGTAGGTCCTCGTGGCGCAACGGTAGCGCGTCTGACTCCAGATCAGAAGGTTGCGTGTTCAAATCACGTCGAGGTCAAACAATCCCTAAATTCACCATAAGTCTTTTTTAAAATTCATGAATCCTTACTGCCAAGACCATATTACTATCTCAGCAAATTCACAGAAATATAGGGCCTCGTGGCGCAACGGTAGCGCGTCTGACTCCAGATCAGAAGGTTGCGTGTTCAAATCACGTTGAGGTCAAACAATCCCTAAATTCACCATAAGACTTTTTTAAAATTCATGAATCCTTACTGCCAAGACCATATTACTATCTCAGCAAATTCACAGAAATTTAAGGCCTCGTGGCGCAACGGTAGCGCGTCTAACTCCAGATCAGAAGGTTGCGTGTTCAAATCATGTCAAGGTCAAACAATTCCTAATTTCACCATAAGTCTTTTTTTAAATTCATGAATCCTTACTGCTAAGACCATATTACTATCTCAGCAAATTCACAGAAATGTAGGGCCTTGTGGCGCAACGGTAGCGCGTCTGACTCCAGATCAGAAGGTTGCGTGTTCAAATCACGTCGAGGTCAAACAATCCCTAAATTCACCATAAGTCTTTTTTAAAATTCATGAATCCTTACTGCTAAGACCATATTACTATCTCAGCAAATTCACAGAAATGTAGGGCCTCGTGGCGCAACGGTAGCGCGTCTGACTCCAGATCAGAAGGTTGCGTGTTCAAATCACGTCGAGGTCAAACAATCACTAACTTGACTATAAGCCCTTTTTAAAGTAAGGAATCCCTAGACCATATTACTATCTCAGCAAATTCACAGAAATGTAGGACCTCGTGGCGCAACGGTAGCGCGTCTGACTCCAGATCAGAAGGTTGCGTGTTCAAATCACGTCGAGGTCAAACAATCCCTAAATTCACCATAAGTCTTTTTTTAAAATTCATGAATCCTTACTGCTAAGACCATATTACTATCTCAGCAAATTCACAGAAATGTAGGGCCTCGTGGCGCAACGGTAGCGCGTCTGACTCCAGATCAGAAGGTTGCGTGTTCAAATCATGTCGAGGTCAAACAATCAATAACTTGACTGTAAGCTAAATTGACCATAAGTCTTTTTTAAATTAAGCAATCCCTACTGCAAGACCCTATAACTAACTCAGCAGATTCCCAGAATTGCAGGGCAAATTCCCAGAATTGCAGGGCAAATTCCCAGAAGTGCAGGACCTCGTGGCGCAATGGTAGCGCGTCTGACTCCAGATCAGAAGGTTGTGTGTTCAAAACACGTCGAGGTCAAACAATCTCTAATTTCACCATAAGTCTTTTTTAAAATTCATGAATCCTTACTGCTAGACCATATTACTATCTCAGCAAATTCACAGAAACATAGGTCCTCGTGGCGCAACGGTAGCGCGTCTGACTCCAGATCAGAAGGTTGCGTTTTCAAATCACGTCGAGGTCAAACAATCACTAACTTGACTATAAGCCCTTTTTAAAGTACGGAATCCCTAGACCATATTACTATCTCAGCAAATTCACAGAAATGTAGGACCTCGTGGCGCAACGGTAGCGCGTCTGACTCCAGATCAGAAGGTTGCGTGTTCAAATCACGTCGAGGTCAAACAATCACTAACTTGACTATAAGCCCTTTTTAAAGTAAGGAATCCCTAGACCATATTACTACCTCAGCAAATTCACAGAAATTTAGGGCCTCGTAGTGCGTCTGACTCCAGATCAGAAGGTTGCGTGTTCAAATCACGTCGAGGTCAAACAATTCCTAATTTCACCATAAGTCTTTTTTAAAATTCATGAATCCTTACTGCCAAGACCATATTACTATCTCAGCAAATTCACAGAAATGTAGGGCCTCGTGGCGCAACGGTAGCGCGTCTGACTCCAGATCAGAAGGTTGTGTGTTCAAATAACGTCGAGGTCAAACAATCCCTAAATTCACCATAAGTCTTTTTTAAAATTCATGAATCCTTACTGCCAAGACCATATTACTATCTCAGCAAATTCACAGAAATATAGGGCCTCGTGGCGCAACGGTAGCGCGTCTGACTCCAGATCAGAAGGTTGCGTGTTCAAATCACGTCGAGGTCAAACAATCACTAACTTGACTATAAGCCCTTTTTAAAGTAAGGAATCCCTAGACCATATTACTATCTCAGCAAATTCACAGAAATGTAGGACCTCGTGGCGCAACGGTAGCGCGTCTGACTCCAGATCAGAAGGTTGCGTGTTCAAATCACGTCGAGGTCAAACAAACCCTAACTTGACTATAAGCCCTTTTTAAAGTAAGGAATCCCTAGACCATATTACTATCTCAGCAAATTCACAGAAATTTAGGGCCTCGTAGTGCGTCTGACTCCAGATCAGAAGGTTGCGTGTTCAAATCACGTCGAGGTCAAACAATTCCTAATTTCACCATAAGTCTTTTTTAAAATTCATGAATCCTTACTGCCAAGACCATATTACTATCTCAGCAAATTCACAGAAATGTAGGACCTCGTGGCGCAACGGTAGCGCGTCTGACTCCAGATCAGAAGGTTGCGTGTTCAAATCACGTCGAGGTCAAACAATCACTAACTTGACTATAAGCCCTTTTTAAAGTAAGGAATCCCTAGACCATATTACTATCTCAGCAAATTCACAGAAATTTAGGGCCTCGTAGTGCGTCTGACTCCAGATCAGAAGGTTGCGTGTTCAAATCACGTCGAGGTCAAACAATTCCTAATTTCACCATAAGTCTTTTTTAAAATTCATGAATCAGAATTTTGCGTGTTCAAATCACGTCGAGGTCAAACAAACCCTAAATTGACCATAAGTCTTTTTTAAATTAAGCAATCCCTACTGCAAGACCCTATAACTAACTCAGCAGATTCCCAGAATTGCAGGGCAAATTCCCAGAATTGCAGGGCAAAATCACAGAAATGTAGGTCCTCGTGGCGCAACGGTAGCGCGTCTGACTCCAGATTAGAAGGTTGCGTGTTCAAATCACGTCGAGGTCAAACAATCACTAACTTGACTGTAAGCCCTTTTTAAAGTAAGGAATCCCTAGACCATATTACTATCTCAGCAAATTCACAGAAATGTATGGCCTCGTGGCGCAACGGTAGCGCGTCTGACTCCAGATCAGAAGGTTGCGTGTTCAAATCACGTCGAGGTCAAACAATCACTAACTTGACTATAAGCCCTTTTTAAAGTAAGGAATCCCTAGACCATATTACTATCTCAGCAAATTCACAGAAATGTAGGGCCTTGTGGCGCAACGGTAGCGCGTCTGACTCCAGATCAGAAGGTTGCGTGTTCAAATCACGTCGAGGTCAAACAATCACTAACTTGATTATAAGCCCTTTTTAAAGTAAGGAATCCCTAGACCATATTACTATCTCAGCAAATTCACAGAAATTTAGGGCCTCGTGGCGCAACGGTAGCGCGTTTTTTTTTTTGCAGGGCAAATTCCCAGAATTGCAGGGAAAATTCCAAAAAGTGCAGGAGCTCGTGGCGCAACGGTAGCGCGTCTGACTCCAGATCAGAAGGTTGCGTGTTCAAATCACGTCGAGGTCAAACAAACCCTAACTTGACTATAAGCCCTTTTTAAAGTAAGGAATCCCTAGACCATATTACTATCTCAGCAAATTCACAGAAATTTAGGGCCTCGTAGCGCGTCTGACTCCAGATCAGAAGGTTGCGTGTTCAAATCACGTCGAGGTCAAACAATTCCTAATTTCACCATAAGTCTTTTTTAAAATTCATGAATCCTTACTGCCAAGACCATATTACTATCTCAGCAAATTCACAGAAATGTAGGGCCTCGTGGCGCAACGGTAGCGCGTCTGACTCCAGATTAGAAGGTTGCGTGTTCAAATCACGTCGAGGTCAAACAATCACTAACTTGACTGTAAGCCCTTTTTAAAGTAAGGAATCCCTAGACCATATTACTATCTCAGCAAATTCACAGAAATGTAGGGCCTTGTGGCGCAACGGTAGCGCGTCTGACTCCAGATCAGAAGGTTGCGTGTTCAAATCACGTCGAGGTCAAACAATCACTAACTTGATTATAAGCCCTTTTTAAAGTAAGGAATCCCTAGACCATATTACTATCTCAGCAAATTCACAGAAATTTAGGGCCTCGTAGTGCGTCTGACTCCAGATCAGAAGGTTGCGTGTTCAAATCACGTCGAGGTCAAACAATTCCTAATTTCACCATAAGTCTTTTTTAAATTAAGCAATCCCTACTGCAAGACCCTATAACTAACTCAGCAGATTCCCAGAATTGCAGGGCAAATTCCCAGAATTGCAGGGCAAAATCACAGAAATGTAGGTCCTCGTGGCGCAACGGTAGCGCGTCTGACTCCAGATTAGAAGGTTGCGTGTTCAAATCACGTCGAGGTCAAACAATCACTAACTTGACTGTAAGCCCTTTTTAAAGTAAGGAATCCCTAGACCATATTACTATCTCAGCAAATTCACAGAAATGTAGGGCCTCGTGGCGCAACGGTAGCGCGTCTGACTCCAGATCAGAAGGTTGCGTGTTCAAATCACGTCGAGGTCAAACAATCACTAACTTGACTATAAGCCCTTTTTAAAGTAAGGAATCCCTAGACCATATTACTATCTCAGCAAATTCACAGAAATGTAGGGCCTTGTGGCGCAACGGTAGCGCGTCTGACTCCAGATCAGAAGGTTGCGTGTTCAAATCACGTCGAGGTCAAACAATCACTAACTTGATTATAAGCCCTTTTTAAAGTAAGGAATCCCTAGACCATATTACTATCTCAGCAAATTCACAGAAATTTAGGGCCTCGTGGCGCAACGGTAGCGCGTTTTTTTTTTTGCAGGGCAAATTCCCAGAATTGCAGGGAAAATTCCAAAAAGTGCAGGAGCTCGTGGCGCAACGGTAGCGCGTCTGACTCCAGATCAGAAGGTTGCGTGTTCAAATCACGTCGAGGTCAAACAAACCCTAACTTGACTATAAGCCCTTTTTAAAGTAAGGAATCCCTAGACCATATTACTATCTCAGCAAATTCACAGAAATTTAGGGCCTCGTAGCGCGTCTGACTCCAGATCAGAAGGTTGCGTGTTCAAATCACGTCGAGGTCAAACAATTCCTAATTTCACCATAAGTCTTTTTTAAAATTCATGAATCCTTACTGCCAAGACCATATTACTATCTCAGCAAATTCACAGAAATGTAGGGCCTCGTGACGCAACGGTAGCGCGTCTGACTCCAGATTAGAAGGTTGCGTGTTCAAATCACGTCGAGGTCAAACAATCACTAACTTGACTGTAAGCCCTTTTTAAAGTAAGGAATCCCTAGACCATATTACTATCTCAGCAAATTCACAGAAATGTAGGGCCTCGTGGCGCAACGGTAGCGCGTCTGACTCCAGATCAGAAGGTTGCGTGTTCAAATCACGTCGAGGTCAAACAATCACTAACTTGACTAGAAGCCCTTTTTAAAGTAAGGAATCCCTAGACCATATTACTATCTCAGCAAATTCACAGAAATTTAGGGCCTCGTAGCGCGTCTGACTCCAGATCAGAAGGTTGCGTGTTCAAATCACGTCGAGGTCAAACAATTCCTAATTTCACCATAAGTCTTTTTTAAAATTCATGAATCCTTACTGCCAAGACCATATTACTATCTCAGCAAATTCACAGAAATGTAGGACCTCGTGGCGCAACGGTAGCGCGTCTGACTCCAGATTAGAAGGTTGCGTGTTCAAATCACGTCGAGGTCAAACAATCACTAACTTGACTGTAAGCCCTTTTTAAAGTAAGGAATCCCTAGACCATATTACTATCTCAGCAAATTCACAGAAATTTAGGGCCTCGTGGCGCAACGGTAGCGCGTCTGACTCCAGATTAGAAGGTTGCGTGTTCAAATCACGTCGAGGTCAAACAATCACTAACTTGACTGTAAGCCCTTTTTAAAGTAAGGAATCCCTAGACCATATTACTATCTCAGCAAATTCACAGAAATGTAGGGCCTCGTGGCGCAACGGTAGCGCGTCTGACTCCAGATTAGAAGGTTGCGTGTTCAAATCACGTCGAGGTCAAACAATCACTAACTTGACTGTAAGCCCTTTTTAAAGTAAGGAATCCCTAGACCATATTACTATCTCAGCAAATTCACAGAAATGTAGGGCCTCGTGGCGCAACGGTAGCGCGTCTGACTCCAGATCAGAAGGTTGCGTGTTCAAATCACGTCGAGGTCAAACAATCACTAACTTGACTATAAGCCCTTTTTAAAGTAAGGAATCCCTAGACCATATTACTATCTCAGCAAATTCACAGAAATGTAGGACCTCGTGGCGCAACGGTAGCGCGTCTGACTCCAGATCAGAAGGTTGCGTGTTCAAATCACGTCGAGGTCAAACAATCACTAACTTGACTGTAAGCCCTTTTTAAAGTAAGGAATCCCTAGACCATATTACTATCTCAGCAAATTCACAGAAATGTAGGGCCTCGTGGCGCAACGGTAGCGCGTCTGACTCCAGATCAGAAGGTTGCGTGTTCAAATCACGTCGAGGTCAAACAATCACTAACTTGACTATAAGCCCTTTTTAAAGTAAGGAATCCCTAGACCATATTACTATCTCAGCAAATTCACAGAAATGTAGGACCTCGTGGCGCAACGGTAGCGCGTCTGACTCCAGATCAGAAGGTTGCGTGTTCAAATCACGTCGAGGTCAAACAATCACTAACTTGACTGTAAGCCCTTTTTAAAGTAAGGAATCCCTAGACCATATTACTATCTCAGCAAATTCACAGAAATGTAGGTCCTCGTGGCGCAACGGTAGCGCGTCTGACTCCAGATCAGAAGGTTGCGTGTTCAAATCACGTCGAGGTCAAACAATCACTAACTTGACTGTAAGCCCTTTTTAAAGTAAGGAATCCCTAGACCATATTACTATCTCAGCAAATTCACAGAAATGTAGGGCCTCGTGGCGCAACGGTAGCGCGTCTGACTCCAGATCAGAAGGTTGCGTGTTCAAATCACGTCGAGGTCAAACAATCACTAACTTGACTATAAGCCCTTTTTAAAGTAAGGAATCCCTAGACCATATTACTATCTCAGCAAATTCACAGAAATTTAGGGCCTCGTAGCGCGTCTGACTCCAGATCAGAAGGTTGCGTGTTCAAATCACGTCGAGGTCAAACAATTCCTAATTTCACCATAAGTCTTTTTTAAAATTCATGAATCCTTACTGCCAAGACCATATTACTATCTCAGCAAATTCACAGAAATGTAGGGCCTCGTGGCGCAACGGTAGCTCGTCTGACTCCAGATTAGAAGGTTGCGTGTTCAAATCACGTCGAGGTCAAACAATCACTAACTTGACTGTAAGCCCTTTTTAAAGTAAGGAATCCCTAGACCATATTACTATCTCAGCAAATTCACAGAAATTTAGGGCCTCGTAGTGCGTCTGACTCCAGATCAGAAGGTTGCGTGTTCAAATCACGTCGAGGTCAAACAATTCCTAATTTCACCATAAGTCTTTTTTAAAATTCATGAATCAGAATTTTGCGTGTTCAAATCACGTCGAGGTCAAACAAACCCTAAATTGACCATAAGTCTTTTTTAAATTAAGCAATCCCTACTGCAAGACCCTATAACTAACTCAGCAGATTCCCAGAATTGCAGGGCAAATTCCCAGAATTGCAGGGCAAAATCACAGAAATGTAGGTCCTCGTGGCGCAACGGTAGCGCGTCTGACTCCAGATTAGAAGGTTGCGTGTTCAAATCACGTCGAGGTCAAACAATCACTAACTTGACTGTAAGCCCTTTTTAAAGTAAGGAATCCCTAGACCATATTACTATCTCAGCAAATTCACAGAAATGTAGGGCCTCGTGGCGCAACGGTAGCGCGTCTGACTCCAGATCAGAAGGTTGCGTGTTCAAATCACGTCGAGGTCAAACAATCACTAACTTGACTATAAGCCCTTTTTAAAGTAAGGAATCCCTAGACCATATTACTATCTCAGCAAATTCACAGAAATGTAGGGCCTCGTGGCGCAACGGTAGCGCGTCTGACTCCAGATCAGAAGGTTGCGTGTTCAAATCACGTCGAGGTCAAACAATCACTAACTTGATTATAAGCCCTTTTTAAAGTAAGGAATCCCTAGACCATATTACTATCTCAGCAAATTCACAGAAATTTAGGGCCTCGTGGCGCAACGGTAGCGCGTTTTTTTTTTTGCAGGGCAAATTCCCAGAATTGCAGGGAAAATT
Source organism: Rutilus rutilus (assembly GCA_021464565.1). NCBI lineage: Eukaryota > Metazoa > Chordata > Actinopteri > Cypriniformes > Leuciscidae > Rutilus > Rutilus rutilus. Next base: position 42,253,326 of record JAJAQA010000010.1, on the reverse strand, counting down.
CCAAAAAGTGCAGGACCTCGTGGCGCAACGGTAGCGCGTCTGACTCCAGATCAGAAGGTTGCGTGTTCAAATCACGTCGAGGTCAAACAATCCCTAACTTGACTATAAGCCCTTTTTAAAGTAAGGAATCCCTAGACCATATTACTATCTCAGCAAATTCACAGAAATTTAGGGCCTCGTAGCGCGTCTGACTCCAGATCAGAAGGTTGCGTGTTCAAATCACGTCGAGGTCAAACAATTCCTAATTTCACCATAAGTCTTTTTTAAAATTCATGAATCCTTACTGCCAAGACCATATTACTATCTCAGCAAATTCACAGAAATGTAGGGCCTCGTGGCGCAACGGTAGCGCGTCTGACTCCAGATTAGAAGGTTGCGTGTTCAAATCACGTCGAGGTCAAACAATCACTAACTTGACTGTAAGCCCTTTTTAAAGTAAGGAATCCCTAGACCATATTACTATCTCAGCAAATTCACAGAAATGTAGGGCCTCGTGGCGCAACGGTAGCGCGTCGGACTCCAGATTAGAAGGATTGCGTGTTCAAATCACGTCGAGGTCAAACAATCACTAACTTGACTATAAGCCCTTTTTAAAGTAAGGAATCCCTAGACCATATTACTATCTCAGCAAATTCACAGAAATTTAGGGCCTCGTAGTGCGTCTGACTCCAGATCAGAAGGTTGCGTGTTCAAATCACGTCGAGGTCAAACAATTCCTAATTTCACCATAAGTCTTTTTTAAAATTCATGAATCCTTACTGCCAAGACCATATTACTATCTCAGCAAATTCACAGAAATGTAGGGCCTCGTGACGCAACGGTAGAGCGTCTGACTCCAGATTAGAAGGTTGCGTGTTCAAATCACGTCGAGGTCAAACAATCACTAACTTGACTGTAAGCCCTTTTTAAAGTAAGGAATCCCTAGACCATATTACTATCTCAGCAAATTCACAGAAATGTAGGGCCTCGTGGCGCAACGGTAGCGCGTCTGACTCCAGATCAGAAGGTTGCGTGTTCAAATCACGTCGAGGTCAAACAATCACTAACTTGACTAGAAGCCCTTTTTAAAGTAAGGAATCCCTAGACCATATTACTATCTCAGCAAATTCACAGAAATTTAGGGCCTCGTAGCGCGTCTGACTCCAGATCAGAAGGTTGCGTGTTCAAATCACGTCGAGGTCAAACAATTCCTAATTTCACCATAAGTCTTTTTTAAAATTCATGAATCCTTACTGCCAAGACCATATTACTATCTCAGCAAATTCACAGAAATGTAGGACCTCGTGGCGCAACGGTAGCGCGTCTGACTCCAGATTAGAAGGTTGCGTGTTCAAATCACGTCGAGGTCAAACAATCACTAACTTGACTGTAAGCCCTTTTTAAAGTAAGGAATCCCTAGACCATATTACTATCTCAGCAAATTCACAGAAATTTAGGGCCTCGTGGCGCAACGGTAGCGCGTCTGACTCCAGATTAGAAGGTTGCGTGTTCAAATCACGTCGAGGTCAAACAATCACTAACTTGACTGTAAGCCCTTTTTAAAGTAAGGAATCCCTAGACCATATTACTATCTCAGCAAATTCACAGAAATGTAGGGCCTCGTGGCGCAACGGTAGCGCGTCTGACTCCAGATTAGAAGGTTGCGTGTTCAAATCACGTCGAGGTCAAACAATCACTAACTTGACTGTAAGCCCTTTTTAAAGTAAGGAATCCCTAGACCATATTACTATCTCAGCAAATTCACAGAAATGTAGGTCCTCGTGGCGCAACGGTAGCGCGTCTGACTCCAGATCAGAAGGTTGCGTGTTCAAATCACGTCGAGGTCAAACAATCACTAACTTGACTATAAGCCCTTTTTAAAGTAAGGAATCCCTAGACCATATTACTATCTCAGCAAATTCACAGAAATGTAGGACCTCGTGGCGCAACGGTAGCGCGTCTGACTCCAGATCAGAAGGTTGCGTGTTCAAATCACGTCGAGGTCAAACAATCACTAACTTGACTGTAAGCCCTTTTTAAAGTAAGGAATCCCTAGACCATATTACTATCTCAGCAAATTCACAGAAATGTAGGGCCTCGTGGCGCAACGGTAGCGCGTCTGACTCCAGATCAGAAGGTTGCGTGTTCAAATCACGTCGAGGTCAAACAATCACTAACTTGACTATAAGCCCTTTTTAAAGTAAGGAATCCCTAGACCATATTACTATCTCAGCAAATTCACAGAAATGTAGGACCTCGTGGCGCAACGGTAGCGCGTCTGACTCCAGATCAGAAGGTTGCGTGTTCAAATCACGTCGAGGTCAAACAATCACTAACTTGACTGTAAGCCCTTTTTAAAGTAAGGAATCCCTAGACCATATTACTATCTCAGCAAATTCACAGAAATGTAGGGCCTCGTGGCGCAACGGTAGCGCGTCTGACTCCAGATCAGAAGGTTGCGTGTTCAAATCACGTCGAGGTCAAACAATCACTAACTTGACTGTAAGCCCTTTTTAAAGTAAGGAATCCCTAGACCATATTACTATCTCAGCAAATTCACAGAAATGTAGGGCCTCGTGGCGCAACGGTAGCGCGTCTGACTCCAGATCAGAAGGTTGCGTGTTCAAATCACGTCGAGGTCAAACAATCACTAACTTGACTATAAGCCCTTTTTAAAGTAAGGAATCCCTAGACCATATTACTATCTCAGCAAATTCATAGAAATGTAGGACCTCGTGGTGCAACGGTAGCGCGTCTGACTCCAGATCAGAAGGTTGCGTGTTCAAATCACGTCGAGGTCAAACAAACCCTAAATTGACCGTAAGTCTTTTTTAAATTAAGCAATCCGTACTGCAAGACCCTATAACTAACTCAGCAGATTCCCAGAATTGCAGGGCAAATTCCCAGAAGTGCAGGACCTCGTGGCGCAATGGTAGCGCATTTGACTCCAGATCAGAAGGTTGCGTGTTCAAAACACGTCGAGGTCAAACAATCACTAACTTGACTGCAAGCCCTTTTTAAAGTAAGGAATCCCTAGACCATATTACTATCTCAGCAAATTCACAGAAATGTAGGGCCTCGTGGCGCAACGGTAGCGCGTCTGACTCCAGATCAGAAGGTTGCGTGTTCAAATCACGTCGAGGTCAAACAATCACTAACTTGACTATAAGCCCTTTTTAAAGTAAGGAATCCCTAGACCATATTACTATCTAAGCAAATTCACAGAAATGTAGGACCTCGTGGCGCAACGGTAGGGCGCCATAGGTCCATAGGTCTTTTTTAAATTAAGCAATCCCTACTGCAAGACCCTATAACTAACTCAGCAGATTCCCAGAATTGCAGGGCAAATTCCCAGAATTGCAGGGAAAATTCCAAAAAGTGCAGGACCTCGTGGCGCAACGGTAGCGCGTCTGACTCCAGATCAGAAGGTTCCGTGTTCAAATCACGTCGAGGTCAAACAAACCCTAAATTGACCATAAGTCTTTTTTAAATTAAGCAATCCCTACTGCAAGACCCTATAACTAACTCAGCAGATTCCCAGAATTGCAGGGCAAATTCCCAGAATTGCAGGGCAAATTCCCAGAAGTGCAGGACCTCGTGGCGCAACGGTAGCGCGTTTGACTCCAGATTAGAAGGTTGCGTGTTCAAATCACGTCGAGGTCAAACAATCACTAACTTGACTGTAAGCCCTTTTTAAAGTAAGGAATCCCTAGACCATATTACTATCTCAGCAAATTCACAGAAATGTAGGGCCTCGTGGCGCAACGGTAGCGCGTCTGACTCCAGATCAGAAGGTTGCGTGTTCAAATCACGTCGAGGTCAAACAATCACTAACTTGACTATAAGCCCTTTTTAAAGTAAGGAATCCCTAGACCATATTACTATCTCAGCAAATTCACAGAAATGTAGGACCTCGTGGCGCAACGGTAGCGCGTCTGACTCCAGATCAGAAGGTTGCGTGTTCAAATCACGTCGAGGTCAAACAATCCCTAAATTCACCATAAGTCTTTTTTAAAATTCATGAATCCTTACTGCTAAGACCATATTACTATCTCAGCAAATTCACAGAAATGTAGGGCCTCGTGGCGCAACGGTAGCGCGTCTGACTCCAGATCAGAAGGTTGCGTGTTCAAATCACGTCGAGGTCAAACAATCACTAACTTGACTATAAGCCCTTTTTAAAGTAAGGAATCTCTAGACCATATTACTATCTCAGCAAATTCACAGAAATTTAGGGCCTCGTAGCGCGTCTGACTCCAGATCAGAAGGTTGCGTGTTCAAATCACGTCGAGGTCAAACAATTCCTAATTTCACCATAAGTCTTTTTTAAAATTCATGAATCCTTACTGCCAAGACCATATTACTATCTCAGCAAATTCACAGAAATGTAGGGCCTCGTGGCGCAACGGTAGCTCGTCTGACTCCAGATTAGAAGGTTGCGTGTTCAAATCACGTCGAGGTCAAACAATCACTAACTTGACTGTAAGCCCTTTTTAAAGTAAGGAATCCCTAGACCATATTACTATCTCAGCAAATTCACAGAAATTTAGGGCCTCGTGGCGCAATGGTAGCGCGTCTGACTCCAGATTAGAAGGTTGCGTGTTCAAATCACGTCGAGGTCAAACAATCACTAACTTGACTGTAAGCCCTTTTTAAAGTAAGGAATCCCTAGACCATATTACTATCTCAGCAAATTCACAGAAATGTAGGGCCTCGTGGCGCAACGGTAGCGCGTCTGACTCCAGATTAGAAGGTTGCGTGTTCAAATCACGTCGAGGTCAAACAATCACTAACTTGACTGTAAGCCCTTTTTAAAGTAAGGAATCCCTAGACCATATTACTATCTCAGCAAATTCACAGAAATGTAGGGCCTCGTGGCGCAACGGTAGCGCGTCTGACTCCAGATCAGAAGGTTGCGTGTTCAAATCACGTCGAGGTCAAACAATCACTAACTTGACTATAAGCCCTTTTTAAAGTAAGGAATCCCTAGACCATATTACTATCTCAGCAAATTCACAGAAATGTAGGACCTCGTGGCGCAACGGTAGCGCGTCTGACTCCAGATCAGAAGGTTGCGTGTTCAAATCACGTCGAGGTCAAACAAACCCTAAATTGACCGTAAGTCTTTTTTAAATTAAGCAATCCGTACTGCAAGACCCTATAACTAACTCAGCAGATTCCCAGAATTGCAGGGCAAATTCCCAGAATTGCAGGGCAAATTCCCAGAATTGCAGGGCAAATTCCCAGAAGTGCAGGACCTCGTGGCGCAATGGTAGCGCATTTGACTCCAGATCAGAAGGTTGCGTGTTCAAAACACGTCGAGGTCAAACAATCACTAACTTGACTGTAAGCCCTTTTTAAAGTAAGGAATCCCTAGACCATATTACTATCTCAGCAAATTCACAGAAATGTAGGGCCTCGTGGCGCAACGGTAGCGCGTCTGACTCCAGATCAGAAGGTTGCGTGTTCAAATCACGTCGAGGTCAAACAATCACTAACTTGACTATAAGCCCTTTTTAAAGTAAGGAATCCCTAGACCATATTACTATCTAAGCAAATTCACAGAAATGTAGGACCTCGTGGCGCAACGGTAGGGCGCCATAGGTCCATAGGTCTTTTTTAAATTAAGCAATCCCTACTGCAAGACCCTATAACTAACTCAGCAGATTCCCAGAATTGCAGGGCAAATTCCCAGAATTGCAGGGAAAATTCCAAAA
>JAJAQA010000010.1:42015130-42240130 GCA_021464565.1 Rutilus rutilus | reverse complement strand
CCTCGTGGCGCAATGGTAGCGCGTTTGACTCCAGATCAGAAGGTTGCGTGTTCAAAACACGTCGAGGTCAAACAATCCCTAATTTCACTATAAGTCTTTTTTAAAATTCATGAATCCTTACTGCTAGACCATATTAATATCTCAGCAAACTCACAGAATTGCAGGGCAAACTCACAGAAGTGCAGGACCTCGTGGCGCAACGGTAGCGCGTCTGACTCCAGATTAGAAGGTTGCGTGTTCAAATCACGTCGAGGTCAAACAATCACTAACTTGACTGTAAGCCCTTTTTAAAGTAAGGAATCCCTAGACCATATTACTATCTCAGCAAATTCACAGAAATGTAGGTCCTCGTGGCGCAACGGTAGCGCGTCTGACTCCAGATCAGAAGGTTGCGTGTTCAAATCACGTCGAGGTCAAACAATCACTAACTTGACTATAAGCCCTTTTTAAAGTAAGGAATCCCTAGACCATATTACTATCTCAGCAAATTCACAGAAATGTAGGACCTCGTGGCGCAACGGTAGCGCGTCTGACTCCAGATCAGAAGGTTGCGTGTTCAAATCACGTCGAGGTCAAACAATCCCTAAATTGACCATAGGTCTTTTTTAAATTAAGCAATTCCTACTGCAAGACCCTATAACTAACTCAGCAGATTCCCAGAATTGCAGGGCAAATTCCCAGAATTGCAGGGCAAATTCCCAGAAGTGCAGGACCTTGTGGCGCAATGGTAGCGCGTTTGACTCCAGATCAGAAGGTTGCGTGTTCAAAACACGTCGAGGTCAAACAATCCCTAATTTCACCATAAGTCTTTTTTAAAATTCATGAATCGTTACTGCTAGACCATATTAATATCTCAGCAAACTCACAGAATTGCAGGGCAAACTCACAGAAGTGCAGGACCTCGTGGCGCAACGGTAGCGCGTCTGACTCCAGATTAGAAGGTTGCGTGTTCAAATCACGTCGAGGTCAAACAATCACTAACTTGACTGTAAGCCCTTTTTAAAGTAAGGAATCCCTAGACCATATTACTATCTCAGCAAATTCACAGAAATGTAGGGCCTCGTGGCGCAACGGTAGCGCGTCTGACTCCAGATTAGAAGGTTGCGTGTTCAAATCACGTCGAGGTCAAACAATCACTAACTTGACTGTAAGCCCTTTTTAAAGTAAGGAATCCCTAGACCATATTACTATCTCAGCAAATTCACAGAAATGTAGGGCCTCGTGGCGCAACGGTAGCGCGTCTGACTCCAGATTAGAAGGTTGCGTGTTCAAATCACGTCGAGGTCAAACAATCACTAACTTGACTGTAAGCCCTTTTTAAAGTAAGGAATCCCTAGACCATATTACTATCTCAGCAAATTCACAGAAATGTAGGGCCTCGTGGCGCAACGGTAGCGCGTCTGACTCCAGATCAGAAGGTTGCGTGTTCAAATCACGTCGAGGTCAAACAATCACTAACTTGACTATAAGCCCTTTTTAAAGTAAGGAATCCCTAGACCATATTACTATCTCAGCAAATTCACAGAAATTTAGGGCCTCCTAGCGCGTCTGACTCCAGATCAGAAGGTTGCGTGTTCAAATCACGTCGAGGTCAAACAATTCCTAATTTCACCATAAGTCTTTTTTAAAATTCATGAATCCTTACTGCCAAGACCATATTACTATCTCAGCAAATTCACAGAAATGTAGGGCCTCGTGGCGCAACGGTAGCGCGTCTGACTCCAGATTAGAAGGTTGCGTGTTCAAATCACGTCGAGGTCAAACAATCACTAACTTGACTGTAAGCCCTTTTTAAAGTAAGGAATCCCTAGACCATATTACTATCTCAGCAAATTCACAGAAATGTAGGGCCTCGTGGCGCAACGGTAGCGCGTCTGACTCCAGATCAGAAGGTTGCGTGTTCAAATCACGTCGAGGTCAAACAATCACTAACTTGACTATAAGCCCTTTTTAAAGTAAGGAATCCCTAGACCATATTACTATCTCAGCAAATTCACAGAAATGTAGGGCCTCGTGGCGCAACGGTAGCGCGTCTGACTCCAGATTAGAAGGTTGCGTGTTCAAATCACGTCGAGGTCAAACAATCACTAACTTGACTGTAAGCCCTTTTTAAAGTAAGGAATCCCTAGACCATATTACTATCTCAGCAAATTCACAGAAGTGCAGGACCTCGTGGCGCAACGGTAGCGCGTCTGACTCCAGATCAGAAGGTTGCGTGTTCAAAACACGTCGAGGTCAAACAATTCCTAATTTCACCATAAGTCTTTTTTAAAATTCAAGAATCCTTACTGCTAAGACCATATTACTATCTCAGCAAATTCACAGAAATGTAGGGCCTCGTGGCGCAACGGTAGCGCGTTTGACTCCAGATCAGAAGTTTGCGTGTTCAAATCACGTCGAGGTCAAACAATCCCTAAATTGACCATAGGTCTTTTTTAAATTAAGCAATCCCTACTGCAAGACCCTATAACTAACTCAGCAGATTCACAGAATTGCAGGGCAAATTCACCATAAATCTTTTTTAAAATTCATGAATCCTTACTGCCAAGACCATATTACTATCTCAGCAAATTCACAGAACTGTAGGGCCTCGTGGCGCAACGGTAGCGCGTCTGACTCCAGATCAGAAGGTTGCGTGTTCAAATCACGTCGAGGTCAAACAATCCCTAAATTGACCATAGGTCTTTTTTAAACTAAGCAATCCCTACTGCAAGACCCTATAACTAACTCAGCAGATTCACAGAATTGCAGGGCAAATTCCCAGAATTGCAGGGCAAAATCCCAGAAGTGCAGGACCTTGTGGCGCAACGGTAGCGCGTCTGACTCCAGATCAGAAGGTTGCGTGTTCAAAACACATCGAGGTCAAACAATTCCTAATTTCACCATAAGTCTTTTTTAAAATTCAAGAATCCTTACTGCTAAGACCATATTACTATCTCAGCAAATTCACAGAAATGTAGGGCCTCGTGGCGCAACGGTAGCGCGTCTGACTCCAGATCAGAAGTTTGTGTGTTCAAATCACGTTGAGGTCAAACAATTCCTAATTTCACCATAAGTCTTTTTTAAAATTCAAGAATCCTTACTGCTAAGACCATATTACTATCTCAGCAAATTCACAGAAATGTAGGGCCTCGTGGCGCAACGGTAGCGCGTCTGACTCCAGATCAGAAGGTTGCGTGTTCAAAACACGTCAAGGTCAAACAATTCCTAATTTCACCATAAGTCTTTTTTAAAATTCAAGAATCCTTACTGCTAAGACCATATTACTATCTCAGCAAATTCACAGAAATTTAGGGCCTCGTGGCGCAAAGGTAGCGCGTCTGACTCCAGATCAGAAGGTTGCGTGTTCAAATCACGTCGAGGTCAAACAATCCCTAAATTCACCATAAGTCTTTTTTAAAATTCATGAATCCTTACTGCCAAGACCATATTACTATCTCAGCAAATTCACAGAAATGTAGGGCCTCGTGGCGCAACGGTAGTGCGTCTGACTCCAGATCAGAAGGTTTCGTGTTCAAATCACGTCGAGGTCAAACAATCCCTAAATTGACCATAGGTCTTTTTTAAACTAAGCAATCCCTACTGCAAGACCCTATAACTAACTCAGCAGATTCCCAGAATTGCAGGGCAAATTCCCAGAATTGCAGGGCAAATTCCCAGAATTGCAGGGCAAATTCCCAGAATTGCAGGGCAAATTCCCAGAAGTGCAGGACCTCGTGGCGCAACGGTAGCGCGTCTGACTCCAGATCAGAAGGTTGCGTGTTCAAAACACGTCGAGGTCAAACAATTCCTAATTTCACCATAAGTCTTTTTTAAAATTCAAGAATCCTTACTGCTAAGACCATATTACTATCTCAGCATATTCACAGAAATGTAGGTCCTCGTGGCGCAACGGTAGCGCGTTTGACTCCAGATCAGAAGTTTGCGTGTTCAAATCACGTCGAGGTCAAACAATCCCTAAATTGACCATAGGTCTTTTTTAAATTAAGCAATCCCTACTGCAAGACCCTATAACTAACTCAGCAGATTCCCAGAATTGCAGGGCAAATTCCCAGAATTGCAGGGCAAATTCCCAGAAGTGCAGGACCTCGTGGCGCAACGGTAGCGCGTCTGACTCCAGATCAGAAGGTTGCGTGTTCAAAACACGTCGAGGTCAAACAATCCCTAAATTGACCATAGGTCTTTTTTAAACTAAGCAATCCCTACTGCAAGACCCTATAACTAACTCAGCAGATTCACAGAATTGCAGGGCAAATTCCCAGAATTGCAGGGCAAAATCCCAGAAGTGCAGGACCTTGTGGCGCAACGGTAGCGCGTCTGACTCCAGATCAGAAGGTTGCGTGTTCAAAACACATCGAGGTCAAACAATTCCTAATTTCACCATAAGTCTTTTTTAAAATTCAAGAATCCTTACTGCTAAGACCATATTACTATCTCAGCAAATTCACAGAAATGTAGGGCCTCGTGGCGCAACGGTAGCGCGTCTGACTCCAGATCAGAAGTTTGTGTGTTCAAATCACGTTGAGGTCAAACAATTCCTAATTTCACCATAAGTCTTTTTTAAAATTCAAGAATCCTTACTGCTAAGACCATATTACTATCTCAGCAAATTCACAGAAATGTAGGGCCTCGTGGCGCAACGGTAGCGCGTCTGACTCCAGATCAGAAGGTTGCGTGTTCAAAACACGTCAAGGTCAAACAATTCCTAATTTCACCATAAGTCTTTTTTAAAATTCAAGAATCCTTACTGCTAAGACCATATTACTATCTCAGCAAATTCACAGAAATTTAGGGCCTCGTGGCGCAACGGTAGCGCGTCTGACTCCAGATCAGAAGGTTGCGTGTTCAAATCACGTCGAGGTCAAACAATCCCTAAATTCACCATAAGTCTTTTTTAAAATTCATGAATCCTTACTGCCAAGACCATATTACTATCTCAGCAAATTCACAGAAATGTAGGGCCTCGTGGCGCAACGGTAGTGCGTCTGACTCCAGATCAGAAGGTTGCGTGTTCAAATCACGTCGAGGTCAAACAATCCCTAAATTGACCATAGGTCTTTTTTAAACTAAGCAATCCCTACTGCAAGACCCTATAACTAACTCAGCAGATTCACAGAATTGCAGGGCAAATTCCCAGAATTGCAGGGCAAATTCCCAGAATTGCAGGGCAAATTCCCAGAAGTGCAGGACCTCGTGGCGCAACGGTAGCGCGTCTGACTCCAGATCAGAAGGTTGCGTGTTCAAAACACGTCGAGGTCAAACAATTCCTAATTTCACCATAAGTCTTTTTTAAAATTCAAGAATCCTTACTGCTAAGACCATATTACTATCTCAGCATATTCACAGAAATGTAGGTCCTCGTGGCGCAACGGTAGCGCGTTTGACTCCAGATCAGAAGTTTGCGTGTTCAAATCACGTCGAGGTCAAACAATCCCTAAATTGACCATAGGTCTTTTTTAAATTAAGCAATCCCTACTGCAAGACCCTATAACTAACTCAGCAGATTCCCAGAATTGCAGGGCAAATTCCCAGAATTGCAGGGCAAATTCCCAGAAGTGCAGGACCTCGTGGCGCAACGGTAGCGCGTCTGACTCCAGATCAGAAGGTTGCGTGTTCAAAACACGTCGAGGTCAAACAATTCCTAATTTCACCATAAGTCTTTTTTAAAATTCAAGAATCCTTACTGCTAAGACCATATTACTATCTCAGCAAATTCACAGAAATGTAGGGCCTCGTGGCGCAACGGTAGCGCGTTTGACTCCAGATCAGAAGTTTGCGTGTTCAAATCACGTCGAGGTCAAACAATCCCTAAATTGACCATAGGTCTTTTTTAAATTAAGCAATCCCTACTGCAAGACCCTATAACTAACTCAGCAGATTCACAGAATTGCAGGGCAAATTCCCAGAATTGCAGGGCAAATTCCCAGAATTGCAGGGCAAATTCCCAGAAGTGCAGGACCTCGTGGCGCAACGGTAGCGCGTCTGACTCCAGATCAGAAGGTTGCGTGTTCAAAACACGTCGAGGTCAAACAATTCCTAATTTCACCATAAGTCTTTTTTAAAATTCAAGAATCCTTACTGCTAAGACCATATTACTATCTCAGCAAATTCACAGAAATGTAGGGCCTCATGGCGCAACGGTAGCGCGTTTGACTCCAGATCAGAAGTTTGCGTGTTCAAATCACGTTGAGGTCAAACAATCCCTAAATTCACCATAAGTCTTTTTTAAAATTCATGAATCCTTACTGCCAAGACCATATTACTATCTCAGCAAATTCACAGAAATGTAGGACCTCGTGGCGCAACGGTTGCGTGTTCAAATCACGTCGAGGTCAAACAATCACTAACTTGACTACAAGCCCTTTTTAAAGTAAGGAATCCCTAGACCATATTACTATCTCAGCAAATTCACCGAAATTTAGGGCCTCGTAGCGCGTCTGACTCCAGATCAGAAGGTTTCGTGTTCAAATCACGTCGAGGTCAAACAATCCCTAAATTGACCATAAGTCTTTTTTAAATTAAGCAATCCCTACTGCAAGACCCTATAACTAACTCAGCAGATTCACAGAATTGCAGGGCAAATTCCCAGAAGTGCAGGACCTCGTGGTGTACTGGTAGTGCGTCTGACTCCAGATCAGAAGGTTGCGTGTTTGAAATCACATCGAGGTCAAACAATCCCTCAATTGACCATAAGTCTTTTTTAAATTAAGCAATCCCTACTGCAAGACCCTATAACTAACTCAGCAGATTCACAGAATTGCAGGGCAAATTCCCAGAATTGCAGGGCAAATTCCCAGAAGTGCAGGACCTCGTGGTGTAATGGTAGTGCGTCTGACTCCAGATCAGAAGGTTGCGTGTTTGAAATCACATCGAGGTCAAACAATCCCTCAATTCACCATAAGTCTTTTTTAAAATTCATGAATCCTTACTGCCAAGACCATATTACTATCTCAGCAAATTCACAGAAATGTAGGACCTCGTGGCGCAACGGTAGCGCGTCTGACTCCAGATCAGAAGGTTGCGTGTTCAAATCACGTCGAGGTCAAACAATCACTAACTTGACTACAAGCCCTTTTTAAAGTAAGGAATCCCTAGACCATATTACTATCTCAGCAAATTCACCGAAATTTAGGGCCTCGTAGTGCGTCTGACTCCAGATCAGAAGGTTTCGTGTTCAAATCACGTCGAGGTCAAACAATCCCTAAATTGACCATAAGTCTTTTTTAAATTAAGCAATCCCTACTGCAAGACCCTATAACTAACTCAGCAGATTCACAGAATTGCAGGGCAAATTCCCAGAAGTGCAGGACCTCGTGGTGTAATGGTAGCGCGTCTGACTCCAGATCAGAAGGTTGCGTGTTTGAAATCACATCGAGGTCAAACAATCCCTCAATTGACCATAAGTCTTTTTTAAATTAAGCAATCCCTACTGCAAGACCCTATAACTAACTCAGCAGATTCACAGAATTGCAGGGCAAATTCCCAGAAGTGCAGGACCTCGAGGCGCAACGGTAGCGCGTCTGACTCCAGATTAGAAGGTTGCGTGTTCAAATCACGTCGAGGTCAAACAATCACTAACTTGACTATAAGCCCTTTTTAAAGTAAGGAATCCCTAGACCATATTACTATCTCAGCAAAATCACAGAAATGTAGGACCTTGTGGCGCAACGGTAGCGCGTCTGACTCCAGATCAGAAGGTTGCGTGTTCAAATCACGTCGAGGTCAAACAATCACTAACTTGACTATAAGCCCTTTTTAAAGTAAGGAATCCCTAGACCATATTACTATCTCAGCAAATTCACAGAAATTTAGGGCCTCGTGGCGCAACGGTAGCGCGTCTGACTCCAGATCAGAAGGTTGCGTGTTCAAATCACGTTGAGGTCAAACAATCCCTAAATTCACCATAAGTCTTTTTTAAAATTCATGAATCCTTACTGCCAAGACCATATTACTATCTCAGCAAATTCACAGAAATGTAGGACCTCGTGGCGCAACGGTAGCGCGTCTGACTCCAGATCAGAAGGTTGCGTGTTCAAATCACGTCGAGGTCAAACAATCACTAACTTGACTACAAGCCCTTTTTAAAGTAAGGAATCCCTAGACCATATTACTATCTCAGCAAATTCACCGAAATTTAGGGCCTCGTAGCGCGTCTGACTCCAGATCAGAAGGTTTCGTGTTCAAATCACGTCGAGGTCAAACAATCCCTAAATTGACCATAAGTCTTTTTTAAATTAAGCAATCCCTACTGCAAGACCCTATAACTAACTCAGCAGATTCACAGAATTGCAGGGCAAATTCCCAGAAGTGCAGGACCTCGTGGTGTAATGGTAGCGCGTCTGACTCCAGATCAGAAAGTTGCGTGTTTGAAATCACATCGAGGTCAAACAATCCCTCAATTGACCATAAGTCTTTTTTAAATTAAGCAATCCCTACTGCAAGACCCTATAACTAACTCAGCAGATTCACAGAATTGCAGGGCAAATTCACAGAAGTGCAGGACCTCGAGGCGCAACGGTAGCGCGTCTGACTCCAGATCAGAAGGTTGCGTGTTCAAATCACGTTGAGGTCAAACAATCCCTAATTTCACCATAAGTCTTTTTTAAAATTCATGAATCCTTACTGCTAGACCATATTAATATCTCAGCAAACTCACAGAATTGCAGGGCAAACTCACAGAAACATAGGTCCTCGTGGTGCAACGGTAGCGCGTCTGACTCCAGATTAGAAGGTTGCGTGTTCAAATCACGTCGAGGTCAAACAATCACTAACTTGACTATAAGCCCTTTTTAAAGTAAGGAATCCCTAGACCATATTACTATCTCAGCAAAATCACAGAAATGTAGGGCCTTGTGGCGCAACGGTAGCGCGTCTGACTCCAGATCAGAAGGTTGCGTGTTCAAATCACGTCGAGGTCAAACAATCACTAACTTGACTATAAGCCCTTTTTAAAGTAAGGAATCCCTAGACCATATTACTATCTCAGCAAAATCACAGAAATGTAGGGCCTTGTGGCGCAACGGTAGCGCGTCTGACTCCAGATCAGAAGGTTGCGTGTTCAAATCACGTCGAGGTCAAACAATCACTAACTTGACTATAAGCCCTTTTTAAAGTAAGGAATCCCTAGACCATATTACTATCTCAGCAAAATCACAGAAATGTAGGGCCTCGTGGCGCAACGGTAGCGCGTCTGACTCCAGATCAGAAGGTTGCGTGTTCAAATCACGTCGAGGTCAAACAATCACTAACTTGACTATAAGCCCTTTTTAAAGTAAGGAATCCCTAGACCATATTACTATCTCAGCAAATTCACAGAAATTTAGGGCCTCGTGGCGCAACGGTAGCGCGTCTGACTCCAGATCAGAAGGTTGCGTGTTCAAATCACGTCGAGGTCAAACAATCCCTAAATTGACCATAGGTCTTTTTTAAACTAAGCAATCCCTACTGCAAGACCCTATAACTAACTCAGCAGATTCACAGAATTGCAGGGCAAATTCCCAGAATTGCAGGGCAAAATCCCAGAAGTGCAGGACCTCGTGGCGCAACGGTAGCGCGTCTGACTCCAGATCAGAAGGTTGCGTGTTCAAATCACGTCGAGGTCAAACAATCCCTAAATTGACCATAGGTCTTTTTTAAACTAAGCAATCCCTACTGCAAGACCCTATAACTAACTCAGCAGATTCCCAGAATTGCAGGGCAAATTCCCAGAATTGCAGGGCAAATTCCCAGAAGTGCAGGACCTCGTGGCGCAACGGTAGCGCGTCTGACCCCAGATCAGAAGGTTGCGTGTTCAAAACACGTCGAGGTCAAACAATTCCTAATTTCACCATAAGTCTTTTTTAAAATTCAAGAATCCTTACTGCTAAGACCATATTACTATCTCAGCAAATTCACAGAAATGTAGGGCCTCGTGGCGCAACGGTAGTGCGTCTGACTCCAGATCAGAAGTTTGCGTGTTCAAATCACGTTGAGGTCAAACAATTCCTAATTTCACCATAAGTCTTTTTTAAAATTCAAGAATCCTTACTGCTAAGACCATATTACTATCTCAGCAAATTCACAGAAATGTAGGGCCTTGTGGCGCAACGGTAGCGCGTCTGACTCCAGATCAGAAGGTTGCGTGTTCAAATCACGTCGAGGTCAAATAATCACTAACTTGACTATAAGCCCTTTTTAAAGTAAGGAATCCCTAGACCATATTACTATCTCAGCAAATTCACCGAAATTTAGGGCCTCGTAGCGCGTCTGACTCCAGATCAGAAGGTTTCGTGTTCAAATCACGTCGAGGTCAAACAATCCCTAAATTGACCATAGGTCTTTTTTAAACTAAGCAATCCCTACTGCAAGACCCTATAACTAACTCAGCAGATTCCCAGAATTGCAGGGCAAATTCTCAGAATTGCAGGGCAAATTCCCAGAAGTGCAGGACCTCGTGGCGCAACGGTAGCGCGTCTGACTCCAGATCAGAAGGTTGCGTGTTCAAAACACGTCGAGGTCAAACAATTCCTAATTTCACCATAAGTCTTTTTTAAAATTCAAGAATCCTTACTGCTAAGACCATATTACTATCTCAGCAAATTCACAGAAATGTAGGGCCTCGTGGCGCAACGGTAGTGCGTCTGACTCCAGATCAGAAGTTTGCGTGTTCAAATCACGTTGAGGTCAAACAATTCCTAATTTCACCATAAGTCTTTTTTAAAATTCAAGAATCCTTACTGCTAAGACCATATTACTATCTCAGCAAATTCACAGAAATGTAGGGCCTCGTGGCGCAACGGTAGCGCGTCTGACTCCAGATCAGAAGGTTGCGTGTTCAAATCACGTCGAGGTCAAACAATCCCTAAATTCACCATAAATCTTTTTTAAAATTCATGAATCCTTACTGCCAAGACCATATTACTATCTCAGCAAAATCACAGAAATGTAGGGCCTCGTGGCGCAACGGTAGCGCGTCTGACTCCAGATCAGAAGGTTGCGTGTTCAAATCACGTCGAGGTCAAACAATCCCTAAATTGACCATAGGTCTTTTTTAAACTAAGCAATCCCTACTGCAAGACCCTATAACTAACTCAGCAGATTCACAGAATTGCAGGGCAAATTCCCAGAATTGCAGGGCAAATACCCAGAAGTGCAGGACCTCGTGGCGCAACGGTAGCGCGTCTGACTCCAGATCAGAAGGTTGCGTGTTCAAATCACGTCGAGGTCAAACAATCCCTAAATTGACCATAGGTCTTTTTTAAACTAAGCAATCCCTACTGCAAGACCCTATAACTAACTCAGCAGATTCACAGAATTGCAGGGCAAATTCCCAGAATTGCAGGGCAAATTCCCAGAAGTGCAGGACCTTGTGGCGCAACGGTAGCGCTTCTCACTCCAGATCAGAAGGTTGCGTGTTCAAAACACGTCGAGGTCAAACAATTCCTAATTTCACCATAAGTCTTTTTTAAAATTCAAGAATCCTTACTGCTAAGACCATATTACTATCTCAGCAAATTCACAGAAATGTAGGGCCTCGTGGCGCAACGGTAGCGCGTCTGACTCCAGATCAGAAGGTTGCGTGTTCAAATCACGTCGAGGTCAAACAATCCCTAAATTCACCATAAATCTTTTTTAAAATTCATGAATCCTTACTGCCAAGACCATATTACTATCTCAGCAAATTCACAGAAATGTAGGGCCTCGTGGCGCAACGGTAGCGCGTCTGACTCCAGATCAGAAGGTTGCGTGTTCAAATCACGTCGAGGTCAAACAATCCCTAAATTCACCATAAATCTTTTTTAAAATTCATGAATCCTTACTGCCAAGACCATATTACTATCTCAGCAAAATCACAGAAATGTAGGGCCTCGTGTCGCAACGGTAGCGCGTCTGACTCCAGATCAGAAGGTTGCGTGTTCAAATCACGTCGAGGTCAAACAATCCCTAAATTGACCATAGGTCTTTTTTAAACTAAGCAATCCCTACTGCAAGACCCTATAACTAACTCAGCAGATTCACAGAATTGCAGGGCAAATTCCCAGAATTGCAGGGCAAAATCCCAGAAGTGCAGGACCTCGTGGCGCAACGGTAGCGCGTCTGACTCCAGATCAGAAGGTTGCGTGTTCAAATCACGTCGAGGTCAAACAATCCCTAAATTGACCATAGGTCTTTTTTAAACTAAGCAATCCCTACTGCAAGACCCTATAACTAACTCAGCAGATTCACAGAATTGCAGGGCAAATTCCCAGAATTGCAGGGCAAATTCCCAGAAGTGCAGGACCTTGTGGCGCAACGGTAGCGCTTCTCACTCCAGATCAGAAGGTTGCGTGTTCAAAACACGTCGAGGTCAAACAATTCCTAATTTCACCATAAGTCTTTTTTAAAATTCAAGAATCCTTACTGCTAAGACCATATTACTATCTCAGCAAATTCACAGAAATGTAGGGCCTCGTGGCGCAACGGTAGCGCGTCTGACTCCAGATCAGAAGGTTGCGTGTTCAAAACACGTCGAGGTCAAACAATCCCTAATTTCACCATAAGTCTTTTTTAAAATTCAAGAATCCTTACTGCTAAGACCATATTACTATCTCAGCAAATTCACAGAAATGTAGGGCCTCGTGGCGCAACGGTAGCGCGTCTGACTCCAGATCAGAAGGTTGCGTGTTCAAATCACGTCGAGGTCAAACAATCCCTAAATTCACCATAAGTCTTTTTTAAAATTCATGAATCCTTACTGCCAAGACCATATTACTATCTCAGCAAATTCACAGAAATGTAGGGCCTCGTGGCGCAACGGTAGCGCGTCTGACTCCAGATCAGAAGGTTGCGTGTTCAAATCACGTCGAGGTCAAACAATCCCTAAATTGACCATAGGTCTTTTTTAAACTAAGCAATCCCTACTGCAAGACCCTATAACTAACTCAGCAGATTCACAGAATTGCAGGGCAAATTCCCAGAATTGCAGGGCAAATTCCCAGAAGTGCAGGACCTCGTGGCGCAACGGTAGCGCGTCTGACTCCAGATCAGAAGGTTGCGTGTTCAAAACACGTCGAGGTCAAACAATTCCTAATTTCACCATAAGTCTTTTTTAAAATTCAAGAATCCTTACTGCTAAGACCATATTACTATCTCAGCAAATTCACAGAAATGTAGGTCCTCGTGGCGCAACGGTAGCGCGTTTGACTCCAGATCAGAAGTTTGCGTGTTCAAATCACGTCGAGGTCAAACAATCCCTAAATTGACCATAGGTCTTTTTTAAATTAAGCAATCCCTACTGCAAGACCCTATAACTAACTCAGCAGATTCACAGAATTGCAGGGCAAATTCCCAGAATTGCAGGGCAAATTCCCAGAAGTGCAGGACCTCGTGGCGCAACGGTAGCGCGTCTGACTCCAGATCAGAAGGTTGCGTGTTCAAAACACGTCGAGGTCAAACAATTCCTAATTTCACCATAAGTCTTTTTTAAAATTCAAGAATCCTTACTGCTAAGACCATATTACTATCTCAGCAAATTCACAGAAATGTAGGGCCTCGTGGCGCAACGGTAGCGCGTTTGACTCCAGATCAGAAGTTTGCGTGTTCAAATCACGTTGAGGTCAAACAATCCCTAAATTCACCATAAGTCTTTTTTAAAATTCATGAATCCTTACTGCCAAGACCATATTACTATCTCAGCAAATTCACAGAAATGTAGGACCTCGTGGCGCAACGGTTGCGTGTTCAAATCACGTCGAGGTCAAACAATCACTAACTTGACTATAAGCCCTTTTTAAAGTAAGGAATCCCTAGACCATATTACTATCTCAGCAAATTCACAGAAATGTAGGGCCTTGTGGCGCAACGGTAGCGCGTCTGACTCCAGATCAGAAGGTTGCGTGTTCAAATCACGTCGAGGTCAAACAATTCCTAATTTCACCATAAGTCTTTTTTAAAATTCATGAATCCTTACTGCCAAGACCATATTACTATCTCAGCAAAATCACAGAAATGTAGGGCCTTGTGGCGCAAGGGTAGCGCGTCTGACTCCAGATCAGAAGGTTGCGTGTTCAAATCACGTCGAGGTCAAACAATCACTAACTTGACTATAAGCCCTTTTTAAAGTAAGGAATCCCTAGACCATATTACTATCTCAGCAAATTCACAGAAATTTAGGGCCTCGTGGCGCAACGGTAGCGCGTCTGACTCCAGATCAGAAGGTTGCGTGTTCAAATCACGTTGAGGTCAAACAATCCCTAAATTCACCATAAGTCTTTTTTAAAATTCATGAATCCTTACTGCCAAGACCATATTACTATCTCAGCAAATTCACAGAAATGTAGGACCTCGTGGCGCAACGGTAGCGCGTCTGACTCCAGATCAGAAGGTTGCGTGTTCAAATCACGTCGAGGTCAAACAATCACTAACTTGACTATAAGCCCTTTTTAAAGTAAGGAATCCCTAGACCATATTACTATCTCAGCAAATTCACCGAAATTTAGGGCCTCGTAGCGCGTCTGACTCCAGATCAGAAGGTTTCGTGTTCAAATCACGTCGAGGTCAAACAATCCCTAAATTGACCATAAGTCTTTTTTAAATTAAGCAATCCCTACTGCAAGACCCTATAACTAACTCAGCAGATTCACAGAATTGCAGGGCAAATTCCCAGAAGTGCAGGACCTCGTGGTGTAATGGTAGCGCGTCTGACTCCAGATCAGAAAGTTGCGTGTTTGAAATCACATCGAGGTCAAACAATCCCTCAATTGACCATAAGTCTTTTTTAAATTAAGCAATCCCTACTGCAAGACCCTATAACTAACTCAGCAGATTCACAGAATTGCAGGGCAAATTCACAGAAGTGCAGGACCTCGAGGCGCAACGGTAGCGCGTCTGACTCCAGATCAGAAGGTTGCGTGTTCAAAACACGTCGAGGTCAAACAATCCCTAATTTCACCATAAGTCTTTTTTAAAATTCATGAATCCTTACTGCTAGACCATATTAATATCTCAGCAAACTCACAGAATTGCAGGGCAAACTCACAGAAACATAGGTCCTCGTGGCGCAACGGTAGCGCGTCTGACTCCAGATTAGAAGGTTGCGTGTTCAAATCACGTCGAGGTCAAACAATCACTAACTTGACTATAAGCCCTTTTTAAAGTAAGGAATCCCTAGACCATATTACTATCTCAGCAAAATCACAGAAATGTAGGGCCTTGTGGCGCAACGGTAGCGCGTCTGACTCCAGATCAGAAGGTTGCGTGTTCAAATCACGTCGAGGTCAAACAATCACTAACTTGACTATAAGCCCTTTTTAAAGTAAAGAATCCCTAGACCATATTACTATCTCAGCAAATTCACAGAAATTTAGGGCCTCGTGGCGCAACGGTAGCGCGTCTGACTCCAGATCAGAAGGTTGCGTGTTCAAATCACGTCGAGGTCAAACAATCCCTAAATTCACCATAAGTCTTTTTTAAAATTCATGAATCCTTACTGCCAAGACCATATTACTATCTCAGCAAATTCACAGAAATGTAGGGCCTTGTGGCGCAACGGTAGCGCGTCTGACTCCAGATCAGAAGGTTGCGTGTTCAAATCACGTCGAGGTCAAACAATCACTAACTTGACTATAAGCCCTTTTTAAAGTAAGGAATCCCTAGACCATATTACTATCTCAGCAAAATCACAGAAATATAGGGCCTTGTGGCGCAACGGTAGCGCGTCTGACTCCAGATCAGAAGGTTGCGTGTTCAAATCACGTCGAGGTCAAACAATCACTAACTTGACTATAAGCCCTTTTTAAAGTAAGGAATCCCTAGACCATATTACTATCTCAGCAAATTCACAGAAATTTAGGGCCTCGTGGCGCAACGGTAGCGCGTCTGACTCCAGATCAGAAGGTTGCGTGTTCAAATCACGTTGAGGTCAAACAATCCCTAAATTCACCGTAAGTCTTTTTTAAAATTCATGAATCCTTACTGCCAAGACCATATTACTATCTCAGCAAATTCACAGAAATGTAGGGCCTTGTGGCGCAACGGTAGCGCGTCTGACTCCAGATCAGAAGGTTGCGTGTTCAAATCACGTCGAGGTCAAACAATCCCTAAATTGACCATAAGTCTTTTTTAAATTAAGCAATCCCTACTGCAAGACCCTATAACTAACTCAGCAGATTCACAGAATTGCAGGGCAAATTCCCAGAAGTGCAGGACCTCGAGGCGCAACGGTAGCGCGTCTGACTCCAGATCAGAAGGTTGCGTGTTCAAATCACGTTGAGGTCAAACAATCCTTAATTTCACCATAAGTCTTTTTTAAAATTCATGAATCCTTACTGCTAGACCATATTACTATCTCAGCAAAATCACAGAAATGTAGGGCCTCGTGGCGCAACGGTAGCGCGTATGATTCCAGATCAGAAGGTTGCGTGTTCAAATCACGTTGAGGTCAAACAATCACTAACTTGACTGTAAGCCCTTTTTAAAGTAAGGAATCCCTAGACCATATTACTATCTCAGCAAATTTACAGAAATGTAGGGCCTCGTGGCGCAACGGTAGCGCGTATGATTCCAGATTAGAAGGTTGCGTGTTCAAATCACGTCAAGGTCAAACAATCACTAACTTGACTGTAAGCCCTTTTTAAAGTAAGGAATCCCTAGACCATATTACTATCTCAGCAAATTCACAGAAATGTAGGGCCTTGTGGCGCAACGGTAGCGCGTCTGACTCCAGATCAGAAGGTTGCGTGTTCAAATCACGTCGAGGTCAAACAATCACTAACTTGACTATAAGCCCTTTTTAAAGTAAGGAATCCCTAGACCATATTACTATCTCAGCAAATTCACAGAAATTTAGGGCCTCGTAGTGCGTCTGACTCCAGATCAGAAGGTTGCGTGTTCAAATCACGTCGAGGTCAAACAATTCCTAATTTCACCATAAGTCTTTTTTAAAATTCATGAATCCTTACTGCCAAGACCATATTACTATCTCAGCAAATTCACAGACATGTAGGGCCTTGTGGCGCAACGGTAGCGCGTCTGACTCCAGATCAGAAGGTTGCGTGTTCAAATCACGTCGAGGTCAAACAATTCCTAATTTCACCATAAGTCTTTTTTAAAATTCATGAATCCTTACTGCCAAGACCATATTACTATCTCAGCAAATTCACAGAAATGTAGGGCCTCGTGGCGCAACGGTAGCGTGTCTGACTCCAGATCAGAAGGTTGCGTGTTCAAATCACGTCGAGGTCAAACAATCCCTAAAGTCACCATAAGTCTTTTTTAAAATTCATGAATCCTTACTGCCAAGACCATATTACTATCTCAGCAAATTCTCAGAAATGTAGGGCCTCGTGGCGCAACGGTAGCGTGTCTGACTCCAGATCAGAAGGTTGCGTGTTCAAATCAATCAAACAATCAGTCAAACAATCACTAACTTGACTATAAGCCCTTTTTAAAGTAAGGAATCCCTAGACCATATTACTATCTCAGCAAATTCACAGAAATTTAGGGCCTCGTAGTGCGTCTGACTCCAGATCAGAAGGTTGCGTGTTCAAATCACGTCGAGGTCAAACAATTCCTAATTTCACCATAAAGAAGATTAAAAAAAAATAATCCAACGCCGTGGTACAACGAGCACACTCAGGCCCTTAAGAGAGCAGCCAGAAAAATGGAGCGCAACTGGAAGAAAACAAAATTAGAGGTATTTCGCATTTCATGGAAAGAGAGCTCGATTGCTTACAGAGAGGCTTTAAAAGCTGCTAGATCTGCTTATTTTTCAAACCTATTAGAAGAAAATAAACATAATCCTAGGTATTTATTTGAAACAGTGGCTAAACTAACGAAAAAGAAAGCTTCAAACACAGAAGGTTCCAAGCAGCACAGCAGTAATGACTTTATGAACTTCTTCACTTATAAGATTGATAATATCAGGGATAAAATTATAACTATGCAACCGTCTACTACAGTATCGCATCAGGCAGTGCATTGTAGTCTCCCTGAGGAAAAATTTGATTCATTCATTGCTATAGGAGAGGAAGAATTTACTAAACTCGTTAAATCATCTAAATCTACAACATGTATGTTAGACCCTATACCGACTAAGCTACTGAAAGAGATGCTTCCAGAGGTCATAGATCCTCTTCTTAATATCATTAATTCCTCTTTGTCTCTAGGATACGTACCAAAAAACTTTAAGCTGGCTATGATTAAACCGCTTGTTAAAAAAATGCAACTTGATCCTTCAGAATTAGTCAATTACAGGCCGATCTCGAATCTACCCTTTCTGTCAAAGATACTAGAAAAGGCAGTATCTTCACAACTATGTTCCTTTCTAGAAAGAAATGATATCTGCGAGGATTTTCAGTCCGGATTTAGACCATACCATAGTACTGAGACTGCTCTCGTTAGAGTAACAAATGATTTGCTCTTATCATCCGATCATGGTTGTGTCTCTCTATTAGTGTTACTCGATCTTAGTGCTGCGTTTGACACCATTGACCACGACATTCTTTTAAATAGACTAGAAAACTATGTTGGCATTAGTGGAATTGCACTAGCATGGTTTAAATCATACTTATCTGACCGTTATCAGTTTGTAGCAGTAAATGAAGAGATGTCTTATCAATCACAAGTTCAGTATGGCGTACCACAGGGCTCAGTACTAGGACCGCTGCTGTTCACTCTGTACATGCTGCCATTAGGAGATATCATTAGGAAACATGGAATTAGCTTCCACTGTTATGCCGACGATACTCAGCTCTATATTTCTTCAAAACCTAACGAAACTTACCAATTCACTAAATTAACAGAATGCATAGCTGATATAAAAAACTGGATGACTCGTAATTTCCTACTTCTAAATTCTGAAAAAACAGAGATTCTAATTATTGGACAAAAAACTTCCTCACGTAATAACCTAGAATACTGTCTAACACTTGATGGCTGCTCTGTTAAGTCTTCGTCGTCGGTTAGGAACCTGGGTGTGCTCTTTGATACCAATCTTTCATTTGAAAGTCACGTGTCTAGTATCTGTAAAACCGCATTTTTCCATCTTAAAAATATATCTAAATTACGTCATATGCTCTCATTGACAAATGCGGAACAATTAGTCCATGCGTTCATGACCTCAAGGCTAGATTATTGTAATGCTCTACTGGGTGGTTGCCCTGCACGCTTAATAAACAAACTGCAGCTGGTCCAAAACGCAGCAGCTCGAGTTCTTACCAGAACCAGGAAGTATGACCATATTAGCCCGGTTCTGTCAAAACTGCACTGGCTCCCTATTAAACATCGCATCAATTTTAAAATATTGCTGATTACTTACAAAGCACTAAATGGTTTAGCTCCGCGGTACTTGAGCGAGCTCTTAACGCATTATACTCCTTCACGTCTATTGCGATCTCAAAATTCCGGCCAGTTGATAATACCTAGAATATCTAAATCGACTGCTGGCGGTAGATCCTTTTCCTATTTAGCACCAAAACTTTGGAACAGCCTTCCTACCATTGTCCGGGAAGCAGACACACTCTGTCAGTTCAAATCTAGATTAAAGACACATCTCTTTGACATAGCGTTCACATAATACATTATAGACTTCTATAATTCAATATTAGGCTGCATAGATTAGGTCAGCTGGAACCGGGAACACTTCCCATAAATCCTGATGTACTTGTTACATCATGAGAAGAATGGCATCTACGCTAATTTTAGTGTCTTTGTTTATCCCAAGGTTTTCCCGCAGCCTGCCGGATCCAGGCCGTTTCCAGATCTGATGAAGGACCTTCGCCTGGACCCGATGTCAATGCAGTGCTGAAGGGCCAACTAGTCTCTCCCTATGGAGGATCCCTTTCCCACTCTACAGATAACGCGTCGTCGGGAAAACTCAATTTGCGTATCTACCCCGAATTGATAAAATAAAATAAAATTCTGAATCAAAACTATAAGGAAACACCAGTAATTTGTTTAGGCTTGGTTTGTAGGGAATTCCAAACCTGCACACATATATTCAAACGCACATAACTATAGAACCAGTTCTTAATGCGCATCTGAACGCCATCAGCGTTTCTCACAGGTTCGCTAAAGTCTGTGTAGAGAGAATGGTGTCGTCTTGGCGGCCCTAATTTAAAAACAAATGATCGTTGCGACGGAAGCGAATCAATCAAAACTAACTTTAGCTGGAAAATAACTTTATTAAAGAACCGCTATAAAGCCAAAACAATCTTACGTTAAATTATACATTTATCTCTGTAAAGCTGCTTTGAGACAATCTACATTGTTAAAAGCGCTATATAAATGAAGATGACTTGACTTGACTTGACTACAAGCCCTTTTTAAAGTAAGGAATCCCTAGACCATATTACTATCTCAGCAAATTCACCGAAATTTAGGGCCTCGTAGCGCGTCTGACTCCAGATCAGAAGGTTTCGTGTTCAAATCACGTCGAGGTCAAACAATCCCTAAATTGACCATAAGTCTTTTTTAAATTAAGCAATCCCTACTGCAAGACCCTATAACTAACTCAGCAGATTCCCAGAATTGCAGGGCAAATTCCCAGAAGTGCAGGACCTCGTGGTGTAATGGTAGTGCGTCTGACTCCAGATCAGAAGGTTGCGTGTTTGAAATCACATCGAGGTCAAACAATCCCTCAATTCACCATAAGTCTTTTTTAAAATTCATGAATCCTTACTGCCAAGACCATATTACTATCTCAGCAAATTCACAGAAATGTAGGACCTCGTGGCGCAACGGTAGCGCGTCTGACTCCAGATCAGAAGGTTGCGTGTTCAAATCACGTCGAGGTCAAACAATCACTAACTTGACTACAAGCCCTTTTTAAAGTAAGGAATCCCTAGACCATATTACTATCTCAGCAAATTCACCGAAATTTAGGGCCTCGTAGTGCGTCTGACTCCAGATCAGAAGGTTTCGTGTTCAAATCACGTCGAGGTCAAACAATCCCTAAATTGACCATAAGTCTTTTTTAAATTAAGCAATCCCTACTGCAAGACCCTATAACTAACTCAGCAGATTCACAGAATTGCAGGGCAAATTCCCAGAAGTGCAGGACCTCGTGGTGTAATGGTAGCGCGTCTGACTCCAGATCAGAAGGTTGCGTGTTTGAAATCACATCGAGGTCAAACAATCCCTCAATTGACCATAAGTCTTTTTTAAATTAAGCAATCCCTACTGCAAGACCCTATAACTAACTCAGCAGATTCACAGAATTGCAGGGCAAATTCACAGAAGTGCAGGACCTCGAGGCGCAACGGTAGCGCGTCTGACTCCAGATTAGAAGGTTGCGTGTTCAAATCACGTCGAGGTCAAACAATCACTAACTTGACTATAAGCCCTTTTTAAAGTAAGGAATCCCTAGACCATATTACTATCTCAGCAAAATCACAGAAATGTAGGGCCTTGTGGCGCAACGGTAGCGCGTCTGACTCCAGATCAGAAGGTTGCGTGTTCAAATCACGTCGAGGTCAAACAATCACTAACTTGACTATAAGCCCTTTTTAAAGTAAGGAATCCCTAGACCATATTACTATCTCAGCAAATTCACAGAACTTTAGGGCCTCGTGGCGCAACGGTAGCGCGTCTGACTCCAGATCAGAAGGTTGCGTGTTCAAATCACGTTGAGGTCAAACAATCCCTAAATTCACCATAAGTATTTTTTAAAATTCATGAATCCTTACTGCCAAGACCATATTACTATCTCAGCAAATTCACAGAAATGTAGGACCTCGTGGCGCAACGGTAGCGCGTCTGACTCCAGATCAGAAGGTTGCGTGTTCAAATCACGTCGAGGTCAAACAATCACTAACTTGACTACAAGCCCTTTTTAAAGTAAGGAATCCCTAGACCATATTACTATCTCAGCAAATTCACCGAAATTTAGGGCCTCGTAGCGCGTCTGACTCCAGATCAGAAGGTTTCGTGTTCAAATCACGTCGAGGTCAAACAATCCCTAAATTGACCATAAGTCTTTTTTAAATTAAGCAATCCCTACTGCAAGACCCTATAACTAACTCAGCAGATTCACAGAATTGCAGGGCAAATTCCCAGAAGTGCAGGACCTCGTGGTGTAATGGTAGCGCGTCTGACTCCAGATCAGAAAGTTGCGTGTTTGAAATCACATCGAGGTCAAACAATCCCTCAATTGACCATAAGTCTTTTTTAAATTAAGCAATCCCTACTGCAAGACCCTATAACTAACTCAGCAGATTCACAGAATTGCAGGGCAAATTCACAGAAGTGCAGGACCTCGAGGCGCAACGGTAGCGCGTCTGACTCCAGATCAGAAGGTTGCGTGTTCAAAACACTTTGAGGTCAAACAATCCCTAATTTCACCATAAGTCTTTTTTAAAATTCATGAATCCTTACTGCTAGAACATATTAATATCTCAGCAAACTCACAGAATTGCAGGGCAAACTCACAGAAACATAGGTCCTCGTGGCGCAACGGTAGCGCGTCTGACTCCAGATTAGAAGGTTGCGTGTTCAAATCACGTCGAGGTCAAACAATCACTAACTTGACTATAAGCCCTTTTTAAAGTAAGGAATCCCTAGACCATATTACTATCTCAGCAAAATCACAGAAATGTAGGGCCTTGTGGCGCAACGGTAGCGTGTCTGACTCCAGATCAGAAGGTTGCGTGTTCAAATCACGTCGAGGTCAAACAATCACTAACTTGACTATAAGCCCTTTTTAAAGTAAGGAATCCCTAGACCATATTACTATCTCAGCAAATTCACAGAAATTTAGGTCCTCGTGGCGCAACGGTAGCGCGTCTGACTCCAGATCAGAAGGTTGCGTGTGTTCAAATCACGTTGAGGTCAAACAATCCCTAAATTCACCATAAGTCTTTTTTAAAATTCATGAATCCTTACTGCCAAGACCATATTACTATCTCAGCAAATTCACAGAAATGTAGGGCCTTGTGGCGCAACGGTAGCGCGTCTGACTCCAGATCAGAAGGTTGCGTGTTCAAATCACGTCGAGGTCAAACAATCACTAACTTGACTATTAGCCCTTTTTAAAGTAAGGAATCCCTAGACCATATTACTATCTCAGCAAATTCACAGAAATTTAGGGCCTCGTGGCGCAACGGTAGCGCGTCTGACTCCAGATCAGAAGGTTGCGTGTTCAAATCACGTCAAGGTCAAACAATCACTAACTTGACTGTAAGCCCTTTTTAAAGTAAGGAATCCCTAGACCATATTACTATCTCAGCAAATTCACAGAAATGTAGGGCCTTGTGGCGCAACGGTAGCGCGTCTGACTCCAGATCAGAAGGTTGCGTGTTCAAATCACGTCGAGGTCAAACAATTCCTAATTTCACCATAAGTCTTTTTTAAAATTCATGAATCCTTACTGCCAAGACCATATTACTATCTCAGCAAAATCACAGAAATGTAGGGCCTTGTGGCGCAAGGGTAGCGCGTCTGACTCCAGATCAGAAGGTTGCGTGTTCAAATCACGTCGAGGTCAAACAATCACTAACTTGACTATAAGCCCTTTTTAAAGTAAGGAATCCCTAGACCATATTACTATCTCAGCAAATTCACAGAAATTTAGGGCCTCGTGGCGCAACGGTAGCGCGTCTGACTCCAGATCAGAAGGTTGCGTGTTCAAATCACGTCGAGGTCAAACAATCCCTAAATTCACCATAAGTCTTTTTTAAAATTCATGAATCCTTACTGCCAAGACCATATTACTATCTCAGCAAATTCACAGAAATGTAGGCCCTCGTGGCGCAACGGTAGCGCGTCTGACTCCAGATCAGAAGGTTGCGTGTTCAAATCACGTCGAGGTCAAACAATCACTAACTTGACTATAAGCCCTTTTTAAAGTAAGGAATCCCTAGACCATATTACTTATCTCAGCAAATTCACCGAAATTTAGGGCCTCGTAGCGCGTCTGACTCCAGATCAGAAGGTTTCGTGTTCAAATCACGTCGAGGTCAAACAATCCCTAAATTGACCATAAGTCTTTTTTAAATTAAGCAATCCCTACTGCAAGACCCTATAACTAACTCAGCAGATTCACAGAATTGCAGGGCAAATTCCCAGAAGTGCAGGACCTCGTGGTGTAATGGTAGCGCGTCTGACTCCAGATCAGAAAGTTGCGTGTTTGAAATCACATCGAGGTCAAACAATCCCTCAATTGACCATACGTCTTTTTTAAATTAAGCAATCCCTACTGCAAGACCCTATAACTAACTCAGCAGATTCACAGAATTGCAGGGCAAATTCACAGAAGTGCAGGACCTCGAGGCGCAACGGTAGCGCGTCTGACTCCAGATCAGAAGGTTGCGTGTTCAAAACACGTTGAGGTCAAACAATCCCTAATTTCACCATAAGTCTTTTTTAAAATTCATGAATCCTTACTGCTAGACCATATTAATATCTCAGCAAACTCACAGAATTGCAGGGCAAACTCACAGAAACATAGGTCCTCGTGGCGCAACGGTAGCGCGTCTGACTCCAGATTAGAAGGTTGCGTGTTCAAATCACGTCGAGGTCAAACAATCACTAACTTGACTATAAGCCCTTTTTAAAGTAAGGAATCCCTAGACCATATTACTATCTCAGCAAAATCACAGAAATGTAGGGCCTCGTGGCGCAACGGTAGCGCGTCTGACTCCAGATCAGAAGGTTGCGTGTTCAAATCACGTCGAGGTCAAACAATCACTAACTTGACTATAAGCCCTTTTTAAAGTAAGGAATCCCTAGACCATATTACTATCTCAGCAAATTCACAGAAATTTAGGGCCTCGTGGCGCAACGGTAGCGCGTCTGACTCCAGATCAGAAGGTTGCGTGTTCAAATCACGTTGAGGTCAAACAATCCCTAAATTCACCATAAGTCTTTTTTAAAATTCATGAATCCTTACTGCCAAGACCATATTACTATCTCAGCAAATTCACAGAAATGTAGGGCCTCGTGGCGCAACGGTAGCGCGTCTGACTCCAGATCAGAAGGTTGCGTGTTCAAATCACGTCGAGGTCAAACAATCACTAACTTGACTATAAGCCCTTTTTAAAGTAAGGAATCCCTAGACCATATTACTATCTCAGCAAAATCACAGAAATATAGGGCCTTGTGGCGCAACGGTAGCGCGTCTGACTCCAGATCAGAAGGTTGCGTGTTCAAATCACGTCGAGGTCAAACAATCACTAACTTGACTATAAGCCCTTTTTAAAGTAAGGAATCCCTAGACCATATTACTATCTCAGCAAATTCACAGAAATTTAGGGCCTCGTGGCGCAACGGTAGCGCGTCTGACTCCAGATCAGAAGGTTGCGTGTTCAAATCACGTTGAGGTCAAACAATCCCTAAATTCACCGTAAGTCTTTTTTAAAATTCATGAATCCTTACTGCCAAGACCATATTACTATCTCAGCAAATTCACAGAAATGTAGGGCCTTGTGGCGCAACGGTAGCGCGTCTGACTCCAGATCAGAAGGTTGCGTGTTCAAATCACGTCGAGGTCAAACAATCCCTAAATTGACCATAAGTCTTTTTTAAATTAAGCAATCCCTACTGCAAGACCCTATAACTAACTCAGCAGATTCACAGAATTGCAGGGCAAATTCCCAGAAGTGCAGGACCTCGAGGCGCAACGGTAGCGCGTCTGACTCCAGATCAGAAGGTTGCGTGTTCAAAACACCTCGAGGTCAAACAATCCTTAATTTCACCATAAGTCTTTTTTAAAATTCATGAATCCTTACTGCTAGACCATATTAATATCTCAGCAAACTCACAGAATTGCAGGGCAAACTCACAGAAACATAGGTCCTCGTGGCGCAACGGTAGCGCGTCTGACTCCAGATTAGAAGGTTGCGTGTTCAAATCACGTCGAGGTCAAACAAACCCTAAATTGACCATAAGTCTTTTTTAAATTAAGCAATCCCTACTGCAAGACCCTATAACTAACTCAGCAGATTCACAGAATTGCAGGGCAAATTCCCAGAATTGCAGGACCTCGTGGCGCAACGGTAGCGCGTCTGACTCCAGATCAGAAGGTTGCGTGTTCAAATCACGTCGAGGTCAAACAAACCCTAAATTGACCATAAGTCTTTTTTAAATTAAGCAATCCCTACTGCAAGACCCTATAACTAACTCAGCAGATTCACAGAATTGCAGGACCTCGTGGCGCAACGGTAGCGCGTCTGACCCCAGATCAGAAGGTTGCGTGTTCAAAACACCTCGAGGTCAAACAATCCCTAATTTCACCATAAGTCTTTTTTAAAATTCATGAATCCTTACTGCTAGACCATATGAATATCTCAGCAAACTCACAGAATTGCAGGGCAAACTCACAGAAACATAGGGCCTCGTGGCGCAACGGTAGCGCGTCTGACTCCAGATTAGAAGGTTGCGTGTTCAAATCACGTCGAGGTCAAACAATCCCTAAATTGACCATAAGTCTTTTTTAAAGTAAGGAATCCCTAGACCATATTACTATCTCAGCAGATTCACAGAATTGCAGGGAAAATTCCAAAAAGTGCAGGGCCTCGTGGCGCAACGGTAGCGCGTCTGACTCCAGATCAGAAGGTTGCGTGTTCAAATCACGTCGAGGTCAAACAATCTCTAAATTGACCATAGGTCTTTTTTAAATTAAGCAATCCCTACTGCAAGACCCTATAACTAACTCAGCAGATTCACAGAATTGCAGGGAAAATTCCAAAAAGTGCAGGACCTCGTGGCGCAATGGTAGCGCGTCTGACTCCAGATCAGAAGGTTGCGTGTTCAAAACACGTCGAGGTCAAACAATCACTAACTTGACTGTAAGCCCTTTTTAAAGTAAGGAATCCCTAGACCATATTACTATCTCAGCAAATTCACAGAAATGAAGGGCCTCGTGGCGCAACGGTAGCGCGTCTGACTCCAGCTCAGAAGGTTGTGTGTTCAAATCACGTCGAGGTCAAACAATTCCTAATTTCACCATAAGTCTTTTTTAAAATTCAAGAATCCTTACTGCTAAGACCATATTACTATCTCAGCAAATTCACAGAAATGTAGGGCCTCGTGGCGCAACGGTAGTGCGTCTGACTCCAGATCAGAAGGTTGCGTGTTCAAATCACGTTGAGGTCAAACAATCACTAACTTGACTGTAAGCCCTTTTTAAAGTAAGGAATCCCTAGACCATATTACTATCTCAGCAAATTTACAGAAATGTAGGGCCTCGTGGCGCAACGGTAGCGCGTATGATTCCAGATTAGAAGGTTGCGTGTTCAAATCACGTCAAGGTCAAACAATCACTAACTTGACTGTAAGCCCTTTTTAAAGTAAGGAATCCCTAGACCATATTACTATCTCAGCAAATTCACAGAAATTTAGGGCCTCGTGGCGCAACGGTAGCGCGTCTGACTCCAGATCAGAAGGTTGCGTGTTCAAATCACGTCGAGGTCAAACAATTCCTAATTTCACCATAAGTCTTTTTTAAAATTCATGAATCCTTACTGCCAAGACCATATTACTATCTCAGCAAAATCACAGAAATGTAGGGCCTTGTGGCGCAACGGTAGCGCGTCTGACTCCAGATCAGAAGGTTGCGTGTTCAAATCACGTCGAGGTCAAACAATCACTAACTTGACTATAAGCCCTTTTTAAAGTAAGGAATCCCTAGACCATATTACTATCTCAGCAAATTCACAGAAATTTAGGGCCTCGTGGCGCAACGGTAGCGCGTCTGACTCCAGATCAGAAGGTTGCGTGTTCAAATCACGTTGAGGTCAAACAATCCCTAAATTCACCATAAGTCTTTTTTAAAATTCATGAATCCTTACTGCCAAGACCATATTACTATCTCAGCAAATTCACAGAAATGTAGGACCTCGTGGCGCAACGGTAGCGCGTCTGACTCCAGATCAGAAGGTTGCGTGTTCAAATCACGTCGAGGTCAAACAATCACTAACTTGACTACAAGCCCTTTTTAAAGTAAGGAATCCCTAGACCATATTACTATCTCAGCAAATTCACCGAAATTTAGGGCCTCGTAGCGCGTCTGACTCCAGATCAGAAGGTTTCGTGTTCAAATCACGTCGAGGTCAAACAATCCCTAAATTGACCATAAGTCTTTTTTAAATTAAGCAATCCCTACTGCAAGACCCTATAACTAACTCAGCAGATTCACAGAATTGCAGGGCAAATTCCCAGAAGTGCAGGACCTCGTGGTGTAATGGTAGCGCGTCTGACTCCAGATCAGAAAGTTGCGTGTTTGAAATCACATCGAGGTCAAACAATCCCTCAATTGACCATAAGTCTTTTTTAAATAAAGCAATCCCTACTGCAAGACCCTATAACTAACTCAGCAGATTCACAGAATTGCAGGGCAAATTCACAGAAGTGCAGGACCTCGAGGCGCAACGGTAGCGCGTCTGACTCCAGATCAGAAGGTTGCGTGTTCAAAACACGTTGAGGTCAAACAATCCCTAATTTCACCATAAGTCTTTTTTAAAATTCATGAATCCTTACTGCTAGACCATATTAATATCTCAGCAAACTCACAGAATTGCAGGGCAAACTCACAGAAACATAGGTCCTCGTGGCGCAACGGTAGCGCGTCTGACTCCAGATTAGAAGGTTGCGTGTTCAAATCACGTCGAGGTCAAACAATCACTAACTTGACTATAAGCCCTTTTTAAAGTAAGGAATCCCTAGACCATATTACTATCTCAGCAAAATCACAGAAATGTAGGGCCTTGTGGCGCAACGGTAGCGCGTCTGACTCCAGATCAGAAGGTTGCGTGTTCAAATCACGTTGAGGTCAAACAATCACTAACTTGACTATAAGCCCTTTTTAAAGTAAGGAATCCCTAGACCATATTACTATCTCAGCAAATTCACAGAAATTTAGGGCCTCGTGGCGCAACGGTAGCGCGTCTGACTCCAGATCAGAAGGTTGCGTGTTCAAATCACGTTGAGGTCAAACAATCCCTAAATTCACCATAAGTCTTTTTTAAAATTCATGAATCCTTACTGCCAAGACCATATTACTATCTCAGCAAATTCACAGAAATGTAGGGCCTCGTGGCGCAACGGTAGCGCGTCTGACTCCAGATCAGAAGGTTGCGTGTTCAAATCACGTCGAGGTCAAACAATCACTAACTTGACTATAAGCCCTTTTTAAAGTAAGGAATCCCTAGACCATATTACTATCTCAGCAAAATCACAGAAATATAGGGCCTTGTGGCGCAACGGTAGCGCGTCTGACTCCAGATCAGAAGGTTGCGTGTTCAAATCACGTCGAGGTCAAACAATCACTAACTTGACTATAAGCCCTTTTTAAAGTAAGGAATCCCTAGACCATATTACTATCTCAGCAAATTCACAGAAATGTAGGGCCTCGTGGCGCAACGGTAGCGCGTCTGACTCCAGATCAGAAGGTTGCGTGTTCAAATCACGTTGAGGTCAAACAATCCCTAAATTCACCGTAAGTCTTTTTTAAAATTCATGAATCCTTACTGCCAAGACCATATTACTATCTCAGCAAATTCACAGAAATGTAGGGCCTTGTGGCGCAACGGTAGCGCGTCTGACTCCAGATCAGAAGGTTGCGTGTTCAAATCACGTCGAGGTCAAACAATCCCTAAATTGACCATAAGTCTTTTTTAAATTAAGCAATCCCTACTGCAAGACCCTATAACTAACTCAGCAGATTCACAGAATTGCAGGGCAAATTCCCAGAAGTGCAGGACCTCGAGGCGCAACGGTAGCGCGTCTGACTCCAGATCAGAAGGTTGCGTGTTCAAATCACGTTGAGGTCAAACAATCCCTAATTTCACCATAAGTCTTTTTTAAAATTCATGAATCCTTACTGCTAGACCATATTACTATCTCAGCAAAATCACAGAAATGTAGGGCCTCGTGGCGCAACGGTAGCGCGTATGATTCCAGATCAGAAGGTTGCGTGTTCAAATCACGTTGAGGTCAAACAATCACTAACTTGACTGTAAGCCCTTTTTAAAGTAAGGAATCCCTAGACCATATTACTATCTCAGCAAATTTACAGAAATGTAGGGCCTCGTGGCGCAACGGTAGCGCGTATGATTCCAGATTAGAAGGTTGCGTGTTCAAATCACGTCAAGGTCAAACAATCACTAACTTGACTGTAAGCCCTTTTTAAAGTAATCCCTAGACCATATTACTATCTCAGCAAATTCACAGAAATGTAGGGCCTTGTGGCGCAACGGTAGCGCGTCTGACTCCAGATCAGAAGGTTGCGTGTTCAAATCACGTCGAGGTCAAACAATCACTAACTTGACTATAAGCCCTTTTTAAAGGGCGCAACGGTAGCGCGTATGATTCCAGATTAGAAGGTTGCGTGTTCAAATCACGTCAAGGTCAAACAATCACTAACTTGACTGTAAGCCCTTTTTAAAGGAATCCCTAGACCATATTACTATCTCAGCAAATTCACAGAAATGTAGGGCCTTGTGGCGCAACGGTAGCGCGTCTGACTCCAGATCAGAAGGTTGCGTGTTCAAATCACGTCGAGGTCAAACAATCACTAACTTGACTATAAGCCCTTTTTAAAGTAAGGAATCCCTAGACCATATTACTATCTCAGCAAATTCACAGAAATTTAGGGCCTCGTAGTGCGTCTGACTCCAGATCAGAAGGTTGCGTGTTCAAATCACGTCGAGGTCAAACAATTCCTAATTTCACCATAAGTCTTTTTTAAAATTCATGAATCCTTACTGCCAAGACCATATTACTATCTCAGCAAATTCACAGACATGTAGGGCCTTGTGGCGCAACGGTAGCGCGTCTGACTCCAGATCAGAAGGTTGCGTCTTCAAATCACGTCGAGGTCAAACAATTCCTAATTTCACCATAAGTCTTTTTTAAAATTCATGAATCCTTACTGCCAAGACCATATTACTATCTCAGCAAATACACAGAAATGTAGGGCCTCGTGGCGCAACGGTAGCGTGTCTGACTCCAGATCAGAAGGTTGCGTGTTCAAATCACGTCGAGGTCAAACAATCCCTAAAGTCACCATAAGTCTTTTTTAAAATTCATGAATCCTTACTGCCAAGACCATATTACTATCTCAGCAAATTCACAGAAATGTAGGGCCTCGTGGCGCAACGGTAGCGTGTCTGACTCCAGATCAGAAGGTTGCGTGTTCAAATCAGTCAAACAATCAGTCAAACAAACAATCAAACAATCAGTCAAACAATCACTAACTTGACTATAAGCCCTTTTTAAAGTAAGGAATCCCTAGACCATATTACTATCTCAGCAAATTCACAGAAATTTAGGGCCTCGTAGTGCGTCTGACTCCAGATCAGAAGGTTGCGTGTTCAAATCACGTCGAGGTCAAACAATTCCTAATTTCACCATAAGTCTTTTTTAAAATTCATGAATCCTTACTGCCAAGACCATATTACTATCTCAGCAAATTCACAGAAATGTAGGGCCTCGTGGCGCAACGGTAGCGTGTCTGACTCCAGATCAGAAGGTTGCGTGTTCAAATCACGTCGAGGTCAAACAATCCCTAAATTGACCATAGGTCTTTTTTAAATTAAGCAATCCCTACTGCAAGACCCTATAACTAACTCAGCAGATTCCCAGAATTGCAGGGCAAATTCCCAGAAGTGCAGGACCTCGTGGCGCAACGGTAGCGCGTCTGACTCCAGATCAGAAGGTTGCGTGTTCAAAACACGTTGAGGTCAAACAAACCCTAAATTGACCATAAGTCTTTTTTAAATTAAGCAATCCCTACTGCAAGACCCTATAACTAACTCAGCAGATTCACAGAATTGCAGGGCAAATTCCCAGAATTGCAGGACATCGTGGCGCAACGGTAGCGCGTCTGACTCCAGATCAGAAGGTTGCGTGTTCAAAACACGTAGAGGTCAAACAAACCCTAAATTGACCATAAGTCTTTTTTAAATTAAGCAATCCCTACTGCAAGACCCTATAACTAACTCAGCAGATTCACAGGATTGCAGGGCAAATTCCCAGAAGTGCAGGACCTCTTGGCGCAACGGTAGCGCGTCTGACTCCAGATCAGAAGGTTGCGTGTTCAAATCACGTCGAGGTCAAACAATCCCTAAATTCACCATAAGTCTTTTTTAAAATTCATGAATCCTTACTGCCAAGACCATATTACTATCTCAGCAAATTCACAGAAATGTAGGGCCTCGTGGCGCAACGGTAGCGCGTCTGACTCCAGATCAGAAGGTTGCGTGTTCAAATCACGTCGAGGTCAAACAAACCCTAAATTGACCATAAGTCTTTTTTAAATTAAGCAATCCCTACTGCAAGACCCTATAACTAACTCAGCAGATTCACAGAATTGCAGGGCAAATTCCCAGAAGTGCAGGACCTCGTGGCGCAACGGTAGCGCGTCTGACCCCAGATCAGAAGGTTGCGTGTTCAAAACACCTCGAGGTCAAACAATCCCTAATTTCACCATAAGTCTTTTTTAAAATTCATGAATCCTTACTGCTAGACCATATTAATATCTCAGCAAACTCACAGAATTGCAGGGCAAACTCACAGAAACATAGGTCCTCGTGGCGCAACGGTAGCGCGTCTGACTCCAGATTAGAAGGTTGCGTGTTCAAATCACGTCGAGGTCAAACAAACCCTAAATTGACCATAAGTCTTTTTTAAATTAAGCAATCCCTACTGCAAGACCCTATAACTAACTCAGCAGATTCACAGAATTGCAGGGCAAATTCCCAGAATTGCAGGACCTCGTGGCGCAACGGTAGCGCGTCTGACTCCAGATTAGAAGGTTGCGTGTTCAAATCACGTCGAGGTCAAACAATCCCTAAATTGACCATAAGTCTTTTTTAAAGTAAGGAATCCCTAGACCATATTACTATCTCAGCAGATTCACAGAATTGCAGGGAAAATTCCAAAAAGTGCAGGACCTCGTGGCGCAATGGTAGCGCGTCTGACTCCAGATCAGAAAGTTGCGTGTTCAAAACACGTCGAGGTCAAACAATCACTAACTTGACTGTAAGCCCTTTTTAAAATTCAAGAATCCTTACTGCTAAGACCATATTACTATCTCAGCAAATTCACAGAAATGTAGGGCCTCGTGGCGCAACGGTAGCGCGTCTGACTCCAGCTCAGAAGGTTGTGTGTTCAAATCACGTCGAGGTCAAACAATTCCTAATTTCACCATAAGTCTTTTTTAAAATTCAAGAATCCTTACTGCTAAGACCATATTACTATCTCAGCAAATTCACAGAAATGTAGGGCCTCGTGGCGCAACGGTAGTGCGTCTGACTCCAGATCAGAAGGTTGCGTGTTCAAATCACGTCGAGGTCAAACAATCCCTAAATTGACCATAAGTCTTTTTTAAATTAAGCAATCCCTACTGCAAGACCCTATAACTGACTCAGCAGATTCACAGAATTGCAGGGCAAACTCACAGAAACGTAGGGCCTCGTGGCGCAACGGTAGCGCGTCTGACTCCAGATCAGAAGGTTGCGTTTTCAAATCACGTCGAGGTCAAACAATCCCTAAATTCACCATAAGTCTTTTTTAAAATTCATGAATCCTTACTGCCAAGACCATATTACTATCTCAGCAAAATGCACAATTGACATATTGCAAAACCCCGATAATATACATATTACACAAATTACCTAATGCACAGCTCCCCAAATGGCCTACAGATTGCACACCCCAATAGCCTACAAATTGCACAGATTACACATTCCACATAACCTAAACATTACATAATGACATAATGAACAATCCAACAACCCATGCATTCACCCCTAACATATTACATTACCCCAATAACCTACGTATTGCATGATGACATAGCCTACATATTAGTGTTACAGTAATAATAAGCTTAACGGACATAGGCAAAAATGAGTGTTTATATCGGTTTAGCCTGCATTTAGGAACTCTGAATCTTCTGCCAGAGGGTAAAAGCTCGAATTCTGAGTGAAGTATGTGGGTTGGATCAGAAACTATTTTTTGTGCCTGTCTGATAACCGACTGTTCATACATTTTCTGGGGCGGCAGATAGTTTTTAACCCCCATAATCTTCATAGCTGTCTTTACCTGATGGGCGATCTGTGATTTTAACTGTACTGTCAGGTTACCATACCAGGCTGTGATACCATATTTTAAAATACTCTCTAATACTGCATGATAGAACAACTCTCTAATATTGCATGGTAGCGTGTCTGACTCCAGATCAGAAGGTTGCGTGTTCAAATCACGTCGAGGTCAAAGACTGATCAATATTTACAGTGCTTTTTGAATGAATTAAACAAGGGATTTGGAAAAATGTATGTTTATGACTAGATCAGCAAATTTTCAGAAGTGCAGGACCTTGTGGTGCAACGGTAGCCCGCCTGACTCCAGATCAGAAGGTTGCATGTTCAAATTTGTGTGAATTTTGGTCAAAGAGGTGAAACAATCGCTAATTTGACCACAAATCTTTTATAAAATTCATGAATCCTTACTGCTAGACCATATTACTAGCTCAGCAAACCCACAGAAGTGCAGGACCTCGTAGTGCACCGGTAGTGTTTCTAAGTCCCGATCAGAAGGTTGTGTTTTCAAATCACGCTGGGGTCAAACTATCTGTACTTTGAGCGTAAGTCTTTTATAAATTTAGGAATCATCACTGCTAGACCCTAGCCCGACCTAAAAATGTTGTGGGCGGGGCTAAATTCGGCTGGCATCCAGGCTAGCTAGACCCTATTACTTGATAAGCAAACTCACAGAAGTGCAGGTCCTCGTGGTGCAGTTGTATTGCGTCTGACTCCAGATCATAAGGTTGTGAGTTCCAATCACGTCTGGGTCAAAGACTGATCAATATTTACTCTGCTGTTTAAATGAATTAAACAAGGTAGTATGTTTATAACTAAATCAGCAAATTCACAGATGCTCAGGGCCTCATTTTCTCATTAAGGCTTTAAAATAAATATTGTTTGTAAAGAATACCACTATAATTTGTATATTTTATAGACTAGGCCTACTAATATTTTTCATTTTTTTCTTGTTTTGTTCTGAGTACAGTTAAATTAAAAAAGGATTTGTTGTGGAGTGAGGGGTACAAAAATATATGTTTATAATGTTTTTAACCATTTAATTCTATTTACTGGTATTTTACATTATCTTTAAAAGTAATAATAAAATGCTATTTTATTTTGATCCTGTGATGTGCAACATACTAAGGTAAAGAACGTAATATAAGGTAAATTATAAAATTTTACAGATGGGGACCATTTGCACCAGTAAAGCAGGCACATTGTGTTCATTACTCCCACCCACTTTAACTTTGGGTTTAATCACTGTTATAATTATGTTATAAGTTTGCTTTAGATGACAGTCGTTGGGACGAGATGCAGACTTATGACCCCTTTGGCGTTCCATACAGGTGATCGTCTGTGGGAGGAGCAGAGTCCGAGTCCGCCAGAGTTTCGCGCTGAAAAGTGCCTGTGAATTCCTGCTTGTGTTCCTTCCCAGTCGTTTAATCTAAAACAGCCCAAAATACTCTTTTATTCCGATTCTGAGTCTGACCCACACAACCTCACTCAAGACGACTAAAAGATCCGCGCCGGTGAGAGAGTGAAAGGAAAACCTGCTTACACTTGCAATCTGATTTATTTCTTCTTCTGCAGATGAAGAAATGTTTAAATATTTATGGACATAACGACATATAAAACCGGACTGCCTACAGCTCTCTGTCTCTGATCCAATGGATCCTTGTGCTGAGGATCAAGATCCGTCTGGAAGACCCGAGGATCACGTGTTTCATGGATGGGATGTTCCTGTCTTTTCAGAGCAGGATTATTTGGATTTATACACTCCCGTCTCTGGTTTAATAGCAGCCGATCAGAGGAAAGAGCAGGTGAATGTGGACATGAAGAATGAGGAAGCAGCTGTGAGTAACACACCTGGACAACACCTGCGCGGGACACAGGTAACAGATCGTACTGATTACAGACAACAGACAGACAGACACACACAGTCAAACCAAAATTTATTCAGACTCCTTCAACATTTCTCACATTATCACAGTTTATTTGCTATAGTTTAGAAAATGGTAATAAAATATGACAAGAACTCAGAGTTATGAACTCAGTTGATATTTGACTGGTTTTGTCCATCCTTCTGTTAGACTGTCTCACACATGAATTATGTTGAATATCTGTCAGCACTACACAATTAGATAATACCAGTTTAGCTCAACCAAGAAATGATTGATTTTGTTCAGTCTGTGTGTAAAAAGAGCATTAGCAATTAAAGAAAAAACACTTAAGCAGATTGTTATAAATGTCACTGGTAGTCTCTGTATGAAGAGCTTCTGGGTGTAATATGTCACAGTTTACTTTATTCTGCTCTCCTCACTCACATTAATGAACTATAGTGTCCTGATCACACTAGTAAAAAAATATAAAAAATGATATCTGGTGTCTGAATAATTTTTGGTTTGACTGTACATACAGCCACGCATACACACACACACACACACACACACACACACACACACACACACACACACACACACACACACACACACACACACACACACACACACACACACACATACATATATACAGCCATTACAATTACAAACAAGTCCTGTGACATCTGGTAAAACCATAGAAGCCATAAAACCATAGTCTGTCCCTCATTAATTTTCGCCATAACCTGTACTGAACATTAGCGTCGCAGAAGTTACGTGGCAGAAAAGACTTTGGCTCCTAGCTAAACGTTTACTTAAATTTTACTTCACTCTTTACTACTTCAACAACTATGTTTAGTACTAAGCTTATTATATTATATATATATATATATATATATATATATATATATATATATATATATATATATATATGTATATGTATATAATAATTATATTAATATATCAAGCAAACAATAGGCCTAAATGAATAAAATAAAGCACATTCGCAGCTCCTGACTATAAATTTAGGTGGGGCAGATTCCGGGTCATAGTTCAAGTGTAAGCTTTAGAATTACTACAGCTAATATGTAATTATGATTAAACGCTTGTAAGTTTACATTCTAAACAAATCATTTCAAATAAGAAGTATTTACTGAAATATTTATAAATCAGGGAAACACAATTTGTTATCTGTCAAAATGAGGGAAAGCCCTTTGAACTATCCATCAATGTTCCAGGTAATGAAAGAACATTTATTATTCACACAACATACACATATATTACATAATATAGTCAAGTCAAGTCTCCTTAATTTATACAGCGCTTTAACAATATAGATGTTTCAAAGCAGTGATAATAGGAGATTACAGTAACAGAGATTGGGCTTTACAGCAGCTCTAGAATAAAGTTATTGTCCAGCTAAAGTTAGTTTGATTGATTCACTTCCGTTGCAAAGATCATTAGTTATTAACTTAGGGGCCGCTAACACACACCGTTCTAACAGAAAACCCTTAACACACTCCGGCCGCTCATCCGCAGAACAGCAGTGCCTGGAGCTCGAGAACGCAAACCTTGTTCTAAGGTGCAGGCCTTGAATAATTGTGAAAAAGTTATAATTAAAAAAAATATCATCTCCGCGCAAACTTCACAAATACGAATATGTGAAAACGCAGACATTATGCACATGCGTAGTTTAGTCTATAGGTATGCGCAGTCTTTCTTTACAAATTGACCTCAACAAACTTCCTGTCTGACCTTAAAAATTCATAATACAGAATTCTTTTAGCGCTTCCGCATGTCCATGCGAACTGGAATTATATGATAACGTTTTATCTGTACAGAGGAAAAGGGAAGGAGGCCTTCACAGGGGAGAGACTAGTGGACACTTCAGGACTGCGCTGTCGTTGCGTCCAGGCGCAGGTCCTTCATCAGATCTGGTGTGTGTGTGTGTGTGTGTGTGTGTGTGTGTGTGTGTGTGTGTGTGTGTGTGTGTGAGAGAGAGAGAGTGTGTCCAGGCGCAGGTACTTCATCAGATCTGGTGTGTGTGTGTGTGTGTCCAGGTGCAGGTCCTTCATCAGATCTGGATACGGCGGACTGCGGTAAACCTCGGGATAAACAGAGAGACTAATATTAGTGTAGACGCCATTCTTCTTATGATGTAACGAGTACATCAGGATTTATGGGAAGTGTTCCCGGTTCCGGCTGACCTGATCTATGCAGCCTAACATTGAATTATAGAAGTCTATAATGTGTTATGTGTATGCTAGGTCAAAGAGATGTGTTTTTAGTCTAGCTTTGAACTGACAGAGTGTGTCTGCTTCCCGGACAATGTTAGGAAGACTGTTCCAGAGTTGTGGTGCTAAATAGGAAAAGGATCTACCGCCAGCAGTCGATTTTGATATTCTAGGTATTATCAACTGGCCAGAATTTTGAGATCGCAATAGACGTGAAGGACTATAATGCATTAAGAGCTCGCTCAAGTACTGCGGAGCTAAACCATTTAGTGCTTTGTAAGTAATCAGCAATATTTAAAAATGTATACGATGTTTAATAGGGAGCCAGTGCAGTTTTGACAGAACCGGGCTAATATGGTCATACTTCCTGGTTCTGGTAAGAACTCGAGCTGCTGCGTTTTGAACTAGCAGTAGTTTGTTTATTAAGTGTGCAGGGCAACCACCCAGTAGAGCATTACAATAATCTAGCCTTGAGGTCATGAACGCATGGACTAATTGTTCTGCATTTGTCAATGAGAGCATATGGCGTAATTTAGATATATTTTTAAGATGGAAGTATGCGGTTTTACAGATACTAGACACGTGACTTTCAAATGAAAGATTGGTATCAAAGAGCACACACACACACACACACACACACACACACACACACACACACACCCAGGTTCCTAACCGACGACGAGGACTTGACCGAGCAGCCATCAAGTGTTAGACAGTATTCTAGATTATTACGTGAGGAAGTTTTTTGTCCAATAATTAGAATCTCTGTTTTTTCAGAATTAAGTAATAGGAAATTACTAGTCATCCAGTTTTTTATATCAGCTATGCATTCCATTAATTTTGTGAATTGGTAAGTTTCGTCAGGGCGTGAAGAAATATAGAGCTGAGTATCATCAGCATAGCAGTGAAAAATAATGCCATGCTTCCTAATGATATCTCCTAATGGTAGCATGACATGTACAGTGTGTGAGTGTGAGTGTGAGTGTGTGTGTGTGTGTGTGTGTGTGTGTGTGTGTGTGTGTGTGTGTGTGTGTGTGTGTGTGTGTGTGTGTGTGTGTGAGGGTAGCATGTACAGAGTGAACAGCAGCGGTCCTAGTACTGAGCCTTGTGGTACGCCATACTGAACTTGTGATCGATGAGACATCTCTTCATTTACTGCTACAAACT
This sequence comes from Rutilus rutilus, assembly GCA_021464565.1. Taxonomy (NCBI): domain Eukaryota; kingdom Metazoa; phylum Chordata; class Actinopteri; order Cypriniformes; family Leuciscidae; genus Rutilus; species Rutilus rutilus. Next base: position 42,200,875 of record JAJAQA010000010.1, on the reverse strand, counting down.
GATAACGGTCAGATAAGTATGATTTAAACCATGCTAATGCAATTCCACTAATGCCAACATAATGTTCGAGTCTATTTAAAAGAATACTGTGGTCAATAGTGTCAAATGCAGCACTAAGATCGAGTAACACTAATAGAGAGACACAACCACGATCGGATGATAAGAGCAAATCATTTGTGACTCTAATGAGAGCTGTCTCAGTACTATGGTACGGTCTAAATCCTGACTGAAAAACTTCTCAGATATCATTTCTTAGAAAATTCTTCCTCTTCTATAGCAATGAATGAATTACATTTTTCCTCAGGGAGACTACAATGCTCTCTCTGATGCGATACTGTAGTAGACGGTTGCATAGTTATAATTTTCTCCCTGATATGATCAATTTTATAAGTGAAGAAGTTCATAAAGTCATTACTGCTGTGCTGCTTGGAAACTTCTGGGCTTGAAGCTTTATTTTTTGTTAGTTTAGCCACTGTTTCAAATAAATACCTAGGGTTTTGTTTATTTTCTTCTAATAGGGTTGAAAAATAAGCAGATCTAGCAGCTTTTAAAGCCTCTCTGTAAGCAATCGAGCTCTCTTTCCATGAAATGTGAAATACCTCTAGTTTTGTTTTCTTCCAGTTGCGCTCCATCTTTCTGGCTGCTCTCTTAAGGGCCGAGTGTGCTCGTTGTTCCACGGTGTTGGACTATTTTCTTTAATCTTCTTTAAGCGCAACGGAGCAACTGTGTCTAAAGTGCTGGAAAAGAGAGAGTGCAATATCGAGTTCTTCTAAGCTATCTGGGATGCTGAGGAGATGAAACTGATCAGGAAGATTATTAATAAAGCAATCTTTAGTGGCAGAAGTGATAGGTCTCACATATTTGTAACACGGAGTCGGCTTTGCAGCCTTGGCTAAATGAAGTTTACACGAGACTAGATAATGATCTGAGATGTCATCGCTCTGCTGCAGAATTTCAACAGCATCAACATTTATTCCGTGTGATAATATTAGATCTAGAGTATGATTACGACAATGAGTAGGTCCTGACACGTGTTGTCTAACTCCAATAGAGTTCAGGATGTCTTTAAATGCCAATCCCAATGCATCTTTTTCGTTATCCACATATTAAAATCACCAACAATTATGACTTTATCTGCAGCCAGAACTAACTCTGATAGAAAGTCAGCAAATTCTTTGATAAAGTCTGTATGGTGCCCTGGTGGCCTGTATACAGTAGCCAGCACAAATCTCAAACGGGATTTATCATTTACACTTGATAGTGTTAATTAAGCACCAACACTTCAAAATATAGGCTTATTAATATTGCTACTGTGATATTTAAATATACGTCTGTAATGGGCCTATGAGCTTTTGAAGTTATTCATGTTCTGGTGAAAGTAATTTGTTAATATTTTGTTAAACTTTCCTTTTGATGTTTGATGTTTGAAGGGTAAAGAGAATAATGTCATCTCATCGTTCCCAATTTTTTTAAATGCTTCCTAGACAGCAACATAGTGTCAGCTCAGATCGGGCCCAGATTTGTTATATGTGGATTCCCCATGGCATGTGCCAGATGTGGGCCAGATCTGGGTCGACACTATGCTCTTCTCTTCTCTTCTCTTCTCTTCTCTTCTCTTCTCTTCTCTTCTCTTCTCTTCTCTTCTCTTCTCTTCTCTTCTCTTCTCTTCTCTTCTCTTCTCTTCTCTTCTCTTCTCTTCTCTTATGACGAGGGCGGGGCAACCTGTCACTCACATGAGATCCACCAATAGCAAACCACAACCATCCAATCAATTCCCCACGGACACAATCAAAACTTTTTTGCTACATTTTTAATCCATCCAACTTACATCACGACTTTAAATAGTGTAGAAATGTCAAAAAATATTTGTTGCAGAATGCTGTGCACATTACGAGTGGATCGACAGATTTATAAAGAGGTCTGTTTTCAGAAATGTGCATCCTGGTTAGGGTTGGGAATCAAAAATCGTTTCCAATTCTGGAATCGAATACTTGAGGTCAGGAATCGGATTCTTGTTATAAAATTTGAATTTTGATTCCTCTTATCGATAAGAATCGGAATCGATAAGCAGAATCAGAATCGTTAACATTAAAAAGATACCCAACCCTAGTCCTGGTGCATCTTGCCAGAAAAGAAAAGATTTCGAAATGACCACCAAGTGTGAACAAGAAAAGGCTGCATTCTATATTCATCATGACTTGCAAAGTGTAAGATTACATTGTTTCCATGGGCCTCACACACACTCCTGCAACAGAGGATAATAGGCTTTGTTTCAAGCGTTCTATAACCGTACATATTATGATCACTCTCTTATGTCTACAGGACTCTTGGAACATCGACTTACTTGATTCAGCCCAAGGCAGCAACAGCAGAACAGCATTGCTCTGCGTGTCAACATCGCGGTAAGATGCATCAATCTTTTTCAACATATTAATGTACATATATGGCTGTCGAATTTCATCCATGTGTTCTGAATTCACATGTAGATTTTCATTAACATGAAAATCCATTCACACAGCTACTTTCATAAAGCTCACTGCTCCAATATGATAACTGAGCACATCTGTATTCGTGTCTGTAATGCTGTTGTTTGTCAGAATCCTCTCAGAACACATCGAGACCCGTGACGAGTCCAGCAGGAGTGTGTTCTGGGCCCGTGTGGCTCCTGTGCTCGTGTCCGATGATCTGCTCTTCAGGGTCTCTGTGCCGTGGGTCTCTGTGGAGCTGCCGATCAGATGGAGACGTAAGCGTTGCAGAGGACACACTCAAGCACCAGAATATCAATACTGTAGTACCAACTCGTCTGTTAAACATATTCTTTTGGACTGCCCAAACTTTAGTGTTATGAGACAGCGCTTTTTATCAGGACAAACTTTTAAGGACTTATTTATGGATCCAGAATTGTACAGTTTTTAGCACAAGCACATTTAAAGAATCTTTTATAGAATTGGACTCATGTACTTTTTTTCTGTCTAAGTTTGTTTTATGTTTAAATATGTATCTGCCATGTAACAGCCGGTGATGCTGATATGGCAATAAGCTCTACTACTACTACTACTACTACTACTACTACAACAGATGACACGTCAGTTCTACATTAGGCCGGAGCTTTTAGGACAGTTTGGCAAACTTCATTTGCATTGTTTCATCAGTAAGCAGCACAGCCCGGGAACTGATGGAGGCGGTTCTGGAGACTCTGGATCATAAAGCTGCTGTCAGTGGACAATACCTGATGAAACTCTGTGACTCTGAGGAGTTTCTCAGAAGGTAATTTAAGTAGTGGATCTGATGTTCTTGTTGTTGCTGAATGGAAATGCTATCTCTGCTGTTGTTTAAGTGCATTAGATATTGATGCCGTTTGTTTTTCCTCTTCCAGTGATGAAATCTTGGGATCTCACGAACGCATCCAGGCGTATCATAAGTTTGCTTCAGATGTTCCCGTGAGGATGATGCTCTGGGACACCGTTGACAAAACCCTGACGCGAGATGTATGACATTTAATTACAGTGGCTCAAAACAATGACTCATTTGAAGAAGCTCATATTGTTATGAGATTGCATGTTTCTGTAGGAGGAAGACGACAGGCAGACGTTTCATTTTAATCAAGACCTCGCTTCTGCTTGTGCCTTCAACACAATGAGGTTTGTTTACGTCTGTACTATGAAAGCATAAAGCTGACAAAGTTCCATTTGAAATGTAATTTGTCTATGTACGGTATTCCTGTATTTTAATGTACATTTCCCTTACCTCTGCTTGGTGCATTTTATTTTTAAATTGAAACATCACTTTATATATGTCACGATTTGCAAAATTAAAATTGATTATGTTGTTAGCTGTGACGTGAATATGTGCAGTCACTGCATTTTCTTACCAACATTGAATTTATTGCATAGTATTAATGAACACGCAATTTCAAAATAAATTTTCTGTCCTCGATGGATTCGCATCAATTTTATTAGAAATTTTGCACATTAAGGCATTTAAATGAATTTTACATTTACATTAAAACCAGAACTGGAACTACATTTTAGAATTTGAACTTTGTTTTGCTCCAAATGTTGCATATATGCGTATATGGGAAATGTACAGAAATACATTGCCACCATTTCAATTTCCTGTTACATATTGAATATCATTTGTTCTCTTAGGTCGAGTCTGCAGGAGAAGCTAAATATCTACAGCAAGCAAGTAAGCGAGCTCACGAGAAGCCAGGTTTGTGTTTCACTGAACTCCACATGCATGACTGAAAGGCTTAGAAATTCTGTACATATTTAGAGTTTTGTCAAGATGATGTGTGTAATTATGAAACTGCTGCAAAGCATCTTTACACGACACATTATTGTCATTATTCCGATCGGTTCAGTTCAAGCTTTGTTCTCATCTGCAGTCAAATCAGTGATATTGCTGAATATTAACGGAATAGTTCACTTAAAAATGAAAATTGTCATCATTTACTCACCCTCAGGTTGTTTAAACCTGTGTGAGTTTCTTTCCTCTACTGAACACAAAAGAAGATATTTTGAAGAATGTCGGTAACTAAACAGTTGTTGGACCCCATTGACTTCCATAGTAGGAAAAAAAAATACGGATGGAAGTCAATGGGGTCCATAGTTACCGACATTCTTCAAAATATCTTCTTTTGTGTTCAGTAGAGGAAAGAAACTCACACAGGTTTAAACAACCTGAGGGTGAGTAAATGATGACAATTTTCATTTTTAAGTGAACTATTCCGTTAAGTTTCCTGACAGAAGCGCTCAGAGACATGACTGAATGTAATGAATGAGTGTGTGTGTGTGTCAGTGTGGCGTGTGTGTGAATGCGGTCGTGGACAGCGTCGGCGGTGTGTGTGAGCAGATGTGTGGCGTCACTACAGCAGATCTAGAGGAGGCCGTCGGGCGGCTCAAGCGCTTCGCTCCTCTCGCACGGGTACGGGCCGCATCTTACTCTCTCTGAAGGAATTTCATTTCCAGGAATTATTATTAATTATAATGTTCTTTTCCCTAGACTCCAGTGGAAATGAGTGACTGTGAAACTGGTGAGTCTTAAATAAAGTAATGTTTTGAGACATGCTGTTTGATCTGTAGGGGACGAGTGGTTTGTCTGTGATTTGAGTGTCTTCGTAAGCGTAAAGTCTGCATGTTTCAGCTGTAGTCACGCTCCATCAAGCTCTGCTGAAGCTGCTCCACATTTTCTTCACAAACTTTGATTTGGACTTCAGAGGACCGGATGTTCCCGTTCCGCCAGCATCCGCTGTCCTGCTCAACACACACATGCTTCAGCTCGACCTGACCGGCTTCTACAGGCTCCTGCCGGACTGGGTCCACGGGTACGACCGGCGTTTAACACCAGTTCAGAACACACACACACACACACACACACACACACACACACACACACACACACACACACACACACACACACACACACACACACACACACACACACACACACACACACACACACACACACACACACACACACACACACACACACACACACACACACACCAGTGCAGAACACACACACACCAGTGCAGAACACACACACCCACCAGTGCAGAACACACACCCACCAGTGCAGAACACACACCCACACACCAGAGCAGAACACACACCCACACACCAGAGCAGAACACACACCCACACACCAGAGCAGAACACACACCCACCAGTGCAGAACACACACCCACACACCAGAGCAGAACACACACCCACACACCAGAGCAGAACACACACCCACACACCAGAGCAGAACACACACCCACACACCAGAGCAGAACACACACCCACACACCAGAGCAGAACACACACCCACACACCAGAGCAGAACACACACCCACACACCAGTGCAGAACAGTGCAGAACACACACCCACACACCAGTGCAGAACACACACACACACCAGTGCAGAACACACACACACCAGTGCAGAACACACACACACCAGTGCAGAACACACACACCAGTGCAGAACACACACACCAGTGCAGAACACACACTGGAAACTTGAGTATTGGTAACTCCGTTTTACAAGTTAAACTTAGTTCAGTCAAATTAAAGATTTAAGTACATGACCTCAAACCAAACATTTGGTAGCACTTTTATTTTACAGTCTTGTTCCCCGTGTACAGACTATAATCACAATAACTGGGTAGTAACAGATGCAAACCCTGAACCCACCGCTAAAGGTCCTTGACACTGAGTCTGAAATATTCGTATGCGTTCTTTCGTGTTCGTCATTCGGTGGCTCTGAATTGTCAAAACACCTCTCAAAATGCTTGAGCCACGGATTCGAAAAACGCAGAAAATCGAACCCGATCCGAATTTTTTTATGATAGATGAAAGTTTCGGAGGCAGTGTGTAAACGTGATTGACAAAACGTGAGGTCGTATTTATTTTTTAACGTGCTAAAATTTCAGTGTGCTAGGACCGTAACCCCTGTAGTTGCCTTATATTTTCCAGTACGTTCTTAGTAAGTGCACGTACTCTAAAATAAAGTGCAACCAAACCCTTTTCTTTACAAGTCTACTTGTTCACATTACTAGAAAAATATGTGGAAACGGATTACCTTACATTTCTCAAGAAAGTTTTGCTCAAAATTGTAAGTTGTTAAAACAAACAAAACAGTGTTGGGACAACAATGGGCCATGGATTAATTTACTGTAAACACTGATCAAATACTTTGTGTGTCTGAAGCTCAACTGAATGAAATTAAATAAATAAAACTAAAAACATCACTTTACCTCAAATCAGCAATACCGTACATGCATGAACTAATGTAACTATAAACATCACTGCATTGGCAGCTCGCAGGAGTCAATGATGACAGGAGTTTCCTTTATGGGTGAACAGTCTCTTTAAGACACAGAGAACATTGATGGATGGATGAAAGAATGAATGAGATGTGGTGTGTGTTTCAGCTACGATCACTTCAGCGTGAGCTGCGCGCTCACACACTGCGGCAGGAATCTGACGGAACCGGTTCTGTGTGAGAACATCAGCACGTCACTGCAGCTGCACTGCAAGATCCACTGCAACCGCCTGTAAGAAACCGGGTGCTTTCTTAATTGAGTTTATCAAAGGCCTCATGAACCATATCTATTTTGGTTTGTGTATGCCATTATTGGGATTAGGTTCAAAAGGGAAAAGGACCTATTCTGCTTTTATCAACATTCAAGCAGGAAAACCTGCTCTAGTAGAGCCTGGAAACAACATCAAGACTCTGAGAAAGAGCATAACAGGTCCGGATTAATACAACGGCAGACGGAGTTTTAATTAACGTCTACCTTCACTAAATGATGCGCTCTGGGTGTTTACATACTGGAAAACTCTTATTATGCTCAAAATGGTGAGCAAGTTAAGGGTAAGATTATTCATTAGGATAAATAAAACATTAGGATACGTGTTCTATGATTCAGTTATCTAGTGAACTCCCTGCTGTGAAACATGGGATTGAGTGACTGTGAAAGTTCAGAGAAAAAAAAGTTTTCACCCTGATGTTCTTTCTGTTTCTGTTGTGTGTGTTTCAGATTGGTGTTTCCTGTTCCAGTTAGAGAGCTGCCATATGAATCAATGTTGACTTTTCATCTATTGGGCTCAAAACAGTCCAAAAGCCCTGAGCTTCTCTGCTGGGCAGCCCTTCCTCTCTTCAACAACAAGTATGGCATCAAACGCTCTTAGTTGTCTTCTATCTGTCTGCTGTTTCTCAGATGCTCTACACACACATGTGCACGAATGCAAACGGACATTCCTGCTGACTCGAACAGTTTTCCAGTGCTTGTCACAGAAACTACCGATGCAATTGTTTGGTAACAACAAGGATTTTAGATTTAGATGAAAGATGCACGATAATTGTTGACAACAATATAACACGTAAAAAATAACGCAGCAACATTATAAACAATATACTTACCAAAATATCAATTAAAAAAAAGTTTTTTTTCAACAATTATCTGTTCCACAGGGTTTTTTTTTTTTGCTTCCCAAAATGACTGAATATGCTGCTGTTCTTAAACAGTTGTTGCATGTTTTGTGTTTTTTTGCAGTAAAAACCCACTAGTCATTTGTGTCAGTGACAGTAAGAGTACATTTAGCTGTCAATACTTTAATGCATAATTATGGAATTTGTGGTTCTGGACCGCCATGCACAAGGCAATGGTGACACCAGCATAGAAATATTCATAATTCTGCTTTGCTTTGTTTCATATTCAGTTATATCAGTGTCTGTTGTTTAATATTGTTTTTTTCCCCCCACAACTTATAATAGTAGTATCAGTGGATGCATTCACTCGACATATTTAAAGAAGTGCATATCCAGTAATGGAGCACAGAAGAAGATATTTGAAGAATGTTGGAAACCAAACAACATTGCACCCCATTGACTTTTTATTATATGGACAAAAACACTGTCTGAGACATTTCTCAAAATATCTTCTTCTTTAACCAACTTTTAGTCTTCAGACAGTCAATTTTTTCCCAACACTGGCAGTGCCACACACACTTGCACTGTGATATGATGCAACAGTCTGTGCTCACATCCATAGAGTGTGTTAAGTATATTAATCTGCAGTGGATGTGTTTCAAGCCGTGTTTCTGTGAGCTGTTGTGACTGATGTTGTGTGTTGCAGGACTCTGGTTCACGGCACGGTTCTGCTCAGCATGTCCACACAGGTGCCGCCTAGGTGTCCTCCATCCGCAGCACTGACCCACGGCCATCGGCAGCCCATGGGGGTCATTCTACAGGTCAGCTCGTCCGTACCGTACACACACACATGTGGTGTGGAAACATCAGTACCGTACACACACAGGTGCTCTGGAGACATCAGTACCATACACACACAGGTGCTCTGGAAACATCAGTACCGTACACACACACACATGCTCTGGAGACATCAGTACCGTACACACACGTGCTCTGGAAACATCAGTACCGTACACACACACACATGCTCTGGAGACATCAGTACCGTACACACACACACACGTGCTCTGGAGACATCAGTACCATACACACACACGTGGTCTGGAGACATCAGTACCGTACACACACGTCCTCTGGAGACAATAGTACCGTACACACACACACGTCCTCTGGAGACATCACTACCGTACACACACACGTGGTCTGGAGACATCAGTACCGTGCACACACACACATGCTCTGGAGACATCAGTACCGTACACACACACGTCCTCTGGAGACATCAGTACCGTACACACACACGTGGTCTGGAGACATCAGTACCGTACACACACGTGGTCTGGAGACATTAGTACCGTACACACACACGTGCTCTGGAGACATCAGTACCGTACACACACACACGTGCTCTGGAGACATCAGTACCGTACACACACACGTGGGCTGGAGACATCAGTACCGTACACACACACGTGGGCTGGAGACATCATTACCGTACACACACACACACACACACACACGTGGGCTGGAGACATCAGTATCGTACACACACGTGCTCTGGAGACATCAGTGCCGTACACACACACGAGCTCTAGAAACATCAGTACCGTACACACACACACACGTGGTCTGGAGACATCAGTACTGTACACACACACACGTGCTCTGGAGACATCAGTACCGTACACACACACGTGGTCTGGAGACATCAGTACCGTACACACACACACGTGCTCTGGAGACATCAGTACCGTACACACACACATGCTCTGGAGACATCAGTACCGTACACACACGTGCTCTGGAGACATCAGTACCGTACACACACACGTGCTCTGGAGACATCAGTACAGTACACACACATGGTCTGGAGACATTAGTACCGTACACACTAGGGATGCACCGATTGGGAAATTCTGGGCCGATACCGATACCGATGTTTAACATAACAACTTGGCCGATGGCCGATGCCAATGTTTTTTCTTTTTGTTATTTATTCCTTCTTTTGTGCCACGGAAACATAAGTCTTTCGGCTCTTGATCACACTATCCTAGAATGAGCACAAATTCAATCAGACCAATTTATGAAACAAAAAAAACCTTTAATGTCACTTTCGGGTTGACAGTTATAACCTTATTTATAAGTTATTTTTCAGTTGTTATGAGGAGCAATATGAGAGAGAAATTTGGTAATCATTGTCTGACCCAACAAAAAAAACATTATAATATTCATTTTATTTTTCGTGTTCGCATTTATGAGGGAAAAAACACGGGTGAATGTTCATACCAAAATATTAAATTTTAAGCGCGCACGCGCTCTTCTGAGAGAGAGAGAGAGAGAGAGAGAGAGAGCGCGCGCGCTCTCACTCACTATTCACAGCGGTCAAGCTTTCCCGTACTTTTTGACAAGCGTCCTTGACAGGGAGGCCAGAGCTTCTTTGCAGCTCAAGTCGGCGGCGGTGTGTACAGTTAACGCTCTATCTGTTGACGGCGCTGAGGGAAAAGCTCCCGCCACTGGAAGAAGCGGTCGCCGCCCATTTGTGTCCTCCTGCGCACCCATCAAAGCCGTGCAGAACGTCTTCAGCACTCGCGGATCGTGCATACTCCGCCGCTTCTTCTGCTACACACCATGGTCGTTTTTTTTTTTCGAGAAAAGGAGTTTTCTCATAGAAAAAAATAAAATAAATGCGTCATTGTACCCAGCACTTCTGAAAATGCACTTCCGAATGCGTCTCTGTCCCCAGCATATCAAACCAAACTGACGCCCATGTGACATCGGCGAATGTCATTTTTATTTCCCGATGGCCGATGGCAGTTAACGAGGCAAATATCGGCCGTTACCGATGTTCAGCCGATGCATCGGTGCATCCCTAGTACACACACACGTGCTCTGGAGACATCAGTACCGTACACACACGTGGTCTGGAGACATTAAGTACCGTACACACACACGAGCTCTGGAGACATCAGTACCGTACACACACACGTGCTCTGGAGACATCAGTGCCGTACACACACATGTGGGCTGGAGACATCAGTACCGTACACACACACGTGGGCTGGAGACATCAGTGCCGTACACACACACAAGCTCTAGAAACATCAGTACCGTACACACACACGTGGTCTTGAGACATCAGTACCGTACACACACACGTGCTCTGGAGACATCAGTGCCGTACACACACACGTGGGCTGGAGACATCAGTACCGTACACACACACGTGGGCTGGAGACATCAGTGCCGTACACACACACAAGCTCTAGAAACATCAGTACCGTACACACACACGTGGGCTGGAGACATCAGTACCGTACACACACACGTGCTCTGGAGACATCAGTGCCATACACACACACAAGCTCTAGAAACATCAGTATCGTACACATACACGTGGGCTGGAGACATCAGTACCGTACACACACACGTGCTCTGGAGACATCAGTACCGTACACACACGTCCTCTGGAGACAATAGTACCGTACACACACACACGTCCTCTGGAGACATCACTACCGTACACACACACGTGGTCTGGGGACATCAGTACCGTACACACACACACACATGCTCTGGAGACATCAGTACCGTACACACACACGTGGTCTGGAGACATCAGTACCGTACACACACGTGGTCTGGAGACATTAGTACCGTACACACACACGTGCTCTGGAGACATCAGTACCGTACACACACATGGTCTGGAGACATTAGTACCGTACACACACACGTGCTCTGGAGACATCAGTACCGTACACACACGTGGTCTGGAGACATCAGTACTGTACACACACACACACACGTGCTTTGGAGACATCAGTACCATACACACACACACGTGGTCTGGAGACATCAGTACCGTACACACACACACGTGCTCTGGAGACATCAGTACCGTACACACACGTGGTCTGGAGACATTAAGTACCGTACACACACACGAGCTCTGGAGACATCAGTACCGTACACACACACGTGGTCTTGAGACATCAGTACCGTACACACACATGTGCTCTGGAGACATCAGTGCCGTACACACACACGTGGGCTGGAGACATCAGTACCGTACACACACACGTGGGCTGGAGACATCAGTGCCGTACACACACACAAGCTCTAGAAACATCAGTACCGTACACACACACGTGGGCTGGAGACATCAGTACCATACACACACATGTGCTCTGGAGACATCAGTGCCATACACACACACAAGCTCTCGAAACATCAGTATCGTACACATACACGTGGGCTGGAGACATCAGTACCGTACACACACACGTGCTCTGGAGACAATAGTACCGTACACACACATGCTCTGGAGACATCAGTACCGTACACACACACGTGGTCTGGAGACATCAGTACCGTACACACACGTGGTCTGGAGACATTAGTACCGTACACACACACGTGCTCTGGAGACATCAGTACCGTACACACACATGGTCTGGAGACATTAGTACCGTACACACACACGTGCTCTGGAGACATCAGTACCGTACACACACGTGGTCTGGAGACATCAGTACCGTACACACACACGTGCTCTGGAGACATCAGTGCCGTACACACACACGTGGTCTGGAGACATCAGTGCCGTACACACACACAAGCTCTCGAAACATCAGTATCGTACACATACACGTGGGCTGGAGACATCAGTACCGTACACACACACGTGCTCTGGAGACATCAGTACCATACACACACACGTGGTCTGGAGACATCAGTACCGTACACACACGTCCTCTGGAGACAATAGTACCGTACACACACACGTCCTCTGGAGACATCAGTACCGTACACACACACACATGCTCTGGAGACATCACTACCGTACACACACACGTGGTCTGGAGACATCAGTACCGTACACACACGTGGTCTGGAGACATCAGTACCGTACACACACGTGGTCTGGAGACATTAGTACCGTACACACACACGTGCTCTGGAGACATCAGTACCGTACACACACACGTGGGCTGGAGACATCAGTGCCGTACACACACACAAGCTCTAGAAACATCAGTACCGTACACACACACGTGGGCTGGAGACATCAGTACCGTACACATACACGTGCTCTGGAGACATCAGTGCCATACACACATACAAGCTCTAGAAACATCAGTACCGTACACATACACGTGCTCTGGAAACATCAGTACTGTACACACACACACATGGGCTGGAGACATCAGTATCGTACACACACACTCACGTGCTCTGGAAACATCAGTACTGTACACACACATGTGGTCTTGAGACACCAGTACCGTACACACACACGTGCTCTGGAGACATCAGTACCGTACACACACACGTGCTCTGGAGACATCAGTGCCGTACACACACACAAGCTCTAGAAACATCAGTACCGTACACACACACGTGGGCTGGAGACATCAGTACCGTACACACACACGTGCTCTGGAGACATCAGTGCCATACACACATACAAGCTCTAGAAACATCAGTACCGTACACATACACGTGGGCTGGAGACATCAGTACTGTACACACACACGTGCTCTGGAAACATCAGTACTGTACACACACACACGTGGGCTGGAGACATCAGTATCGTACACACACGAGCTATGGAAACATCAGTACTGTACACACACACGAGCTATGGAAACATCAGTACTGTACAGACACACACGTGGTCTTGAGACATCAGTACCGTACACACACACACGTGCTCTGGAGACATCAGTGCCGTACACACACACAAGCTCTTGAAACATCAGTACCATACACACACACCTGCTCTGGAAACATCAGTACCGTACACACACACGTGCTCTGGAGACATCAGTGCCGTACACACACACGAGCTCTAGAAACATCAGTATCGTACACACACGTGGGCTGGAGACATCAGTACCGTACACACACACAAGCTCTAGAAACATCAGTACCGTACACACACACGTGCTCTGGAGACATCAGTACCGTACACACACACGTGCTCTGGAAACATCAGTACCGTACACACACACACACACACACACACACACACACACACGTGCTCTGGAAACATCAGTACCGTACACACACACACACACACATGCTCTGGAAACATCAGTACCGTACACACACACACGTGCTCTGGAGACATCAGTACCGTACACACACACACACGTGGGCTGGAGACATCAGTACTGTACACACACACTCACGTGCTCTGGAAACATCAGTACTGTACACACACTCATGGTCTGGAAACATCAGTACCGTACACACACACACGTTCTCTGGAAACATCAGTACCGTACACACACACACGTTCTCTGGAAACATCAGTACCGTACACACACACATTCTCTGGAAACATCAGTACCGTACACACACGTACGTTCTCTGGAAACATCAGCATCACATTTAAAGGGGTTTAACAACAGGCTTTTAAAACATCTGGCTTTTGTGATGTAAAAACTGAAACAATGATAAATTATATCAGACCTTTTGTAGCTTTAATGTAAACATCACAAGCTATGCAGTGACACTGAAAACCAAAGTGACACGTTAAAATAACCTAACTGCATAAGTGTGCACCCCCTGTTATAATTGGCTGTGTTGATAATGAATTAATCCTCAAGCTGATGTGAAATACACACCTGTCTCTCTTCACCTGAAGTGATTACACATTAATCTCAGCTATTCTTTTTCTGACAGATTCTTTTGCTTTTATTTGTGCATTTATTTCAAGATAATGTGTCACTTTGGTTTTCAGTGTCACTACATAGCTTGTGATGTTTACATTGTTACACCGTCACATTAATAAGTGTTTAAGTGTTCCTTTGAAACAGTAACGCTTATGGTTGCTCAGAACGTATTACATTGGTTACATATAATGTTTATGTATGATGAATGATACTCGTATGTATTGCTGTGTAATATATTTAGTTTCCACTGTGTATTTTGGTAAGAATGTGGGATGTCTCTTTAAGGCCTCTGCCGCCTGTAATTCCTATGAAGGCGCGCCCAAGCTTACTTAAGGGGGGTGGAGAGAATCAGCAAGAGAGGGTGTGTTTTGAATACATGGCGCCAGTATTGTTTGCTGCAGCTATAGAGATTTAAAGCTTGTTCCTTATGGTTTGATAGCCTTGTCAACGATACGTTAAGAGACGGCTTTAATGGGGGAGAGAAGGACAGAAAATGATTCAACCACCTGGACGGACTGTTTACTCGTGTGCGCGTCTCCGGCAAGAGGACGTGCCCGGACCCAAACTTTCCAACTGTGTGGGTTAACATTGCCCGACGATCTGGTGAGATCAGCTTCATTTTTGTATTTTTTGGCGTGATATACCACTGGATCAACGCTCTACTTTTTCCTTTTTTTGTTGTTGTGGATTACGTTTTTTCGTTACGTTCCGACAAAGGATTAATCTCGCGGACTAACTGTTTCCTGGTTGGAAAGACTGTAGCGCGCTCTTGAGCCAGCCTGGAAGTTTTCTTTTAGTTTGAACTTTTAGTTTAATTTTGTGGACTGGGACAAAAAAGGGGCAATTGTGGGGTTGCACGGGATAATTGATTCCTTTATAATATACCGCGCTAAGCGCGTCATTCAATTGAACTGTTTGGTGCGTCTTTTGTGGATGTTGTTCAGCGCCGTCTGAATATTTGTTTGTTGCTGTGTGCCTATATTATTTTGCAATACTACAATGTTCATTTGCACTGCTGACTGTTATTACAGTAACAACTGTTTACATATGCATCTTGCACTACTACCTTGACTGGAATATGCTCAATTTGCACTGCCGACTGTTTATTTACAGTACCGACTGTTTATATATACATTGCAATATCGTACCTTAACTGTAATATGCAATTACTTTCCACTGCACTTTCACTCGGATAGCTTCTGTCCAAACTTTATTTGCACTACTTTAAATCCATTGTTATACTGCTCATTAGCCTAACTTATACATATATCTATTTGTTAAATTCTGTTTATAGTAATAGCCATCTGTATATTATGCTCACATTCTGTTTATAGTAACAGCCATCTGTATATATATTCATAGTACATATCTATCTGTAAAATTCTGTTTATAGTAACAGCCATCTGTATATTATAT
Organism: Rutilus rutilus; assembly: GCA_021464565.1. NCBI lineage: Eukaryota > Metazoa > Chordata > Actinopteri > Cypriniformes > Leuciscidae > Rutilus > Rutilus rutilus. The sequence goes on along the minus strand of JAJAQA010000010.1, from coordinate 42,184,859 downwards.
TCAGTACATATCTATCTGTAAACATTCTGTTTATAGTAATAGCCATCTGTATATTATTATATTCAGTACATATCTAGCTGTAAACTCTGTTCACAGTAATAGTTATCTGTATATTATATTCATAGGACAATCTATCTGTAAATTTTTGTTTATAATAGTATTCAACTCTATATTTATTCAGTACATATCCATGTTCTGCACTTATGGAACCACTGTATATCCTGCACTTGCTGCTATTGCACTTCTGGTTAGACCTAAACTGCATTTCGTTGCCTTGTACCTGTACTTGTGTAATGACAATAAAGTTGAATCTAATCTAATCTAAAAATTAACTCTCTTACACCTGCTCTTATGCATATTTATCTGTTTAAGAAAGCATTGAGTATGTGACATTATTGAAGTTTTGTGATATCTGCGATTACTGCTTTCATTCCAAAGATCCCCTTGTGCGTTTATAGTAACACTGCTGTTTAAAAAGAACATTAAAGGGCGGAGTGTTACAACATTAAAGCTACAAAAGGTCTGATATGATTTATCTGTTTCAGTTTTTACATCACAAAAGCCGGCTGTTTTACAGGGGTGTTTTCTTCCCAATGAGTGAACATGTGTATATGTAACATATTCAACCACATTTCTTCCTCTTGAGATGTTTTTTTGAGATTCATTCCAGAGTATAATTGTATATGTTGTTATGGCTTAAGTTTATAAATGAAATCTCCTTCGTGTGTGTTTGTGTGTGAAGCTTGGTTTCCCAGACTCTGAGCAGTGGCGATACGAGCGAGTGTCCGCACGGCCCGGGTCAGTCCTCGGGTCTCCTGCGTGTGAACCTGCGTGTGAACCTGCGTGTGAACCTGCGTGTGAACCTGCGTGTGAACCTGCGTGTGAAGAGCTGCAGAAAAGAATAGCAGACGTGTCTCAGAAACACTGCCTGTCGCTGTCAGTATAAGATAACCCTCTCCTGAACCTGTGGGTAATGTGGACACTGATGTGGACACTGATGTCACTTCCTCTGTTGATCGCCCACAGGTTGACTGAGAACGAGAAGCTGTTCCTGTGGAGCAGACGGCAGGTGTGCAGCTCGAGGAACTCACTCCTACACCTGGTGTTGGGCAGCGCTCCTCAGTGGAGACCGCAGGACCAGTCCGAGATCTACGGGATCCTGCAGCGCTGGGGCATCAGCTGTGAGGAGGCTCTGTTCCTCTTGAGCCACGAGTACGTGCTGTTTCTGTTTCCTGTCACAGCTTCAATAGACATGGGTTAGGGTATTATTTCTGAAAGGGTTAGTTCACCCAAAAATGAAAATTAGCCCATGATTTACTCACACTCAAGCAATCCTTGGTGTATATGACATTGTGTGTATGACAAGTGCATCTATCGATCTATGATAAAAGTGCATCTATTCTTGATAAAAGTGCATCTATCCATGATAAAAGTGCATCTATCCTTGATAAAAGTGCATCTATCCATGATAAAAGTGCATCTATCCATGATAAAAGTGCATCTATCCTTGATAAAAGTGCATCTATCCATGATAAAAGTGCATCTATCCATGATAAAAGTGCATCTATCCATGATAAAAGTGCATCTATCCATGATAAAAGTGCATCTATCCATCATAAAAGTGCATCTATCCATCATAAAAGTGTATCTATCCTTGATAAAAGTGCATCTATCCATCAAAAGTGCATCTATCCACATGATAAAAGTGCATCTATCCACATGATAAAAGTGCATCTATCCACATGATAAAAGTGCATCTATCCATGATAAAAGTGCATCTATCCATGATAAAAGTGCATCTATCCACATGATAAAAGTGCATCTATCCACATGATAAAAGTGCATCTATCCATGATAAAAGTGCATCTATCCATGATAAAAGTGCATCTATCCACATGATAAAAGTGCATCTATCCATGATAAAAGTGCATCTATCCATGATAAAAGTGCATCTATCCATCATAAAAGTGCATCTATCCACATGATAAAAGTGCATCTATCATCATAAAAGTGCATCTATCCACATGATAAAAGTGCATCTATCCATGATAAAAGTGCATCTATCATCATAAAAGTGCATCTATCCATCATAAGTGTATCTATCCTTGATAAAAGTGCATCTATCCATCATAAAAGTGCATCTATCCACATGATAAAAGTGCATCTATCCACATGATAAAAGTGCATCTATCCACATGATAAAAGTGCATCTATCCACATGATAAAAGTGCATCTATCCACATGATAAAAGTGCATCTATCCATGATAAAAGTGCATCTATCCATGATAAAAGTGCATCTATCCACATGATAAAAGTGCATCTATCCATGATAAAAGTGCATCTATCCATCATAAGAAGCGCAGCTGCGTTGTATACTGGGTTTACCAGGGTAACTGCTATATTTCTGCTGTCCACCTTACATCTAAACAATTAGGATAAAATCATATCAGACCTTTTGCACCTTTTATGTAAAAAACAAAACCTGTGCAATGCCAATAAAAACCAAAGTGACACGTTATCTTGGAATAACTGTGTAAGTGCGGCTCTTATAGTAGCAGCAACTAAAGAATATCTTACAAGAACAGCTGAGATTAATCAAGACAGGTGTGTACTATGATTTTATATATATATATGAAATGCATGAAATATATCATATTTTAAATAAATATGAATATAATAATTTATCATTTTGACTCATCCCTTTTCTAAAAAAAATGGCTAAAATATGATGAAAATATATTTGTCACTTTATAAAACTGGTTTTGTTTTCATCCAAATCTGTATTATTTGAACTGTAAAGCTGTGTTTCTGGAGTGACTGGTTTTTCAGATCCTGTTGTGTGATTTATCAGTACAGTGGAGTTATCAACTTATCAATACAGTCTTATCTATACAGTGGAGTGTGTGTAGTTGCTGCTCATCAGGTCACACACACAGACAGAGACTCAGCTTTACTGTGTTCCTGCTTCTGACGGGTTTAGTGTATGTGTGTGTGTGTGATGATCTTTCAGGTTTCATGACCAGTTTGTGCGTTCAGTGGCTGTGCAGCGCTTCCAGCAGATGTGCGACAGTCAACTGGAGGAGTTTCTGCCACAACTGGTGCAGGTGAGACACACACACCTATAAACACACATCTGAGACACACACACACACACACACACACACACACACACACACACACCTGTAAACACAGATCTGAGACGCACACACACACACCTGTAAACACACATCTGAGACACACGCCTGTAAACACACATCACACACACACACACACACACACACACACACACACACACACACACACACACACACACACACACACACACACACACACACACACACACACACACACACACACACACACACACACACACACACACACACACACACACCTGATCAGTGTTGTAGTTGTGAATCCTGATGTGTGTGTTCCTCCTCAGGCTCTGAAGACGGAGTGGGACTCTGATGGGCCGCTGGTGTCGCTGCTACTCTCCAGATCCCTGCGCTGTATCCGTATCGCTCAGCAGCTGTACTGGTGCGGGAACACACACACACACACACACACACACACACACACACACACACACACACACACACACACACACACACACACACACTATATTAGCTACGGTTTAGCACTTTCTACTGCACTGAATGAATTATCAAGCTGTAGCCTGTTAACTCTTAGTGTGCCGGTTGCGGAACATTTGGGCGCTTTATTTGTGTGTGTAGGCTGCTGGTGGACGCCTTGGAGGACTGGCTCTATAAGAGCTGGATCAGTAAGGTTCTGTCGGCGCTTGTGTGTGTGTGTGTGTGTGTGTGTGAGAGAGAGTTGCTGCTGGACGCTCTGGAGGACTGGGTCTATAAGAGCTGGATCAGTAAGGTTCTGTCGGTGCTGATGTGTGTGTGTGTGTAGGCTGCTGGTGGACGCTCTGGAGGACTGGGTCTATAAGAGCTGGATCAGTAAGGTTCTGTCGGCGCTGATGTGTGTGTGTGTGTGTGAGAGAGAGTTGCTGCTGGACGCTCTGGAGGACTGGCTCTGTAAGAGCTGGATCAGTAAGGTTCTGTCGGTGCTGATGTGTGTGTGTGTGTAGGCTGCTGGTGGACGCTCTGGAGGACTGGCTCTGTAAGAGCTGGATCAGTAAGGTTCTGTCGGTGCTGATGTGTGTGTGTGTGTGTGAGAGAGAGTTGCTGCTGGACGCTCTGGAGGACTGGCTCTGTAAGAGCTGGATCAGTAAGGTTCTGTCGGTGCTGATGTGTGTGTGTGTGTAGGCTGCTGGTGGACGCTCTGGAGGACTGGGTCTATAAGAGCTGGATCAGTAAGGTTCTGTCGGCGCTGATGTGTGTGTGTATGTGTGTGTGCGTGTGCAGGCTGCTGGTGGACGCTCTGGAGGACTGGCTCTATAAGAGCTGGATCAGTAACGTTCTGTCTGCGCTGATGTGTGTGTGTGTGTGTGTGTGTGTGTGCGTTTGATTTATATTACATTGTGGGAACCAAATGTCCCCACAAGGATAGTAAAACCTGAGATCACCTCCATTGTGGGGACCAGCCAGCCAGCCAGCCAGCCAGCGGTCCCCATGAGGGGAATGGGTAAATAAACATACTAAATTATATTTTTTTGAAATGTAAAAATGCAGAAAGTTTTCTGTGATGGGTAGGTTTAGGGGTAGGGTTAGTGTAAGGGGACAGAATATACAGTTTGTACTGTATAAAAACCATTAAGTCTATGGAGAGTCCCCACAAAGATAGTGTGTGTGTGTGTGTGTAGGCTGCTGGTGGACGCTCTGGAGGACTGGCTCTATAAGAGCTGGATCAGTAAGGTTCTGTCGGCGCTGATGTGTGTGTGTGTGTGTGTGTGTAGGCTGCTGGTGGACGCTCTGGAGGACTGGCTCTATAAGAGCTGGATCAGTAAGGTTCTGTCGGCGCTGATGTGTGTGTGTGTGTGTGTGTGTGTGTGTGTGTGTGTGTGTGTGTGTGTGTAGGCTGCTGGTGGACGCTCTGGAGGACTGGCTCTATAAGAGCTGGATCAGTAAGGTTCTGTCGGCGCTGATGTGTGTGTGTGTGTGTGTGCAGGCTGCTGGTGGACGCTCTGGAGGACTGGCTCTATAAGAGCTGGATCAGTAAGGTTCTGTCGGCGCTGATGTGTGTGTGTGTGTGTGTGTGTGTGTGTGTGTGTGTGTGTGTGTGTGTGTAGGCTGCTGGTGGACGCTCTGGAGGACTGGCTCTATAAGAGCTGGATCAGTAAGGTTCTGTCGGCGCTGATGTGTGTGTATGTGTGTGTGTGTGTGTGTGTGTGTGTGTAGGCTGCTGGTGGACGCTCTGGAGGACTGGCTCTATAAGAGCTGGATCAGTAAGGTTCTGTCGGCGCTGATGTGTGTGTGTGTGTGTGTGTGTGTGTGTGTGTGTGTGTGCAGGCTGCTGGTGGACGCTCTGGAGGACTGGCTCTATAAGAGCTGGATCAGTAAGGTTCTGTCGGCGCTGATGCACTGCTGTGGACGTGCGCTGAGACTCGAGCTGCAGCGGGAGAGTCGACTGATGGATCTGCTCACACACCTGGCCCAGAGAATACACACCGCGGACAAACACAAGAGAAAGGTGTGAGCTGGAACACACAGCAGCTCTAACACACACACACACACACACACCGGTTTAGTGCTGAAGTGTCGTGTTTGTGCAGGATGTGTTTCGCAGAGAGCGATGGAAGATTGCCAGCTTCTTCACCGAGGGTCTGTCCTGCAGGCTTCCGCTAGACCCGGCGGTCGAGGTCAAGGGTGTGAATATCGAGGTAAAGTCAGTAAACGCTTCCGTGAGATTTACAGACGCAGGGTTTCAGACAGTTCGAGTTCAGAGGTCAAACCCTGTGCATATGTTGTCTTGTACTAAACTTTAAATCATTCAATAATCCCTGATACTTTACAATCTTTAATCAGTAATGAACTTTTCTCCTTGTTTTCTATGTCAGTAAAATATGAAAAAAAAAAAAAAAAGGATGATCTTGCATCTGCTCAAAATGGAAGATTTGAGATGGATCTGTACTTTCACAGTTCAATAAGATCCAGTTGTGAAGGAGCTTCCCAGCGAACAAAAACATGTTCTAAGAATGTTTTGCTAATGTTCATATAAAAGATTTTTCTGAATGTTCTGAAACAAGAAGAAACATTTAAATACGTTAGACGATTATCAACTAAAACATTTCAGAAAAAGCGCTCCATGAACAATGTATAAATAATGTTTGTGTGCTAATGTTTAGAGAACATTGTTAAAGGCCAGATAACTGTGAATTAATGTTCTACTAATGTTACTGGAAGAACGTTTGTTCATAACTGAGAGAACGTTCCCGGTTCGCTGAGGTTAATATCCGGCATGTTCTCTGGATTTGAGCTAGAGATACGGAGGATCTGAACGTCAATGCCGTTGCTGAACTATAGGATCTGTGAGTGTTAGTGATGTAGTGTTTGTTTTGTGTGAATCATAAGAAACCCTGTGTGTCTCTCAGGCTTTTAAGGTTTATAACTCAAACGCAGCTCCTGTGGAAGTGTCCTTCATCACCGCCGACCCGCTGGGAAGAAACTACAGCGTCATCTGCAAGGTATGAGGGTCTTCAGCAGTTTCAGTCCGGCTGAGAGGAGTGTGTGTGTGTGTGTGTGTGTGTGTGTGTGTTAGGACTGAACGATTAAGCGCAATAAAACCGCACGCGATTTGGCAAAGGCTGCGATTATTTTATGCGCAGCTTGTCAGTGCAGTGCGGGTGATTGGTAGTAAATACTGCTCCATCTGAACGCCAGAGGGCGCTCTCATGCAAACACGATAAATATGCCCCGCCGCAGAAGTACAATAATGCGCATCATTCCAGGAAATCCCTATCGCTGTAACTGAATAAACAGAAGATTGAAACACTTTGATTAAACATGTCATGAATAATAAACACACGACTGCCTTATTCTGTGTAAGAAGAACATCATCTCACAGAAGGAGGAGCTCAACTGTGTTATGAAGTGAGTTTGGAGTAAATGCATGTTATTAAATGTCGTCTGTTGTTGGACAAGAGGTTCATAAATGCGTCTCATGTTTGGAAAGATGTTTGACGCGTGTTGTTTTTTCAAATGCACGTTATAAGTGACTCAAACTCACAGTGCTTTCAGAGTGAGCAGCGTTTACTGAGCCGATCATCAATGACAAGCTGCGCATAACATACACTCACCTAAAGGATTATTAGGAACACCTGTTCAATTTCTCATTAATGCAATTATCTAATCAACCAATCACATGGCAGTTGCTTCAATGCATTTAGGGGTGTGGTCCTGGTCAAGACAATCTCCTGAACTCCAAACTGAATGTCAGAATGGGAAAGAAAGGTGATTTAAGCAATTTTGAGCGTGGCATGGTTGTTGGTGCCAGACGGGCCGGTCTGAGTATTTCACAATCTGCTCAGTTACTGGGATTTTCACGCACAACCATTTCTAGGGTTTACAAAGAATGGTGTGAAAAGGGAAAAACATCCAGTATGCGGCAGTCCTGTGGGCGAAAATGCCTTGTTGATGCTAGAGGTCAGAGGAGAATGGGCCGACCGATTCAAGCTGATAGAAGAGCAACTTTGACTGAAATAACCACTCGTTACACCCGAGGTATGCAGCAAAGCATTTGTGAAGCCACAACACGCACAACCTTGAGGCGGATGGGCTACAACAGCAGAAGACCCCACCGGGTACCACTCATCTCCACTACAAATAGGAAAAAGAGGCTACAATTTGCACGAGCTCACCAAAATTGGACAGTTGAAGACTGGAAAAATGTTGCCTGGTCTGATGAGTCTCGATTTCTGTTGAGACATTCAGATGGTAGAGTCAGAATTTGGCGTAAACAGAATGAGAACATGGATCCATCATGCCTTGTTACCACTGTGCAGGCTGGTGGTGGTGGTGTAATGGTGTGGGGGATGTTTTCTTGGCACACTTTAGGCCCCTTCGTGCCAATTGGGCATCGTTTAAATGCCACGGCCTACCTGAGCATTGTTTCTGACCATGTCCATCCCTTTATGACCACCATGTGCCCATCCTCTGATGGCTACTTCCAGCAGGATAATGCACCATGTCACAAAGCTCGAATCATTTCAAATTGGTTTCTTGAACATGACAATGAGTTCACTGTACTAAAATGGCCCCCACAGTCACCAGATCTCAACCCAATAGAGCATCTTTGGGATGTGGGGGAACGGGAGCTTCGTGCCCTGGATGTGCATCCCACAAATCTCCATCAACTGCAAGATGCTATCCTATCAATATGGGCCAACATTTCTAAAGAATGCTTTCAGCACCTTGTTGATGCCACGTAGAATTGCCACGTAGAATTAAGGCAGTTCTGAAGGCGAAAGGGGGTCAAACACAGTATTAGTATGGTGTTCCTAATAATCCTTTAGGTGAGTGTATAATCACAGCCTTTGCGATTTTAAAATCGCGATAAGACATCTCGATTTAAGTGCGATTACATGTAAAGTGCGATTAATCGTTCAGCCCTAGTGTGGGTGTGTGTGTGTGTGTGTGTGTGCTGTTGTTTCAGTCCGGCTGAGCGGAGTGTGTGTGTGCTGTTGTTTCAGTCCGGCTGAGCGGAGTGTGTGTGTGTGTGTGTGTGTGTGTGTGCTGTTGTTTCAATCCGGCTGAGCGGAATGTGTGTGTGTGTGTGTGTGTGTGTGTGTGTGTGTGTGTGTGCTGTTGTTTCAGTCCGGCTGAGCAGAGTGTGTGTGTGTGTGTGTGTGTGTGTGTGTGTGTGTGCTGTTGTTTCAGTCCGGCTGAGCGGAGTGTGTGTGTGTGTGTGCTGTTGTTTCAGTCCGGCTGAGCGGAGTGTGTGTGTGTGTGTGTGCTGTTGTTTCAGTCCGGCTGAGCGGAGTGTGTGTGTGTTTCAGAGCGGAGAGAACCTGCGGCAGGACATGCTGGTGCTGCAGATCGTGCGTCTCCTGGACCGCATGTGGAGGCTCGAGCGGCTGGATATGCGCATGGTCACATACAGATGCCTTTCTGCTGGCAGAGATAGAGGTCAGTCTGTGTGAGAGTGTGTGTGAGATCGAGGTCAGTCTATTATAATCATACTGATGTATTTCATCCTTTACTCAGTTTATGGCATTAGTACTTTAGATTCTTGGCAAATATTTTATTTAGGTTTGTGTTCAATCGTGTTCAGTCAGTGCAGAAGCAGATATTCAGAGTAAACCTGACTGAATCTGACGAACACGCTGTGTCTCTTTCACTCCTATGCTACAGATTCACACACACTCCAGTTATTTGCAGTGTATTGAATACCAACAGTGTCTAGTAATCCTGTATGAGTGTTCTGAGTATGGGTATGAGTGTTATGGGTACGAGTGTTCTGAGTATGAGTGTTCGGAGTATGAGTGTGTGAGTGTGAGTGTGTGAGTATGAGTGTGTGAGTGTCAGTGTTCTAAGTGTGAGTGTTCTGAGCGTGAGTCTGAGTGTGAGTGTGTGAGTATGAGTGTGTGAGTGTCAGTGTTCTAAGTGTGAGTGTTCTGAGTATGATTGAGTTTGTGAGTATAAATGTGAGTATGATTATGATTGAGTGTGTGAGTATGAGTCTGAGTATAAGTGTGTGAGTATGAGTCTGAGTGTGAGTGTGAGGGGAGGGGCAGAGGGCTGCGCCGCAGAGAGCGTGCTACGGAAACCCTGAAAGAAGATTTGGCGAATGCAAAATGTATGTAGGCTATTGTACGCTATAGGCTACTGAAGAGGGGGAGAAAAAAAATCTAAAACATCGATTTTTTGAAAATATGAATCGATTTGACCTACCAACTCGATTTTTAAATCAAATCGATTTTTTTCCCAGCCCTAGTGAGTGTGTGAGTATACATATGAGCGTGTGAGTATGAGTGTGAGTATGAGTGTTCTGAGTGTGAGAGTATGAGTGTGAGTATGAGTGTAAGTGTTTGAATATAAATATGAGCGTGTGCGTGTGAGTGTATAAGTATGAGTGTGTGAGTATGAGTGTAAGTATGTGAGTATATATATGTGCGAGTGTGAATGAGTATGAGTGTTCTGAGTTTGAGAATGAGTGTGTGAGTATGAGTGTGAGTATACATATGAGCGTGTGAGTGTATGAGTGTTCTGAGTTTGAGAATGAGTGTGTGAGTATGTGTGTGAGTATACATATGAGCGTGTGAGTATGAGTGTTCTGAGTGTGATTGTGTGAGTATGAGTGTAAGTGTATGAATATAAATATGAGCGTGTGAGTGTAAGTGTGTGTATAAGTATGAGTGTGTGAGTATGAGTGTTCTGAGTGTGAGTGTATAAGTATGAGTGTTCTGAGTATGAGTGTTCTGAGTATGAGAGTGTGAGTATGAGAGTGTGAGTATGAGAGTGTGAGTATGAGAGTGTGAGTATGAGAGTGTGAGTATGAGAGTGTGAGTATGAGAGTGTGAGTATGAGAGTGTGAGTATGAGAGTGTGAGTATGAGAGTGTGAGTATGAGAGTGTGAGTATGAGAGTGTGAGTATGAGAGTGTGAGTATGAGAGTGTGAGTATGAGAGTGTGAGTATGAGAGTGTGAGTATGAGAGTGTGAGTATGAGAGTGCGAGTGTGTGAGTGTGTGAGTGTGAGTATGAGAGTGTGAGTATGAGTGTGTGAGTGTGAGTATGAGTGTGTGAGTATGAGTGTGTGAGTATGAGTGTGTGAGTGTGTGTATGAGAGTGAGTATGAGTATGAGTGTTCTGAGTATGAGTGTTCTGAGTATGAGTGTTCTGAGTATGAGTGTTCTGAGTATGAGTGTTCTGAGTATGAGTGTTCTGAGTATGAGTGTTCTGAGTATGAGTGTGTGTGAGTGAGTATGAGTGTGTGAGTAAGTGTTCTGAGTGTGAGTGTGTGAGTAAACATGAGTGTGAGTATGAATGTGAGTATAAATATGAATGTATGAGTGTTCTGAGTATGAATATGAGTGTTCTGAGTATGAGTGTTGGTGTTCTGAGTATGAGTGTGTGAGTAAATATGAGTGAGTTTGAGTGTGTGAGTATGAGTATGAGTGTGTGAGTATGAGAATGAGTGTTTTGAGTATGCGTGTGTGAGTATAAATAAGTGTGTGTATGATTTTGAGTGTGAGTGTGAGTATGAGTGTGAGTGTGAGTATAAATATGAGTGTGAGTTTGAGTGTTATGAGTATGAGTGTTCTGAGTATGAGAGTGAGTATGAGTGTGAGTGTATGATTGTTAGTGTGTGATAATGAGTGTGTGAGTATAAATGAGTATGAGTGTTCTGAGTATGAGTGTTCTGAGTATGAGTGTTCTGAGTATGAGTGTTCTGAGTATGAGTGTTCTGAGTATGAGTGTTCTGAGTATGAGTGTGTGAGTGAGTATGAGTGTGTGAGTAAGTGTTCTGAGTGTAAGTGTGTGAATAAACATGAGTGTGAGTATGAATGTGTGAGTATAAATATGAGTGTGAGTTTGAGTGTTATGAGTATGAGTGTTCTGAGTATGAGAGTGAGTATGAGTGTGAGTGTATGCTTGTTAGTGTGTGAGAATGAGTGTATGAGTGTGTGAGTATAAATGAGTATGAGTGTTTTGAGTATGCATACCTTCAAACTCAGAAGGTCTGAAAAAGGTGACACATTTTATAACTCTTTTGGCATGGGCAAGCCTTTCAAGGGCCCGTTTTCTCTGTTTTCTCTGTTTTGCCATGTGCCTCTTTCGGGCCACACCAACAGCAGGTGGTATCTCCCGGATAAAACATCTATTAACCTGTTAATATAATTGATTTTAAAGTTTGAACATGCAATACAGATACAGATTTAGCTACTGTGATTTAAGAAATATCTTAAAATTAAATAAAACCACTTTTCCTAAAGTAGAACACAGTCTTCTTTTCAATTAATGATATATGCATTCTTTATAACTACTTGCATACATCATTCTTTATTCTTTCAAGCAGACATATTTAAATGAATTAAATATAATTAATCCTTATTAAAGCTATTAATAAGCAGTGAATGCTTTTCTTTTTCTTTTGTTGCTTGATCAATATTAAGGACACAGACCGCATTAGGTTTATTACCCACTGTCACTTTAAGACATCGGATCATTTCCAATGACATGCGGATCCAGAATTGCACTGATGCACATCCGATACACTCACAACTGTTTAAGACATAACCGACATATTTTACGTGAATACTCTCCAAAACGGACATTTAGACATAATGTTGTGTGTATTTGTCCATTCAGACACGAAACAGAGCTCAATTCAGTACTCGCGCGCTGTGTCTATGGCTGCACGCTTCGGGTTGGGTGTGTGCGTGCGCACAGAAAGATGAGACATGAGACATGCAGCGCATGCCAACTCGTGTCCCGCTGGGTACATCAGCACGTTACAGTACAAATGTGCGCGTCTACTATCAGTTCTGAATGGATCGCTTCCCAAATCGTCACTATCTAACATTTTCGTCTAGTTTTTATTCGTTGACGAAAATGTCAATAGATTTTCTATCTAATTCTATGCTGATCTTACGTTAGCTGAGTAGCCGACAAGCTTACTTTCCATTATAACGTTAATGTTAAACATGTTCACTAACTTGAATTCATCCGCGGCCCGCGGGAAAGCTGCAACCAGGTGCTTTTCAAAGAAGACGCTGCCGTTATCTTGACTGTTATTGGCCAAATGACTCGCGTGATGAATCTACACGATTCACGTGGATGACATTTTTCCATTCAAAACGGCGATTTTCGCCGAAAAGCGACTAGTTTGCAGGTATGAGTATGAGTGTTTTGAGTATGAGTGTTTTGAGTATGAGTGTTTTGAGGATGAGTGTTTTGAGTATGAGTGTTTTGAGGATGAGTGTTTTGAGTATGAGTGTTTTGAGTATGAGTGTTTTGAGTATGCGTATTTTGAGTATGCGTGTATGACTATAAATGTGTGTGTGAGTATAAATATGAGTGTGATTATGAGTGTGTGAGTATGAGAATGAGTGTTATGAGTGTGAATATGAGTATGTGTGTGAGTATAAATATGAGTGTGTGTGAGTATAAATATGAGTGTGTGAGTATGAGTGTTTACAACTCTGGCTTTAGGGATGCAACATAAAGGACAAAAAAACTGAAATCTGCCAATCAAAAGAACGTTTATTAAATATAAAAAGAAAAAGGGGACTGTAGAGACAAAAAACCACTGCTACTGCAGTGCTGGCTGCAAGACAAGAGAGCGAGAGAGCATGTGTCCTAGATTTAAATGGCTCCCGTCAGATGACACCAATTAACTGGTTGATTGCAGGTGAGCAACCAGGGAATCTGCTATGAAACACAGATCAGAACACTCCCACATAACACTCTCACCCTTAAAACGTTGCTATAGGATAACCTATGGCAAAGTCAACAAGTACATGAAATATAAACAAACACAAGCACTTATGACCTTGACAGAGCATCCGCCAAAACTTTATCCTTCCCATGAATGTGGCGGACTGTAAGGTCAAATCCCTGAAAAAACAGGCTCCATCGCATTAACCTATGCCACTAACCACTAACCATCTATATGGGTGTTGCTTAATAGGGTTAGCTTGACCTACATCAATGTCATGCTCTAGCACATTGGTACAAGATGGAACATCAGAAAACAAGGCCAAATATTGAACAATTAACCGAATAACATCAGAGTGGTCAGAAACATTTAGATATGACAAATGAATTTGGCAATCTACTCTGAGCAATCTCAGAAACAGCAACACTTCCTTCTATCTCTGTAGATGGAACATTCAGTGCAGGCAAGGCCTTGACCTCTGTAGATGCTGTTTGATTACGGTCAAAGTAAGGCTTGAGTAAATTCACATGGCACATGCAGGTTTTCCTTTTACGATCTGGAGTCTTAACCAAATAGTTACTCACCAACTTTCCAATCAATGGTATATGGACCACTATATTGAGCCTGCAACGCAGAACCCAGTATTGGTAAGAGCACAAGCACTTGGTCTCCTGAACAAAACACACAATGTTTAGCCTTTGGATCATACCAAGTCTTCATCTTCTCCTGAGCTGCTTTCAAATTTTCTTTGGCCAGTCAGGGTTAGGGTTAGGTTAGGCTCAGGTTAAGCCTGAAACGAAAGTTAGACACATAGTCCAAGAGGTTAGTAGGAGTAGAATGCTCAACATCTAACCATTTCTCCTTTACCAGTTTCAAGGGCCCCCTCACAGTATGGCCAAACACAAGTTCAGCTGGACTGAAACCAAGGGATTCCTGAACCACCTCTCTAACTGTGAAGAGGAGCAGAGGAACGCCATCATCCCAGTCTCTCAAACTCTTTGCAGTAGGTTTTCAGCATAGTCTTGAGAGTTTGATGCAATCTCTCAAGTACACCTTGAGGCTCTGGATGATACGCAGATGAAATGTTATGCTGAATAGACAACTGCTTTAACACCTGGGAGAAAAGGCGAGACATAAAATTAGACCCTTGATCAGACAGAACAACTCTTGGTAGTCCAAACACTGAAAAACTTAATAAGGGCTTTGGAAATGGCAGGGGCTGCGACCTTGTGCAAAGGGACAGCTTCAGGAAATCTTGTGGCGGCACACATAATTGTGAGAAGATATTGATTACCTGACTTGGTATGGGGGAGAGGTCCAACACAATCAATCAAAACATGTTCAAATGGCTCTCCAATGGCAGGAATAGGATGTAATGGAGCTGCAGGAATAGACTGGTTAGGTTTGCCTACAACCTGACAAACATGACACATCGGTACAATACCTCACCCCAGGCCAGAAAAAATGCCTTAACACACGATCCAAAGTTTTCCTGACACCCAAGTGACCAGACAGACAATGATCATGGGCGAGATACAATATGTCAGATCGATAAACTTCTGGAACCACCACTTGAAACACACTACTCCAGTCATCCTCACGTGATATTTTTGGATCTGTCCACTTTCTCATCAAAACACCATCACTAACAAAATAGCCAGAAGCAACATTTGATAGTACTTCATCGGACACTACATAGTCAAACATGGGTGACAAAGTGGGGTCTTGTTTTTGCTAGTATTAACTGTTCACGAGATGGAAACATCTTTCCACCCCCTGCCAAGTTCATGTCACCTCGGGCCATGAAAGTATCATAAAGTGGAATCACAGATTGACTGCTGGAAGATTTGTCTTCAACATGCCTCTTAGCCGACATTGCACGAATAGTTGCACAAACAGGAAAAGTTTCTGGAAATACCAATTCAAGTTCATCTGGACCATCTGACTTGAGGAGAGTAGAGGTTACTTCAGGGACAGCTAGCACTTTCCCACCAGCTAAATCATTCCCTAGGATAAAGGACACACCATCTATGGGAATCTGGGAACAAAGTGCAACAACAACACCCCCAGAGATTAAATCTGATTGGAGATTAATGCTATGTAAAGGCATGGACAAAAATCGTCCACCAAAACCTTTGACAATTACCTCTGAACCTTGAGCTGACTTTTCATTGAAGGACAAGACATCACGTAAAATCACAGGTTGAAAAGCTCCAGTATCTCTCCAGACCTTGATAGCTTGCCTGTGTTCAGGGTCAGAAGACAGACACACAAAACCATCCATCAAAAATGATGATGAGCCAGCTAACTCACCTTTCTTGCATGAAACATTAGCAACTGAAGATGCCAGAGGAAGGCTTGACACAGGGCTTACAAATGCTACAGTCTTTGCGGATTTTTGTTTCTTACTTAGAACAGGACAACCTGCGATAAGATGGCCTGGGGCCTCATTTATAAACGTTGCGTACGCACAAAAGGCGGCGTACGCCGCTTTCTACGCAATAATTGGTATTTATAAAAAGCAAACTTGACAGGAAAATGTGCGGTCCTTCACACAAACTCTGACCCAGGCGTACGCACAAAAACGGGTGAAATGAGAAATGGTGACACCGTGGAAGAAACACGTGAAAGTGTGTGAAACTGTAGACCGTTGTGTAAAAGAAATGGCAATACTGCCTCTCATAAATAACATGAAGACTTCACAAAGCAAGTCTTACAATTAACAGCCTACACGAACACCCGTTTGATCGATCTGCAGTGTAAAACAAACCAAATCAAATGAAGATTACAACAGAAATGCAAATTAACACTTATTTGCAAAAAGAAAAGTGAAATATGTTCTGCAATAATATTGGCATGTTATGTAATTCATCTGTAGCTTGTCAGATGCAATCAAATGGATGGTAATAAAATGCCATGATGCCATCACAATGCGTAATGACGCACAATGGCTGATCTTGCGCTCTTAGAAGATGTGGCAAATGGAAGGATTCGAAGTGAATGCATCTTCAGACAGCAAGAAGACTTTGATGTCCGACCATTTCTTTTTTATTTCGGCCACGGTCCGAGGGTGTGAGGCTGCAGCATTAAAGGCGTCTGCAACCTTTTGCCACTCAAGTGCCTTTTTGGCATTAGTAATGCCCACACTGTGCCCTCCAAACAACATTTTACTCCTCTTTTCCCCCTCACCAACGATCATTTCTACTTCACATTGAGTGAAGTTACGTTTCTTGGTTTTCCTCTCTGTGTTTGCCATGATTTCGCAATCGATGAATATTAACTTGTGGGCGTTTCACGGACTATTTATGGGCAACTATGGGCGTGACATGAAGCCGCAAAAGCTGCGCTACATTTAGAATTGATTGTGATTTATTAAGGGAAAACTGCGTAGGATGTGCGTGCGCACGGTTTTATAAATCCGAATATTTCTGTGCGTACGCATGTCCTATGTTTCATCCGTACGCCACATCTGACGCAAATCCTACGCAAAGTTTTATAAATGAGGCCCCTGGTCTCTTACAATAAAAACAAGCCCTTTCTGAAATCAAACCATCATTAGTCATTTTATTGGCAGGTGATGAGGCAAAGGGCCCAGACTTTACAAACCGAGACCTATTGTGCTTAATCTGGTCCTGAAACTCAGCCTGTTTGTCACCAAAATGTACCTTATGGGTTAAGACAAACTCATCTGCCAAGATTGCAGCTTGTTCTAAAGTCATTGCCTTCTGCTGACACTACATCAGGCAGACAATTTTTAAATTCTTCAAGCAAAATGAGTTGTCTAAGATGTTCCTGACTTTCCACCTTCTGAGATGTACACCACCGATCAAACAGATTCTCCTTCTGTTTTGCAAACTCAACATAAGTGTTGTGAGTAAATTTTGTACCACTTCGAAAGCGCTGGCGGTAAGCTTCAGGAACCAGCTCATATGCCTTCAATATAGCTGCTTTACCCTCATCATAATTAGCACTCTTCTCAAGGCTTAGAGCGGAATAAGCTTCCTGAGCTTTACCCACCAAAACACTTAGTAAAAGCAAAGTCCACACAGTTCTAGGCCACTTTGATGTGGTTGCCACCCGTTCAGAATGAGAAAAATATCTCTTAACATCTTTCTCAGAAAAAGGAGGTACTAATTTAATATGTCTACCAACATCAAATGGAGAAACATCACCTCTTAGAGTTAAAGCAGCAGCCTTTAATTCCAGCTCTTTAAGAGACAGTTCATGTTCAAGATGCATTTGTTTCTCTCTTCATTTTTTATCCTTCTCCTTAGCCTCTTGTTCACTCTCTCTTAATTTTCTATTACCCTCTAGCTGTTGCTCCTGGAAAGCTAGCTCTTTGAGCCAAAGCTCATTTACAGCTTCAGACAAAGGAGCAGTCATGGATTGTGGGGAAACCTGCTTAACTTTCAAAATACCATTGTCAATCAAAACACTTCTAATGATTTCCTTCACACTATCCTTCAGTCGCTTCTCACTACTTGTGATGGGAATATCATAATGAGAGGACAACTGCAAAAGTTGATCCTTTGTGAAAAACTCAAGTAACTCTTCTGAAGGTTCCTTTAGGAAGTCTTCTAAAGAAGCCATTACTAAACTCAACACTAACTACACTTAAGTGGTAACACTACTTCCTACACAGGAGTTCAGCCGACACAACAGATCCAATAGCACACAGCTACAAAAATGACAAATAGCAGCAAAAATGCTCTCAAACAAAGCTTTTAAAGCTTTAAACACAGAAGTAGAGCTAACCCAAACACAGAAGCTTACTCACCCCAGACAATCACAAATATCTAAAGGCAATACTGGACATTAGTCTACACTAAAGTCCACAAAGGAAGTTCACACAAACACTGCTAACACACTAAAGTTAGGATCATGGACCAAATAAACACAAAAGTGCCTCAAAAATGTTTAACTCACCTAACTTAAGTATTCCTCTTTCACTTCCGTCAAAAAAGTGAGCATGGTTGCTGAGCCCAAACACAATACAAAACACAAGAGATACACCCGGATACCTGCCTAACATTTCTAACTCCTATCTATCTTCTGAGGTGTACCGGGCACAAGGCGACTTTAAAAGCAAAAGCTCAGCAACTGTGAGCCATATAATCAATGGTCACAGTTCTGAAATGCTTACCCCCGACAGAGAACAAGTCTCCACCCAGAATAACCTCTGTGTGTGTGAGTATGAATGTGTGTGTGTGTGTTTACTCTTACCACTGGTTTGACTGTATTCAGGTCTGGTGGAAGTGGTACAGGATGCAGTGACTCTGGCAACGATCCATCAGGAGTGGGGTTTATCCGGAGCGCTGAGGGAAGACACCTTAGAGAAGTGGTTCCACGTGAGGAACAAGACTAAAGAGGACTACGAGAAGGTGACGGATCAGTACTATAGCAAAACTAACCTGTTTATTTCTGCAATCAGTATTTTCAGTTTGAGTGTGAAAATAAGTGTAAATACTTGCGATACTGACGTTGTTTCGAGAGTATCGCTGCTCACGTAAAATATTGATACCAAATGTTTTAACTTGTAATTTTCGTACTGTGAATATTAATGCGCAAAATAAACTAAGTGGGAAAAAATGAACGTACAGCTGTCATTCAGACAGCGAGAGCAGAAACACGTACACACACACATACACACACACACACACACACACACACACACACACACACACACACACACACACACACGCACGCATACATACACTCACACTGTCCTTCCCTCAGGCTGTGCTGAACTTCCTCCACTCGTGTGCCGGCTGGTGTGTCGTCACGTTTGTTCTGGGCATCTGTGACCGTCACAACGACAACATCATGATCAAACACAGCGGCCACATGTTCCACATCGACTTCGGGAAGATCATGGGAAACGCGCAGAAGTTCGGCAGCATCAAGAGGCGAGTGTTTGTTCTCTTGTCTTGTAGTCTTTGAGTAATCAAAAGGAAACCCTTGTAAAAGAAGCGTGTGTTTGTGAATGCAGAGACCGAACGCCCTTCATCTTCACGCCAGAGATGCAGCGCTTTATCACAGGTGGCGGCGAGAACCCTCAGCGCTTCCATCGGTTCGTGGAGCTGTGCTGTAGCGCTTACAACTGCCTGCGCGCGCACACACCACTGTTGCTCAGCCTCCTGCAGCCGGTGAGAGAGAGAGACACACACACACACACACACACACACACACACACACACACACACACACACACACACACACACACACACACACACACACGACAGCTTCACTTCACTGACTCCTTCTGTTATCTGACGGTCTGTGTGTGTGTGTGTGTGTGTTTGTGTGTAGATGCTGGCGGCCGGAATGCCTGATATGAAGGATGTCCGGGATCTTCAGTATGTTCACAATAACCTGCGGCCACACGACTCTGAGCTCGAGGCCACTTCATATTTCACCCGGTCAGCAGAGATCAGAGAATACTGGAACTAATGTAGTGAAATAAGTAAGAGATAATGTACATCGAGCCGGTTGTTATCTCAGAATAAACCCGACAGGGTGATCAGGATCAGGTCTTCATCAGCCTGAAGGGGTTTATTCTGAGATAACACACACACACACACACACCTGAAGGGGGTTTATTCTGAGATAACACACACACACACACACACACACCTGAAGGGGTTTATTCTGAGATAACAACCGGCTCGATGTACATTATCCCGCTTATTACACGGATACTTGCCACATCAGTAAATAATTAGACACAAAATATTGATCTGAGTTGAAATATTTTATTCTATGTTTAAACGCAAAGCTTCCGCGGAGAGATCAGTTTCAGCGGCAAGATCAAACTAGACGGATATTTAAGAGATACGGTATACAGTCATACCACTTATTACACAGCATTTCACCACATAAATAATTATGGGGATAAAAGATTGATTTCAGATTAAACTGTTTTAAAATCGTACCTGTTTGTATCTTATAATCCAACAGTGTACAAAACAATAGTCACAAAATAGCGGCAGCTGCGTTTGTATGAAACAAGAGAGAGCGAGTCCACCATACTGGATGGCATAATTAAATAACTGTACACAAAATATTGATTCGACTGAGTTTTAATATTTTATTAGCTCATGAAGAAAAACCATTCCGAACGAGTGTATAGTGCTGCTGACTTTAGTGACCCGGATGAGCCTGTGTTTCTGTTTTCAGTGGTTGTTATCTGGGAATAATTTACCGCTTAACCCTCTGGGGACCAAGGTGTTTTTGGAGCCCTTGAGATGTTCTGACATGCCTTGAAATTTGTGCTTTTTTCAGTTATTTATAAACATGTTAATGGCAAAGGTGTAAATTCACTCTATATAGCACAAACAGGGCTATCAAAATATGCGGGCAACGTGTATGTAGATGTTTGTATTTTTAAGAGAATAATGTTTATGCGTGGTTATTGGAAAAAATAAAAATGAAAGTGGCTGAATTAAGACCACAAAACACATATTAAATATGTGTCCACAAGACTTTTGTCTAATTGATGTTGTACCTTTGAGTACTGGCTTCAAAATTATGTGAAAATAGTCTTGCTTTATCGTTCACAAAAAAAAATACATTGATTTAAATGGTGTAAAACAGGTTTTGCTTGGAAAGCCAATATGCGAGGGGGGCGTGAAGGAGTAGTTTACACCTGGGATGTCCCACCCACTCTGCATAATGACTCTGAATAGTCATTCATTCAGGTGTGACACTGACTGAGCCACAATGCAAGGACAATGTATTTAGAAGAATACTGATATTGACCATTTAAGATTTCGCTTACATCTATCTTGTAAATATGTTTAGCTATTTTATTAAAAATGTTACAATTACAACAATAATTACAATTTCAACAATATTTCAAGTGTACTCTTTCTTTGTAAAAAAAAAGAAAGAAAAAAAAGATTATAGGCCTACATTTTATCATATGTATTCATTAGTTTGAATATAGCCAACATTGGAACATCTAACATCTTAGTCTATGACTTTATTTTTGACAAAAATAGTGTGACTAACGCCTGACTAACGTTGTTTTATTGAAATATCAGGGCATATAAATGTTAATTTACGTTGCTTATACAAATACATTTTATTTCAACATATTCCAGTCGATTTTTACTCATCTCAGTAGGCTATGGCAAAGCAGTTTATTCTTTCACACACAGACGCGCGATTCATATTTAGGCTAAACACTCTTTACAAATATGTACCCTTCATTCATCTCACAGAAACGCGATTCATATTATAGAAATGCGATTCATCTTTTTGTTTACATAGGCCTACACTAACGTTATTCCATAACGTTATTCCACACTTGAGAAAAGAAAACAGCCTACCTCACTCCTCACTCCTCAGCGCGATCTGCTGCTCATATCAGGAGATATTTCTCCTCATCAGCACTGTGGAAACTTTTCTCCATAAAGGCTATAATGTCTCACTCGCGACGCGCTTTGTTTACAGCTGATGTGGGCGTTTCACAGATCTGAAATGGTTCTCGGAATTTGCATTTGAAAAGCACGCGCTCTCCGGGGAGTGGTCACATTACTGTGAATCATCTCGTAATGAGGTCGACTGGAGTCGCTCTCTTTGTATACAGATTACAGAAACTAAGAATATTTGTTTTTTATATAAATGACTTCAATTAAAAGCTGCGATCTCAAGCTTTATGCCCGTGGGTCTGTTTGCCTGTTTGACTGAATTTTCGCGGAGTTATAGATCATTTTCGAACGCGTTTCAAACGGGAGTTTACTGACAGAGAGAAGGCAGAAATCGCATCATCTTAATTTTTCTTTATTTGTCAAAAAGCAAAACACTTTATTTTTATTGTGAGTATACAGAAAAAAAAATAGAAACTGAACAGGATCGATTGATGTATTACACGAAAATGAAAGATCAAAATTAACAGAGCATTTAGTGTTTATTTTCATTGCTAAAAAAAAAAAACGAGCAAAACGCGCGGGCGCGTTTTTGGTCCCCAGAGGGTTAATGACGTGATTGACCAATCAGAATCAAGCATTCCACAGAGCTGTGAAATAACTAACGTTAACTAATGCGACCTTATTGTAAAGTGTCACACATGTGAGTTTATAGGGCCTTAAATATGAATATAGCAGAAGGAGAGTTTGCGGTATGTGGATTTTTCATGTTTATTTTAAATATCTGATCATGATTTCAGTAGGTCTTTACACATCTGTAAGAACATGTTCTCTTCTCACACCACAATTTCATTCCTGTGCAAAAAAGGGCGGCCGAACCTGAGGCCTTCAACACAATTATCCTGCTGCCCTTTGAGTGTTTGTGGAGGTTCTACTTTTTTAGGACTAGATTTTATTTTCTGTTTCAGAAAGATTAAGGAGAGCATGGAGAGTTTCCCTGTTAAGTTAAACTTCCTGATCCACAATATGGTGCAGTTTTCCTCCGGCAGACGTTCGGAGCCGCTGACTGACAGCCGGATCTCCAACACATCCAACATCCAGCAGGCCGTGATCCAGAAATACAGCGGCAGCGGCAAAGATGTGGTGAGATTCCTTCAGGAAGACCTTCAAGAAGAGGATTGAATGAAGAGTGGATGAAAAGAAGTTCAGTGAAGAGTATTCAACTGTGCTGTTAATCTTTTGAACTAAAAATAAGATTATCTCAGATAAGGCAGTCATACTTCAGTTTATGGTTGCGTAATCTTGGCTTATAATGACAAGTATACAGAAAAGTCCAAGTATATTTGGGCATTAAATATTTTTTTTCACACACATTGTCTTCTTTCAGGTCCTCCAACATGTTTTACATACTATCTCATTAACGTACATGTTCAAATATAGAGTAATATTGTTAGTTTTACTAATGTAGATAATGTTTACAAATGAAACGGTAACTCTTTACAATAGGGTTCATTAGTTAACATTAGTTAGCATGAACTAATAATGAACTGCATGTTTACAGCATTTATTAATCTAATGTCCACATTTACTAATACTTTATTAAAATCTTGGTAACATTAGTTAATGCACTGTGAACTAACATGAACAAACAATGAACAGCTTTATTTGTATTAAGTAACATTAACAAAAATGAATAAATACTGTAACAAATGTATTGTTCATGGTTAGTTCATGTTAGTTAATACATTAACTAATGTTAACTAATGAAACCTTACTGTAATGTGTTACCAATAAACAGGGAAGGCTGTGTTTGTGTAGTAAAGCGAAGTGAGAAGTGTTCGGGTTCGAGCCTTCACAGACAGATGAACTCTAGCAGACATCTAATGACAGCAATGCTTCTCCTCTGTCAGACGTACGAGCTGAAGCTGACCATCGAGGACGGTTTCGTCATCAGTCACAAGAGCTTTGCTCAGTTCGAGACGCTCCACAAGCTGCTTCAGAAGCACTTCATCGAGTCCACACTGCCCAAGTAAGATTCTGTTTACACAGCCGGCCCGAGGAGGTGTGTGTGAGTTGAGTGAGTGAGTGAGTGAGTGAGTGAGTGAGTGAGTGAGTGAGTGAGTGAGTGAGTGAGTGAGTGAGTGAGTGAGTGAGTGAGTGAGTGAGTGAGTGAGTGAGTGAGTGAGTGAGTGAGTGAGTGAGTGAGTGAGTGAGTGAGTGAGTGAGTGAGTGAGTGAGAGTGTGAGTTCAGTGAGTGAGTGTGAGTGCAGTGAGTTCAGTCGGTGAGTGAGTGAGTGAGTGAGTTCAGTCGGTGAGTGTGAGTTCGGTGAGTGTGAGTTCAGTGAGTGAGTGTGAGTGAGTGAGTTCAGTCAATGAGTGCAGTGAGTGAGTTCAGTGAGTGAGTTCAGTGAGTGAGTTCAGTGAGTGAGTTCTGTGAGTGAGTTCTGTGAGTGAGTGTGAGTGAGTGTGAGTGAGTGTGAGTGAGTGTGAGTGAGTGTGAGTGAGTGTGAGTGAGTGAGTTCAGTCAATGAGTGCAGTGAGTGAGTGCAGTGAGTGAGTTCAGTGAGTGAGTTCAGTGAGTGAGTTCAGTGAGTGAGTGAGTGAGTGAGTTCAGTGAGTGAGTGAGTGAGTGAGTGAGTGAGTTCAGTGAGTGAGTGTGAGTGCAGTGCAGTGAGTGTAGTGAAGTGAGTGAGTTCAGTGAGTTCAGTGAGTGAGTGAGTGAGTGAGTGAGTGAGTGAGTGAGTGAGTGAGTGAGTGAGTGAGTGAGTGAGTGAGTGAGTGAGTGAGTGAGTGAGTGAGTGAGTGAGAGAGAGAGAGTTCAGTGAGTGAGTTCAGTCGGTGAGTGTGAGTTCAGTGAGTGTGAGTGCAGTGAGTGTGAGTGCAGTGAGTGTGAGTGGAGTGAGTGAGTGAGTGAGTGAGTGAGTGAGTGAGTGAGTGAGTGAGTGAGTGAGTGAGTGAGTGAGTGAGTGAGTGAGTGAGTGAGTGAGTGTGTGTGAGTGAGTGAGTGAGTGTGTGTGAGTGAGTGAGTGTGAGTGAGTGAGTGAGTGTGAGTGAGTGAGTTCAGTGAGTGAGTGTGAGTGAGTGAGTGAGTGAGTGAGTGAGAGAGAGTTCAGTGAGTGAGTTCAGTCGGTGAGTGTGAGTGCAGTGAGTGTGAGTGCAGTGAGTGTGAGTGAGTGAGTGAGTGAGTGAGTGAGTGAGTGAGTGAGTGAGTGAGTGAGTGAGTGAGTGAGTGAGTGTGAGTGAGTGAGTGTGAGTGAGTGAGTTCAGTGAGTGAGTTCAGTGAGTGAGTGTGAGTGAGTGAGTGAAGTCGGTGAGTGTGAGTGCAGTGAGTGTGAGTGAGTGAGTTCAGTGAGTGAGTGTGAGTGAGTGAGTGAGTTCAGTCAGTGAGTGAGTGAGTGAAGTCGGTGAGTGTGAGTGCAGTGAGTGTGAGTGCAGTGAGTGTGAGTGCAGTGAGTGTGAGTTCAGTGAGTGTGAGTGCAGTGAGTTCAGTCAGTGAGTGAGTGAGTGAGTTCAGTCGGTGAGTGTGAGTTCAGTCAGTGAGTGAGTGAGTGAGTGAGTTCAGTCGGTGAGTGTGAGTTCAGTGAGTGAGTGTGAGTGCAGTGAGTTCAGTCAGTGAGTGAGTGAGTGAGTTCAGTCGGTGAGTGTGAGTTCAGTGAGTGAGTGTGAGTGCAGTGAGTTCAGTCAGTGAGTGAGTGAGTGAGTGAGTGAGTTCAGTCGGTGAGTGAGTGAGTGAGTGAGTGAGTGAGTTCAGTCGGTGAGTGTGAGTGCAGTGAGTGTGAGTGCAGTGAGTGAGTGAGTGAAGTCGGTGAGTGTGAGTTCAGTGAGTGTGAGTGTGAGTGCAGTGAGTTCAGTCAGTGAGTGAGTGAGTGAGTGAGTTCAGTCGGTGAGTGTGAGTTCAGTGAGTGAGTGTGAGTGCAGTGAGTTCAGTCAGTGAGTGAGTGAGTGAGTGAGTTCAGTCGGTGAGTGTGAGTTCAGTGAGTGAGTGTGAGTGCAGTGAGTTCAGTCAGTGAGTGAGTGAGTGAGTGAGTTCAGTCGGTGAGTGTGAGTTCAGTCAGTGAGTGTGAGTTCAGTCAGTGAGTGAGTGAGTGAGTGAGTTCAGTCGGTGAGTGTGAGTTCAGTGAGTGAGTGTGAGTGCAGTGAGTTCAGTCAGTGAGTGAGTGAGTTCAGTCGCTGAGTGTGAGTGCAGTGAGTTCAGTCAGTGAGTGTGAGTGAGTGTGAGTGAGTGAGTTCAGTGAGTGAGTTCAGTGAGTGAGTGTGAAGTGAGTGAGTTCAGTGAGTGAGTTCAGTCGGTGAGTGAGTGAGTGAGTGAGTGAGTGAGTGATTGAGTGAGTGAGTTCAGTCAGTGAGTGAGTGAGTTCAGTCAATGAGTTCAGTCAATGAGTTCAGTCAATGAGTTCATTGAGTGAGTTCATTGAGTGAGTTCATTGAGTGAGTTCATTGAGTGAGTTCATTGAGTGAGTTCATTGAGTGAGTTCATTGAGTGAGTTCATTGAGTGAGTTCAGTGAGTGAGTTCAGTGAGTGAGTGTGTGTGAGTGAGTGAGTGAGTGTGAGTGAGTGAGTTCAGTCAGTGAGTGAGTGAGTTCAGTCAGTCATTGAGTGAGTGAGTTCAGTCAATGAGTGAGTGTGATTGAGTGAGTTCATTGAGTGAGTTCATTGAGTGAGTTCATTGAGTGAGTTCAGTGAGTGAGTTCAGTGAGTGAGTTCAGTGAGTGAGTTCAGTGAGTGAGTTCAGTGAGTGAGTTCAGTGAGTGAGTTCAGTGAGTGAGTTCAGTGAGTGAGTTCAGTGAGTGAGTTCAGTGAGTGAGTTCAGTGAGTGAGTTCAGTGAGTGAGTTCAGTGAGTGAGTTCAGTCGGTGAGTCAGTGAGTGAGTGAGTGAGTGAGTTCAGTCGGTGAGTGTGAGTTCAGTGAGTGAGTGTGAGTGCAGTTAGTTCAGTCAGTGAGTGAGTGAGTGAGTGAGTTCAGTCGGTGAGTGTGAGTTCAGTGAGTGAGTGTGAGTGCAGTGAGTTCAGTCAGTGAGTGAGTGAGTGAGTGAGTTCAGTCGGTGAGTGTGAGTTCAGTCAGTGAGTGAGTGAGTGAGTGAGTTCAGTCGGTGAGTGTGAGTTCAGTCAGTGAGTGAGTGAGTGAGTTCAGTCGGTGAGTGTGAGTTCAGTGAGTGAGTGTGAGTGCAGTGAGTTCAGTGAGTGAGTGAGTGAGTTCAGTCGGTGAGTGTGAGTGCAGTGAGTTCAGTCAGTGAGTGTGAGTGTGAGTGAGTGAGTGAGTTCAGTGAGTGAGTTCAGTCGGTGAGTGAGTGATTGAGTGAGTGAGTTCAGTCAGTGAGTGAGTGAGTTCAGTCAATGAGTTCAGTCAATGAGTTCAGTCAATGAGTTCAGTCAATGAGTTCAGTCAATGAGTTCATTGAGTGAGTTCATTGAGTGAGTTCATTGAGTGAGTTCATTGAGTGAGTTCATTGAGTGAGTTCATTGAGTGAGTTCATTGAGTGAGTTCATTGAGTGAGTTCATTGAGTGAGTTCATTGAGTGAGTTCATTGAGTGAGTTCATTGAGTGAGTTCATTGAGTGAGTTCATTGAGTGAGTGTGTGTGAGTGAGTGAGTGAGTGTGAGTGAGTGAGTTCAGTCAGTGAGTTCAGTGAGTGAGTTCAGTGAGTGAGTGTGTGTGAGTGAGTTGAGTGAGTGTGAGTGAGTGAGTTCAGTCAGTGAGTGAGTGAGTGAGTGAGTGAGTGAGTGAGTGAGTGAGTGAGTGAGTGAGTTCAGTGAGTGAGTTCAGTCAGTCATTGAGTGAGTGAGTTCAGTCAATGAGTGAGTTCATTGAGTGAGTTCATTGAGTGAGTTCATTGAGTGAGTTCATTGAGTGAGTTCATTGAGTGAGTTCATTGAGTGAGTTCATTGAGTGAGTTCATTGAGTGAGTTCATTGAGTGAGTTCATTGAGTGAGTTCATTGAGTGAGTTCATTGAGTGAGTTCATTGAGTGAGTTCATTGAGTGAGTGTGAGTGCAGTGAAGTGAGTGAGTGAGTTCAGTGAGTGAGTTCAGTGAGTGAGTTCAGTGAGTGAGTTCAGTGGGTGAGTTCAGTGGGTGAGTTCAGTGGGTGAGTTCAGTCAGTGAGTGAGTGAGTGAGTGATTGAGTCAGTGAGTGAGTGAGTTCATTGAGTGAGTTCATTGAGTGAGTTCATTGAGTGAGTTCATTGAGTGAGTTCATTGAGTGAGTTCATTGAGTGAGTTCATTGAGTGAGTTCATTGAGTGAGTTCAGTGAGTGAGTTCAGTGAGTGAGTTCAGTGAGTGAGTGAGTGTGAGTGAGTGAGTTCAGTCAGTGAGTGAGTGAGTGAGTGAGTGAGTGAGTGAGTGAGTGAGTGAGTTCAGTGAGTGAGTTCAGTCAGTCAGTGAGTGAGTGAGTTCAGTCAATGAGTGAGTGTGATTGAGTGAGTGTGATTGAGTGAGTTCATTGAGTGAGTTCATTGAGTGAGTTCATTGAGTGAGTTCATTGAGTGAGTTCATTGAGTGAGTTCATTGAGTGAGTTCATTGAGTGAGTTCATTGAGTGAGTTCAGTGAGTGAGTGAGTGAGTGAGTGAGTGAGTGAGTGAGTGAGTGAGTGAGTGAGTGAGTGAGTGAGTTCAGTCAGTCAGTGAGTGAGTGAGTTCAGTCAATGAGTGAGTGTGATTGAGTGAGTGTGATTGAGTGAGTGTGATTGAGTGAGTTCATTGAGTGAGTTCATTGAGTGAGTTCATTGAGTGAGTTCATTGAGTGAGTTCATTGAGTGAGTTCAGTGAGTGAGTTCAGTGAGTGAGTTCAGTGAGTGAGTTCAGTGAGTGAGTTCAGTGAGTGAGGTGAGTGAGTGAGTGAGTTCAGTGAGTGAGTGAGTTCAGTGAGTGAGTTCAGTCAGTCAGTGAGTGAGTGAGTTCAGTCAATGAGTGAGTGTGATTGAGTGAGTGTGATTGAGTGAGTGTGATTGAGTGAGTGTGATTGAGTGAGTTCATTGAGTGAGTTCATTGAGTGAGTTCATTGAGTGAGTTCATTGAGTGAGTTCAGTGAGTGAGTTCAGTGAGTGAGTGAGTGAGTTCAGTGAGTGAGTTCAGTGAGTGAGTTCAGTGAGTGAGTGAGTGAGTGAGTGAGTGAGTGAGTGAGTGAGTGAGTGAGTGAGTGAGTGAGTGAGTGAGTGAGTGAGTGAGTGAGTGAGTGAGTGAATGAGTTCAGTCAGTCAGTGAGTGAGTGTGATTGAGTGAGTGTCATTGAGTGAGTTCATTGAGTGAGTTCATTGAGTGAGTTCATTGAGTGAGTTCATTGAGTGAGTTCATTGAGTGAGTTCATTGAGTGAGTTCATTGAGTGAGTTCATTGAGTGAGTTCATTGAGTGAGTTCATTGAGTGAGTTCATTAAGTGAGTGAGTGAGTTCAGTCAGTCAGTGAGTGAGTGTGATTGAGTGAGTGTCATTGAGTGAGTTCATTGAGTGAGTTCATTGAGTGAGTTCATTGAGTGAGTTCATTGAGTGAGTTCATTGAGTGAGTTCATTGAGTGAGTTCATTGAGTGAGTTCATTGAGTGAGTTCATTGAGTGAGTTCATTAAGTGAGTGAGTGAGTTCAGTGAGTGAGTTCAGTGAGTGAGTTCAGTGAGTGAGTTCAGTGAGTGAGTTCAGTGAGTGAGTTCAGTCAGTGAGTGAGTGAGTTCAGTGAGTGAGTTCAGTGAGTGAGTGAGTTCAGTCAATGAGTGAGTGTGATTGAGTGAGTGTGATTGAGTGAGTTCATTGAGTGAGTTCATTGAGTGAGTTCATTGAGTGAGTTCATTGAGTGAGTTCATTGAGTGAGTTCATTGAGTGAGTTCAGTGAGTGAGTTCAGTGAGTGAGTTCAGTGAGTGAGTTCAGTGAGTGAGTTCAGTGAGTGAGTTCAGTGAGTGAGTTCAGTGAGTGAGTTCAGTGAGTGAGTGTGTGTGAGTGAGTGTGAGTGAGTTCAGTGAGTGAGTGAGTGAGTGAGTGAGTGAGTGAGTGAGTGAGTGAGTTCAGTGAGTGAGTTCAGTCAGTCAGTGAGTGAGTGAGTTCAGTCAATGAGTGAGTGTGATTGAGTGAGTGTGATTGAGTGAGTTCATTGAGTGAGTTCATTGAGTGAGTTCATTGAGTGAGTTCATTGAGTGAGTTCATTGAGTGAGTTCAGTGAGTGAGTTCAGTGAGTGAGTTCAGTGAGTGAGTGAGTGAGTGAGTGAGTGAGTGAGTGAGTGAGTGAGTGAGTGAGTGAGTGAGTGAGTTCAGTCAGTCAGTGAGTGAGTGTGATTGAGTGAGTGTGATTGAGTGAGTTCATTGAGTGAGTTCATTGAGTGAGTTCATTGAGTGAGTTCATTGAGTGAGTTCATTGAGTGAGTTCATTGAGTGAGTTCATTGAGTGAGTTCATTGAGTGAGTTCATTGAGTGAGTTCATTGAGTGAGTTCATTGAGTGAGTTCATTGAGTGAGTTCATTAAGTGAGTGAGTGAGTTCAGTGAGTGAGTTCAGTGAGTGAGTTCAGTGAGTGAGTTCAGTGAGTGAGTTCAGTCAGTGAGTGAGTGAGTTCAGTGAGTGAGTTCAGTGAGTGAGTGAGTTCAGTCAATGAGTGAGTGTGATTGAGTGAGTTCATTGAGTGAGTTCATTGAGTGAGTTCATTGAGTGAGTTCATTGAGTGAGTTCATTGAGTGAGTTCATTGAGTGAGTTCATTGAGTGAGTTCAGTGAGTGAGTGAGTTCAGTGAGTGAGTGAGTTCAGTGAGTGAGTGAGTTCAGTGAGTGAGTGAGTTCAGTGAGTGAGTGAGTTCAGTGAGTGAGTGAGTTCAGTGAGTGAGTGAGTTCAGTGAGTGAGTGAGTTCAGTGAGTGAGTGAGTTCAGTGAGTGAGTGAGTTCAGTGAGTGAGTGAGTTCAGTGAGTGAGTGAGTTCAGTGAGTGAGTTCAGTGAGTGAGTCCAGTGAGTGAGTCCAGTGAGTGAGTCCAGTGAGTGAGTCCAGTGAGTGAGTCCAGTGAGTGAGTCCAGTGAGTGAGTCCAGTGAGTGAGTTCAGTGAGTGAGTTCAGTGAGTGAGTTCAGTGAGTGAGTTCAGTGAGTGAGTTCAGTGAGTGAGTTCAGTGAGTGAGTGAGTGTGTGTGAGTGAGTGAGTTCAGTCAGTGAGTGAGTGAGTGAGTGAGTGAGTGAGTTCAGTGAGTGAGTTCAGTCAGTCAGTGAGTGAGTGAGTTCAGTCAATGAGTGAGTGTGATTGAGTGAGTGTGATTGAGTGAGTGTGATTGAGTGAGTGTGATTGAGTGAGTTCAGTGAGTGAGTTCAGTGAGTGAGTTCAGTGAGTGAGTCCAGTGAGTGAGTCCAGTGAGTGAGTCCAGTGAGTGAGTCCAGTGAGTGAGTCCAGTGAGTGAGTCCAGTGAGTGAGTCCAGTGAGTGAGTCCATTGAGTGAGTTCAGTGAGTGAGTTCAGTGAGTGAGTGTGTGTGTGTGAGTGTGTGTGAGTGAGTGAGTGTGAGTGAGTTCAGTCAGTCAGTGAGTGAGTGAGTTCAGTCAGTGAGTGAGTGAGTGAGTGAGTGAGTTCAGTGAGTGAGTTCAGTCAGTCAGTGAGTGAGTGAGTTCAGTCAATGAGTGAGTGTGATTGAGTGAGTGTGATTGAGTGAGTGTGATTGAGTGAGTGTGATTGAGTGAGTTCAGTGAGTGAGTTCAGTGAGTGAGTTCAGTGAGTGAGTCCAGTGAGTGAGTCCAGTGAGTGAGTCCAGTGAGTGAGTCCAGTGAGTGAGTCCAGTGAGTGAGTCCATTGAGTGAGTTCAGTGAGTGAGTTCAGTGAGTGAGTGTGTGTGTGTGAGTGTGTGTGAGTGAGTGAGTGTGAGTGAGTTCAGTCAGTCAGTGAGTGAGTGAGTTCAGTCAATGAGTGAGTGTGATTGAGTGAGTGTGATTGAGTGAGTTCATTGAGTGAGTTCATTGAGTGAGTTCATTGAGTGAGTTCATTGAGTGAGTTCATTGAGTGAGTTCATTGAGTGAGTTCATTGAGTGAGTTCAGTGAGTGAGTTCAGTGAGTGAGTTCAGTGAGTGAGTTCAGTGAGTGAGTTCAGTGAGTGAGTGAGTGAGTGAGTGAGTGAGTGAGTGAGTGAGTTCAGTGAGTGAGTTCAGTCAGTCAGTGAGTGAGTGAGTTCAGTCAATGAGTGAGTGTGATTGAGTGAGTGAGTTCATTGAGTGAGTTCATTGAGTGAGTTCATTGAGTGAGTTCATTGAGTGAGTTCATTGAGTGAGTTCATTGAGTGAGTGAGTGAGTTCAGTGAGTGAGTTCAGTGAGTGAGTTCAGTGAGTGAGTTCAGTGAGTGAGTTCAGTGAGTGAGTGAGTGAGTGAGTTCAGTGAGTGAGTGAGTGACTGAGTTCAGTGAGTGAGTGAGTTCAGTGAGTGAGTTCAGTGAGTGAGTTCAGTGAGTGA
The DNA here is from genome assembly GCA_021464565.1 of Rutilus rutilus. Taxonomy (NCBI): domain Eukaryota; kingdom Metazoa; phylum Chordata; class Actinopteri; order Cypriniformes; family Leuciscidae; genus Rutilus; species Rutilus rutilus. The sequence continues at coordinate 42,152,818 of JAJAQA010000010.1, read as the reverse complement.
GTTCAGTGAGTGAGTTCAGTGAGTGAGTTCAGTGAGTGAGTTCAGTGAGTGAGTTCAGTGAGTCCAGTGAGTGAGTCCAGTGAGTGAGTTCAGTGAGTGAGTGAGTGAGTGAGTTCGTGAGTGAGTTCAGTGAGTGAGTTCAGTGAGTGAGTGAGTGAGTGAGTGAGTTCGTGAGTTCAGTGAGTGAGTGAGTGAGTGAGTGAGTGAGTGAGTGAGTGAGTGAGTGAGTGAGTGAGTGTGTGAGTTCAGTGAGTGTGTGAGTTCAGTGAGTGTGTGAGTTCAGTGAGTGTGAGTTCAGTGAGTGTGAGTTCAGTGAGTGAGTGAGTCCAGTGAGTGAGTTCAGTGAGTGAGTTCAGTGAGTTCAGTGAGTGAGTTCAGTGAGTGAGTGAGTGAGTGAGTTCAGTGAGTGTGTGAGTTCAGTGAGTGTGAGTTCAGTGAGTGTGAGTTCAGTGAGTGTGAGTTCAGTGAGTGTGAGTTCAGTGAGTGTGAGTTCAGTGAGTGTGAGTTCAGTGAGTGTGAGTTCAGTGAGTGTGAGTTCAGTGAGTGTGAGTTCAGTGAGTGTGAGTTCAGTGAGTGAGTGAGTCCAGTGAGTGAGTCCAGTGAGTGAGTGAGTGAGTGAGTGAGTGAGTGAGTGAGTGAGTGAGTGAGTGAGTGAGTGAGTGAGTGAGTGAGTGAGTGAGTGAGTTCAGTGAGTGTGTGAGTTCAGTGAGTGTGAGTTCAGTGAGTGTGAGTTCAGTGAGTGTGAGTTCAGTGAGTGTGAGTTCAGTGAGTGTGAGTTCAGTGAGTGTGAGTTCAGTGAGTGTGAGTTCAGTCTGAGTGAGTTCAGTCGGTGAGTGAGTTCAGAGAGTGAGTGTGAGAGTGAGTTCAGTCTGTGAGTGAGTTCAGTGAGTGTGAGTGAGTGAGTGAGTGAGTGAGTGAGTGAGTGAGTGAGTGAGTGAGTGAGTGAGTGAGTTCGTGAGTGAGTGAGTTCGTGAGTGAGTTCGTGAGTGAGTTCGTGAGTGAGTTCAGTGAGTGAGTTCGTGAGTTCAGTGAGTGAGTGAGTGAGTGAGTGAGTGAGTGAGTGAGTGAGTGAGTGAGTGAGTGAGTGAGTGAGTGAGTGAGTGAGTGAGTGAGTGAGTGAGTGAGTGAGTTCAGTGAGTGTGAGTGTGAGTTCAGTGAGTGTGAGTTCAGTGAGTGTGAGTTCAGTGAGTGTGAGTTCAGTGAGTGTGAGTTCAGTGAGTGTGAGTTCAGTGAGTGTGAGTTCAGTGAGTGAGTGAGTCCAGTGAGTGAGTTCAGTGAGTGAGTTCAGTGAGTGAGTGAGTGAGTTCAGTGAGTGAGTTCAGTGAGTGAGTGAGTGAGTTCAGTGAGTCAGTGAGTTCAGTGAGTCAGTGAGTTCAGTGAGTGTGTGAGTTCAGTGAGTGTGAGTTCAGTGAGTGTGAGTTCAGTGAGTGTGAGTTCAGTGAGTGTGAGTTCAGTGAGTGTGAGTTCAGTGAGTGTGAGTTCAGTCTGAGTGAGTTCAGTCGGTGAGTGAGTTCAGAGAGTGAGTGTGAGAGTGAGTTCAGTCAGTGAGTTCAGTGAGTGTGAGTGAGTGAGTGAGTGAGTGAGTGAGTGAGTGAGTGAGTGAGTTCAGTCGGTGAGTGAGTGTGAGTGATTGCAGTGAGTGAGTGCGTTCAGTGAGTGAGTTTGTTCAGTGAGTGAGTGAGGGCAGTGAGTGAGTGCAGTGAGGTGAGTGTGAGTGAGTGTGTGAGTGCAGTGAGGTGAGTGTGAGTGAGTGCAGTGAGTGGAGTGAGTGAGTCAGTCAGTCAGTCAGTGCTGTTCTTCCACAGCTGGCCTGATGAGGAAAGTGTGTGTATGAGTGAGTGATTGTGTAAGTGTGTGTGAGTGAGAGTCACACTGATCCTGATCCGCTGTTCTCCTGCTTCCAGGTTCCCCAGCTGGTTCCACATGTCCTTCACGGCGAGCAGGAGGATGGTTCTGCTGAACCGGTACCTGAAGGAGCTGTTCTCCGGGCCCTGCAGAGGAGTAAGCGTGACTGAGCAGCTTCCCAGAGTTCACTGCACTATCACTGATGTTTCCCAGAGTTCACTGCACCATCGCTGATGTTTCCCAGATTTCACTGTACCATCACTGATGTTTCCCAGAGTTCACAGCACTATCACTGATGTTTCCCAGAGTTCACTGCACCATCACTGATGTTTCCCAGAGTTTACAGCACCATCGCTGATGTTTCCCAGAGTTCACTGCACTATCGCTGATGTTTCCCAGATTTCACTGCACTATCACTGATGTTTCCCAGATTTCACTGCACTATCGCTGATGTTTCCCAGAGTTCACTGCACCATCACTGATGTTTCCCAGAGTTCACTGCACTATCGCTGATGTTTCCCAGATTTCACTGCACTATCACTGATGTTTTACTGTGTTTATGACAGAACGAGTACGTCTGCAGTCTGTTCCTGGACGGACCAAACGCCGCCGGCAAATCAGGTGACTTTCAATTGGTGACGTTTACATATCAGTGATGTTTAAAACTTTGGAGCTGCCGTGTAAATGTCAGGACTCGCATGAAGAGGATGCTAAATCAGAGCTATAATAGTCACAGCGCTGTCTCTCAGTCACAATGAAACGCTGCTCTTCCTTTCAGTTTCATGATCTCAGTTATCACACACATCTGTTGTCGCCTGGCTTTGACTTGTTTAGGGATTCATTCATGTATTTTATTCCCAAACCAGTGATATTTTGAAGATTTAAATGGATTGGAATTTCCAAGCGCTTTTATATTTTAACATGAGTTATTTCTTCTTTTTAAAACACTGCAATATTCCTGCAGTTCTGCATCAGTTAGTTTCTGTTTTCTGTTTGTTTCAGAACCAGATGCTCATCTCCGGCCACAGATTCAGCTCTACCTGTCTTATAAAGACTTTAAACTATCTGTCATGATAAAGCACTTGAAAAATATTGTGAGTAATTTTTCAACCCTTCTTGATTTGAAAATCATTATTTGACATGACGAGTTTAATGTGTTCACTTAAATAACTCACTCATACTGCCGACCAAAAGTTCGGAAGAATTATGATTTGAAAGAGTCTCTTCTGCTCACCTAGGCTGCATTATTTTATTAATAATATTTCACAACATTGCTGTTTTTATTGTATTTTTAGTTTACATTAGACGAACATCCAACTAAAACACTCCATGAACGATGTATAAATAATGTTTTTGTGCTAATGTTCTGAGAACAATATTGAAGACCAGATGATATTACTGTTACTGGAAGAGAGTTTTTTTCATAACGTTGCGAGAACATTTGCTGGCTGGTGTGTTTTTAAGCAGATGTGTGTGTGTGTGTGTGTGTGTGTGTGTGTGTGTGTGTGTGTGTGTCTGTCTCAGAGGTTGTCTAACGGTTCGTGTCCAGATGCGTATGTGGTCACGCGACTGAGACCCGATCCACACGACCAGAGCAAGAGGAAGACTAAAGCGGTCCGCAGCAACGACAATCCCACATTCAATGAACTGGTGAGAGAAAACCCCTTCACTTGTACCTGGTGTTTGTGAAGCGCTTGTTTTCAACAGCAGTGGATCTGAGCGTGAGATCTGCTGTTTTCTCTCAGATCGAGTACAGGAATGTGCTGAAGCTCCACGGCCGTGTGCTGGAGGTCACGGTGAAGAGCAGAAAGGCTTTCGTTGCTGCCACAAACGTGGTTCTGGGAGAGAGAGTTCTGGACCAGGAGAAGTGGTTTCCTCTGGGCTTCTCTGCGGTTTAAAGACCAGCTTTACTCCAGCGCTCACTGAGCATGAAGCTTAAAGTTTCACAGAACCATCAGCTGTTTATATGATCTCTACGATTCTGGTAGAGATCATATAATATGAAGGAGAGATGGCGATCAGTATTAATAAAACTCATCGGATGGAGTTTCTTGCCACTGTCTCCCTGGTCTCGCTGCTCATAAAGACACGTTAAAGCTGTACTTTAAACTAGTGTAGAACGAATTCACTGTATTCTAGAGCTGCTTTGTCGTACTTGAAGTTGTATTATAAACCACTGATTCTTCACACACTGATTTTACTGTAAAGCTGTTTTGAAGGAATTTGTATTGTATGAAGTGCTAAATTAATAAAAGTAAAACTTGATAAATATATATGGCAATTAAGAACTCTTTAGTCATAAAGAATGTTGAGCAGTTTCTGAACACAGTGTAACAGCAAGAGCTGGTTTTCCAGAACTCAACAGTGTCTGCCCAGATCCGGCCCAGATCTGGTACATGTGAAATACTGGAAAAGCCAACAAAATAAGCCAACTTTTCACATAACAGATGTTTACTTGCAGTGCACAAGACACAATAACTGCTGAATTATGACCCCATTCATAAGTTCAGAATAAGGTTGTATTTGAGATGCGTCTGTATTTGCCAGTTCACAAGGATCAAGTTGTGATTTCTTGATGTTTTATAACCGCTGCACAACGTTTTTCAAGACGAGACCTAGAGATAAAGAGGAGTTAATAATATCAAGAAGACCATGGGCCTCATTTATAGAGTGTTGGTCTTATAGTGTGTGTACACTAAAATCCACGCAAACATCATATTAAAACGGTCTTTGACGTGGAAAGAGCTTATAGCGTCACGTCCGGGTCTGAGCAGAATTACTGGATTTTCCTTGTGGAAGAAAGTTGGAGAACTGCAGGTATTGGGAAATCTAGGCACTTCTTGCCGCTCGCCATCTTTAAAGTAAAGGATTTGGACGTTGACTGGTGGTCTTTAACATGTTAATTTACATTAATTATGCGAAGTTTAAAAGCGGAGATCGGAAACCATTCAGCTGCGCACAATTTCAAGTTCATTTGTGAATTGCGATTCATAACTTTCACTTCTGGAAGAGAGGCGTGTGCACGTTACATTAGTTCTCTAAATCACCTACGCACATCTGAAAATGATTGTAATATCAAATGTAGGACGGTTTCTAATGCAACATTTTCTAAATGAGACCCCTTGTATAATACACTGAATGTTGAACAAAAACTAATTAATAAAGTTTGTGATACTCGAGTTAATATAAAAAAACGGAAGTATCCTAGTCAGCTTGTTTCCCATATGGTGTTTTGTGGATGATACAGATTCACGAATTCTCTAAACTGTCTATTTTGGAAACATTAAACACCTGATTTGACAATCTCACCTGTAACTGCAGGAATCACTGAAACCGAATCGTTCCTTCATGATGATTCGCTTTCCAGAACCTTCACTGTCTCTGTTCTCCGACGAGAAACCTGTTTCATAAGCACCTGAAACAAGGACTTCACACACACAAAATCCGCTTTTTCCTGTGCAGTTTCACCTCTATATGAAAGCTTGGTTCTGCCACAGAATAAAAGGTAATTGCGGCTTATCCCGAGTTTGTGTGCGCATGTGAAGTCGTGTTGTCATCGATTCATCAATACCAATCATTCATTTGGCATCAGAATAAACGACTGAGTGTGAAGTGCTGAATGTGTCTGACATGCTTATCTTCATCCTCCTCACTCCATGCTTATCTTCCTCATCCTCACTGCATGCTTATCTTCATCATCCTCACTGCATGCTTATCTTCCTCATCCTCACTCCATGCTTATCTTCCTCATCCTCACTCCATGCTTATCTTCCTCATCGTCACTCCATGCTTATCTTACTCATCCTCACTCCATGCTTATCTTCCTCATCCTCACTGCATGCTTATCTTCATCCTCCTCACTCCATGCTCATCTTCCTCATCCTCACTGCATGCTTATCTTCATCCTTCTCACTCCATGCTTATCTTCCTCATCCTCACTCCATGCTTATCTTCCTCATCCTCACTCCATGCTTATCTTCCTCATCCTCACTGCATGCTTATCTTCATCATCCTCACTGCATGCTTATCTTCCTCATCCTCACTGCATGCTTATCTTCATCATCCTCACTCCATGCTTATCTTCCTCATCCTCACTGCATGCTTATCTTCCTCATCCTCACTCCATGCTTATCTTCCTCATCCTCACTCCATGCTTATCTTCCTCATCTTCACTGCATGCTTATCTTCCTCATCCTCACTCCATGCTTATCTTCCTCATCCTCACTGCATGCTTATCTTCCTCATCCTCACTCCATGCTTATCTTCCTCATCCTCACTCCATGCTTATCTTACTCATCCTCACTCCATGCTTATCTTCCTCATCCTCACTGCATGCTTATCTTCATCCTCTTCACTCCATGCTTATCTTCCTCATCTTCACTCCATGCTTATCTTCCTCATCTTCACTGCATGCTTATCTTCCTCATCCTCACTCCATGCTTATCTTCCTCATCTTCACTCCATGCTTATCTTCATCATCCTCACTCCATGCTTATCTTCCTCATCCTCACTGCATGCTTATCTTCATCATCCTCACTCCATGCTTATCTTCCTCATCCTCACTCCATGCTTATCTTCATCATCCTCACTGCATGCTTATCTTCCTCATCCTCACTGGAGGAGTTTTATATCGTTTCTTGTTTTATTCTGGCAGTGAGGTTTCCCGAGCCTGATTACATCTGTGAGAAGAGCTGATGAAGAGGAAAAGAGCGTAAGAAAGAGGCTGAGACATCAGACTGTGAGAGAAGAGGAGTGAGGATCTGCTAGCTGCTGTGTTGAGGACTGGTTACTGCTGATCAACACCTCATCAAAACACACAATTCATCAAAGTTACGAGCAGTTGGAGGAATAATGAGAGCAGGAGACCGTCAAGCTTCTGCCCTTCAACAGTAGATCAGGTTCCTCAGATCCCCTGTCGTGAAGTTCAGCTCAAACATGATCACACTCACTCACCTGACGTTATCTAGTAACTCTGAAGCCCTTGACTAGCTTGTTCAGTGTTAGATTAGGGTTAGGACTAAACTCGGCAGGGCAGTGGGTTTGAGGAACTGCTGTAGACCGACTCTACTGGAGACTTGAAGTTGAGAGATCCAGAAAGTTGTGTTCTGAACATTTCAGCAACAGACAGCAAACAGAATCCATTTATCATTAGCAATGTTTCCATCCAAAGTTCTCAATTTAACTGGAATATGGCATAAAACATATGTGAATAAAGCAGTTTCCATCATATGTGTTCAAGAATACAAAATCCTGGGAAACCGGCCTAAAATATCAGTAATGCAATCGTGCTCTTTTTCCCTCCATCATAAACGAGTGTGTCTCGAGCGTCAGGCGAAACACAGTAAACGCTGTCATGTTCTCTAGCGTTCGGATGCTGGTGTTCGGGAGCACACTCGTGCGAGACGCTTCTGGAGGGAATTATACCAAACCGTTCTGATCACACACTGTGACGCCGTTGGTCCACTGGTTACTCCAGTTATCCAATCACAGCTGACGCTGAGGCACATCGAGGGATTTATTCTGTAAATGTGTTTCCATCGTAGTTTATGTGCAAGTCTCCTAATCAGATACAAAATAGTTCACCTCAATTGAGTAATTATGTGCATCTTGGTGTTCCATCCAGTGTTTTTCAGCAATATTCCAAAATTCAGACTTTTTCTTTTAAAAGTGAGACATGAAAACATCTTTCAGGCCAGTTTGATCCAAACAGATATTCAAAATGTTAAACCAATGTTTGATTGCACTGAGAACGTCACAACCAATATATACTGTAAAAGCGATCACAGGCAATGTGACAATGTTTTACTGTACAGTGTGTCTGTCTTTATAAAGAGTGAATATTTAATATGCGTTACCCGTCGTCAGATGATCAATATCAGACGATTCCTCCTCTAGTGTGAGCGCATCGAATAGTACAATATAACATCAAATAAACAATCATGAACTCAAGCCAAGGACAGAACTCTACATTAGTCTGATGCGACTGAATCTAAAACAAAAATGCCATGTATTCACATCAGCACTGAACTGCATTGTGGGAGTTATTTCCATCCATCAATATTCAGCTCTTTTCAGACAAACCTGAGAACAGTCGCAGTGAAGAGGAGAATTCTCTCTTACAAACTTCAAAAATGGAGACGTCTGTTTGCAGCAGTACAGAAATTGTTTTATTTTTTTATTTTTTTTATACGGATGGCCTTTAAAAGTTTTAGACAGAAAAGTTTTACATGAGATTAAGGGGGAAATTAATTCCTTTCTCCTTGATGTTGTTTGAGTCTCTCCTGTTTTCTGTCTATCGGGCACTTCTGAAGAATTGGCACCTCAGTCAACATGAGTTGTGTGTGTGTGTGTGTGTGTGTGTGTATCAGATCCGTGTGAGCTGGTGCCACAGACTCGAGGGAAGAATACTCTCCACCTTCTCCATGATGAAGTTCAGCGGGGCGAACAGCGTGCTCAGAAACTGAGGGAGAAACGGACAGAAACCAGTCAAACTGCTCTCGAAATCACAGCATTCAGTCAATATGAGGAAAACATTGAGAAAACACAGAGCACTTCAGCTTCAGGTGATCCGACTGGACTGGGGCCGATACTGATATCCGGTTATTCTGCCAATAGTCGCACTATAATATTACAGGTTCAAATAAACAACAGAGCCCAGACTATTATATTCAACTATTTATTTTCATATAATAATGACACTCAAGTCGTATACAAACATTTTAATTGCACATAAAGGTAGTTTTCATAAAACTCTTCATGACAAGACGACGACTGGGACTCAACCGCTCGATTCATGTGGATTTATTTGATCATCTCTTTATGAACGTTATGAAGCGTCAGAGTTTTGGATGAAGAGACTTTCAATGAATTCATTCAAAATATCAGTAACGCTTTGCTTTAAAGCCTTTATTTGTATAATGCATAAAGTATTTTTAATGCATTTATTATGTATTAATTGTATGATCTAATCATGAATTATTCCTCTTCAGAAAGCCTAATGCATTAAAACACGCGACAAACAACCAATTTCATATGGAACAAGGAATCTGCAAATATTATAATGCATTTTAACTTTGGTTACCATTATTTATGAAAAGATATAATGCATTATAATGTACATTGTGAATGCCTTTATGATGCATTTAAGCAAAGTGTAGATGAACGAAACTCTTCTGTGTTTGACTGATGTGAGGGAGAGTAACTGATGACAGAATGATGAATGCTGGGTAAACTCTCTCTTTAATGGTGTGTGTGTGTGTGTGTGTGTGATACTCACGGCTTTAGCGAACACTCCCATGAGCTCCGGGAACTGATGCGTGAGCAGCGCTAGCATCGCTGTGAAGGAGCAGAGACCCGCCGTGAACAGGATGAAGAACGGCAGCTCTTTCTTGGGATACACTGACACCTCGTGGAACACTGCTTACACACACACACACGCACAAACATACACACAAACACACGCGCACACACACACGCGCAGACACGCACACACTCAGGGTTAACTACTAATGCAACATCCGTCAATAATCACATGACTTAAAGGCACTGACGCACGTTCATCGCTCACACATGAAACACACCTGAGCCTGAACGACTGAAGCGAATGATTCAGTCACACAGCGGACGGGCTTATCTAACGCTTATCAAACGCTTATCTAACGCTTATCTAACGCTTATCAAACGCTTATCTAACGCTTATCTAACGCTTATCAAACGCTTATCTAACGCTTATCTAATGCTTATCAAACGCTTATCTAACGCTTATCTAACGCTTATCTAACGCTTATCAAACGCTTATCTAACGCTAACGCTTATCAAACGCTTATCTAACGCTTATCAAACGCTTATCTAACCCTTATCTAACGCTTATCAAACGCTTATCTAACCCTTATCTAACCCTTATCAAACGCTTATCAAACGCTTATCTAATGCTTATCTAACGCTTATCAAACGCTTATCTAACGCTTATCTAACGCTTATCAAACGCTTATCTAACGCTTATCAAACGCTTATCTAACGCTTATCTAACGCTTATCTAACGCTTATCAAACGCTTATCAAACGCTTATCTAACGCTTATCTAACGCTTATCTAACGCTTATCTAACCCTTATCTAACGCTTATCAAACGCTTATCTAACGCTTATCAAACGCTTATCTAACGCTTATCTAACGCTTATCAAACGCTTATCAAACGCTTATCTAACGCTTATCAAACGCTTATCTAACGCTTATCTAACGCTTATCAAACGCTTATCTAACCCTTATCTAACGCTTATCAAACGCTTATCTAACGCTTATCAAACGCTTATCTAACGCTTATCTAACGCTTATCTAACGCTTATCTAACGCTTATCAAACGCTTATCTAACGCTTATCAAACGCTTATCTAACGCTTATCTAACGCTTATCAAACGCTTATCTAACCCTTATCTAACGCTTATCAAACGCTTATCTAACGCTTATCTAACGCTTATCTAACGCTTATCTAACGCTTATCTAACGCTTATCAAACGCTTATCTAACGCTTATCTAACGCTTATCAAACGCTTATCAAACGCTTATCAAACGCTTATCTAACGCTTATCAAACGCTTATCAAACGCTTATCAAACGCTTATCTAACGCTTATCTAACGCTTATCTAACGCTTATCTAACGCTTATCAAACGCTTATCTAACGCTTATCTAACGCTTATCAAACGCTTATCAAACGCTTATCAAACGCTTATCTAACGCTTATCAAACGTTTATCTAACGCTTATCAAACGCTTATCTAACCCTTATCTAACGCTTATCTAACGCTGAAATGAAGTGTTGTACAGTCTGTGTTGCTCCTGACTGAATCTGTCATCCAAACATGAGCTCGACATCATTACTGGAGAATAAATGCACTCACGAACCTCTGTGAGACCATACAGTCTTTTTGCTGTTGTTTCAATAGAAAACATTAACTTAAGTTTTGGCTTTCGAGAGAAACTTTTTTATGGAAAGTTTGACCAGTTTTCATAATGTAGAGTGTGTTCATTTACATGATAATATTATGAGGAAACTAGATGAGTAAAATAAAGCATGTGTTTGACTCCACGTTCAAGAAAGACAATCATTCACAGTAATCATGATTACAATTGAGCAAAATCATTGAGATTACCAGTTGAACTATTGCACAGCACGACTAAATATGACCGCGTTTGTACTGACTAAAACTTGACCAATCAAAAAATATGACAACAACTAAAAAGTCGATTTGAGCGTAAAGGATAAGCGTCTGTCAGAATGAGCGAGCGTCAGTGATCATGTGATTACAGACAGGAGAAGCTCTTACTGGGCAGCAGTTCTCGGTCGGCCGTCTCTGTGCACACCGGATACGGGTAAAACAAGTGTCCTTTCTCCAGAGGATACGGGATCATCCTGAAAGCTGAAGCATCAGTCCATCAACATCTAATGCATCTCCAACACTTTCACCACAATCTTCACTTTCCTTTCAACCCTTCAATGTGAGATACATATTCCTTTCTGTCACGGATGGAGTTTGTGTTCCTCTGGCCTGATCAGTCGGGCTTTAAAAGACACAAAGTCCCCCTGTAATCAATCATTTTATCCCTTTAAACTCATATCTGATCACCAAAATGACATATTTATGTTTTTTCCTTTAAAAAATAAATTCTTCATGCCTTAAAACAGCTTGAATGTAACCGGACACCCTTGCCTCATTTAGTATGCGCGGTTCTATGAATATGCAAATTAGCCCCGCCTCCACTCACTCACTCAGCTCAGAGATCCACTGGTTGACGATCACACGTTGATCTGATTGGTTACAAGGTAGTTTGTGACGTCAGAAACACCAGCGATTTCAAAGCGTGTGTTTGAGACTGTCTTTGGTTCACTGCAGTTTTAAGGAGGAAATACTCAGCAATGGTGTCGACTTATGAACTTACACATGCTTTGTCTTAAAGCATATTAAAAACACCTCATAGACACACAAACTACATTAAATGCTGGATTTTCACCACAGGGGGACTTTAATATTCAGTAATTTTGTTGATCTGACTGCACTCATGATTTTGGATGAGAATAAAACTTGATCTGAATAATGACTATCATCTTCTGTAGATCTGCTTTACAGCTGGTTTCTCTGAATCTGACATGATATCAGCCAGAGGACATGATGCTCTGTCATAATGTTGAGTAAATCTGTAGTTACTGTGATGGAGTCTGTCTCTGATATGGTTCATGGTTCTGGACTGTGACTTCTTAAAGTCTCCATGAAATCAAAATGGACACTTCTTGTTTCTTCTATGCAATATTGCAGTGTTTATTGTAAATGATTTATCGGTGCACATCATCATAATTGTGTTCAATTCATGTTCCTGGTAATCTTGAATAACAGCAGCATCTCTTCTCTTCTCTGATGATGAGGGCGGGGCAACCTGTCACTCACATGAGATCAGCCAATAGCAAACCACAACCATCCAACCATCCAATCAAGCCCCGCCCACATTTGTGAGTAGTGTGAGTGTGAAGAGAGTGAGTGGTGTGAGAGTGAGTAGTGTGAGAGTGAGTAGTGTGTGTGTGTGTGTGTGTGTGTGTGTGTGTGAGAGAGAGAGTGTGTGTCACTCACTTCCCTCCCAGGTGCAGTGCAGCAGGTTGAGCGCTCCCTCGACCCGCTTCCAGTGCTGCAGGTGGAAGAATGTGTATGCGATCGCCTCGCTGTCTCCGCGCTTCAGGATGTGCTCCGGTGGCAGGATCAGGCTCTTCATCTCTAAGAGGTACTGAGGAGACATGGGGTCAACACAGGTCTCTCACACACACACACACACACACACACACACACACACACACACACACACACACACACACACACACACACACACACACACACACACACACACACTACTCACTCTCACACTACTCACTCTCACACCACTCACACTACTCACACTCACACTACTCACTCTCACACTACTCACTCTCCTCACTACTCACTCTCACACTACTCACTTACTCACTCTCACACTACTCACTCTCACACTACTCACTCTCACACTACTCACTCTCACACTACTCACTCTCACACTACTCACTCTCACACTACTCACTCTCCTCACTACTCACTCACACTACTCACTCTCCTCACTACTCACTCTCACACTACTCACTCTCACACTACTCACTCTCACTCTCCTCACTTTCACACTACTCACTCTCCTCTCCTCACTTTCACACTACTCACTCTCCTCACTCTCACTCTCCTCACTTTCACACTACTCACTCTCCTCTCCTCACTCTCACACTACTCACTCTCACTCTCCTCACTTTCACACTACTCACTCTCCTCACTCTCCTCACTACTCACTCTCACTCTCCTCACTTTCACACTACTCACTCTCCTCTCCTCACTTTCACACTACTCACTCTCCTCACTACTCACTCTCACACTACTCACTCTCACTCTCCTCACTTTCACACTACTCACTCTCCTCTCCTCACTTTCACACTACTCACTCTCACTCTCCTCACTTTCACACTTTCACACTACTCACTCTCACTCTCCTCACTTTCACACTACTCACTCTCCTCTCCTCACTTTCACACTACTCACTCTCACTCTCCTCACTTTCACACTACTCACTCTCACTCTCCTCACTTTCACACTACTCACTCTCCTCTCCTCTCCTCACTTTCACACTACTCACTCTCCTCACTACTCACTCTCACACTACTCACTCTCACTCTCCTCACTTTCACACTACTCACTCTCCTCTCCTCACTTTCACACTACTCACTCTCACTCTCCTCACTTTCACACTACTCACTCTCACTCTCCTCACTTTCACACTACTCACTCTCACTCTCCTCACTCTCACTCTCCTCACTCTCACACTACTCACTCTCCTCTCCTCACTTTCACACTACTCACTCTCACTCTCCTCACTTTCACACTACTCACTCTCCTCACTCTCACACTGCTCACTCTCACACTACTACTCACTCTCACACTCACACTACTCACTCTCACACAACTCACACACACACTCACTCAGCTGTGTAACGGTGAGGGAGTGCGGCTCACTTTGGGTACGTGTGGGTTGAACTCCACGGCTCTGTGTATGGCTTCCACTGCATTCATTTCTGCGGTGCTCAAACCTCTCCGTGACGCCGCCTCTGGAGAAAACCTGCACACACACATCAGAGTTATTACAGCCAAACACACCAGAGAACCTGCACACACACACAGAGTTATTACAGCCAAACACACCAGAGAACCCACACACACACATCAGAGTTATTACAGCCAAACACACCAGAGAACCTGCACACACACACAGAGTTATTACAGCCAAACACACCAGAGAACCTGCACACACACATCAGAGTTATTACAGCTAAACACACCAGAGAACCCGCACACACACATCAGAGTTATTACAGCCAAACACACCAGAGAACCCGCACACACACATCAGAGTTATTACAGCTAAACACACCAGAGAACCCGCACACACACATCAGAGTTATTACAGCCAAACACACCAGAGAACCTGCACACACACATCAGTTATTACAGCCAAACACACCAGAGAACCTGCACACACACATCAGAGTTATTACAGCCAAACACACCAGAGAACCCGCACACACACATCAGAGTTATTACAGCCAAACACACCAGAGAACCTGCACACACACACACACACACACACAGTTATTACAGCCAAACACACCAGAGAACCTGCACACACACATCAGAGTTATTACAGCTAAACACACCAGAGAACCTGCACACACACATCAGAGTTATTACAGCCAAACACACCAGAGAACCTGCACACACACACACAGTTATTACAGCCAAACACACCAGAGAACCTGCACACACACATCAGAGTTATTACAGCCAAACACACCAGAGAACCTGCACACACACACACAGTTATTACAGCCAAACACACCAGAGAACCTGCACACACACATCAGAGTTATTACAGCCAAACACACCAGAGAACCTGCACACACACACACAGTTATTACAGCCAAACACACCAGAGAACCTGCACACACACATCAGAGTTATTACAGCCAAACACACCAGAGAACCTGCACACACACATCAGAGTTATTACAGCCAAACACACCAGAGAACCTGCACACACACATCAGAGTTATTACAGCCAAACACACCAGAGAACCTGCACACACACACACACACACACACAGTTATTACAGCCAAACACACCAGAGAACCTGCACACACACATCAGAGTTATTACAGCCAAACACACCAGAGAACCTGCACACACACATCAGAGTTATTACAGCTAAACACACCAGAGAACCTGCACACACACATCAGAGTTATTACAGCCAAACACACCAGAGAACCTGCACACACACACAGAGTTATTACAGCCAAACACACCAGAGAACCTGCACACACACACAGAGTTATTACAGCCAAACACACCAGAGAACCTGCACACACACACAGAGTTATTACAGCTAAACACACCAGAGAACCTGCACACACACACAGAGTTATTACAGCCAAACACACCAGAGAACCTGCACACACACACACAGTTATTACAGCCAAACACACCAGAGAACCTGCACACACACATCAGAGTTATTACAGCCAAACACACCAGAGAACCTGCACACACACATCAGAGTTATTACAGCCAAACACACCAGAGAACCTGCACACACACACACAGAGTTATTACAGCTAAACACACCAGAGAACCTGCACACACACACAGAGTTATTACAGCCAAACACACCAGAGAACCTGCACACACACATCAGAGTTATTACAGCTAAACACACCAGAGAACCTGCACACACACACACAGAGTTATTACAGCTAAACACACCAGAGAACCTGCACACACACACAGAGTTATTACAGCCAAACACACCAGAGAACCTGCACACACACATCAGAGTTATTACAGCCAAACACACCAGAGAACCTGCACACACACACAGAGTTATTACAGCTAAACACACCAGAGAACCTGCACACACACACAGAGTTATTACAGCCAAACACACCAGAGAACCTGCACACACACACAGAGTTATTACAGCTAAACACACCAGAGAACCTGCACACACACACAGAGTTATTACAGCCAAACACACCAGAGAACCTGCACACACACATCAGAGTTATTACAGCTAAACACACCAGAGAACCCGCACACACACATCAGAGTTATTACAGCCAAACACACCAGAGAACCCGCACACACACATCAGAGTTATTACAGCTAAACACACCAGAGAACCTGCACACACACATCAGAGTTATTACAGCCAAACACACCAGAGAACCTGCACACACACATCAGAGTTATTACAGCCAAACACACCAGAGAACCCGCACACACACATCAGAGTTATTACAGCCAAACACACCAGAGAACCTGCACACACACACACACACACACACAGTTATTACAGCCAAACACACCAGAGAACCTGCACACACACATCAGAGTTATTACAGCTAAACACACCAGAGAACCTGCACACACACATCAGAGTTATTACAGCCAAACACACCAGAGAACCTGCACACACACACAGAGTTATTACAGCCAAACACACCAGAGAACCTGCACACACACATCAGAGTTATTACAGCCAAACACACCAGAGAACCTGCACACACACATCAGAGTTATTACAGCCAAACACACCAGAGAACCTGCACACACACATCAGAGTTATTACAGCCAAACACACCAGAGAACCTGCACACACACATCAGAGTTATTACAGCCAAACACACCAGAGAACCTGCACACACACATCAGAGTTATTACAGCCAAACACACCAGAGAACCTGCACACACACACACAGTTATTACAGCCAAACACACCAGAGAACCTGCACACACACATCAGAGTTATTACAGCCAAACACACCAGAGAACCTGCACACACACACAGAGTTATTACAGCCAAACACACCAGAGAACCTGCACACACACATCAGAGTTATTACAGCCAAACACACCAGAGAACCTGCACACACACATCAGAGTTATTACAGCCAAACACACCAGAGAACCTGCACACACACATCAGAGTTATTACAGCCAAACACACCAGAGAACCTGCACACAGACACACACACACACACAGTTATTACAGCCAAACACACCAGAGAACCTGCACACACACATCAGAGTTATTACAGCCAAACACACCAGAGAACCTGCACACACACACAGAGTTATTACAGCCAAACACACCAGAGAACCTGCACACACACACACAGTTATTACAGCCAAACACACCAGAGAACCTGCACACACACATCAGAGTTATTACAGCCAAACACACCAGAGAACCTGCACACACACATCAGAGTTATTACAGCTAAACACACCAGAGAACCTGCACACACACACACAGAGTTATTACAGCCAAACACACCAGAGAACCTGCACACACACATCAGAGTTATTACAGCTAAACACACCAGAGAACCTGCACACACACACAGAGTTATTACAGCTAAACACACCAGAGAACCTGCACACACACACACAGAGTTATTACAGCCAAACACACCAGAGAACCCGCACACACACACACAGTTATTACAGCCAAACACACCAGAGAACCTGCACACACACACAGAGTTATTACAGCCAAACACACCAGAGAACCTGCACACACACACACAGTTATTACAGCCAAACACACCAGAGAACCTGCACACACACACACAGAGTTATTACAGCCAAACACACCAGAGAACCCGCACACACACACACAGTTATTACAGCCAAACACACCAGAGAACCTGCACACACACACACAGTTATTACAGCCAAACACACCAGAGAACCTGCACACACACACACAGAGTTATTACAGCCAAACACACCAGAGAACCCGCACACACACACACAGTTATTACAGCCAAACACACCAGAGAACCTGCACACACACACAGAGTTATTACAGCCAAACACACCAGAGAACCTGCACACACACATCAGAGTTATTACAGCCAAACACACCAGAGAACCCGCACACACACATCAGAGTTATTACAGCCAAACACACCAGAGAACCCGCACACACACATCAGAGTTATTACAGCCAAACACACCAGAGAACCTGCACACACACATCAGAGTTATTACAGCCAAACACACCAGAGAACCTGCACACACACACAGAGTTATTACAGCCAAACACACCAGAGAACCTGCACACACACACAGAGTTATTACAGCCAAACACACCAGAGAACCTGCACACACACATCAGAGTTATTACAGCTAAACACACCAGAGAACCTGCACACACACATCAGAGTTATTACAGCTAAACACACCAGAGAACCTGCACACACACATCAGAGTTATTACAGCCAAACACACCAGAGAACCTGCACACACACATCAGAGTTATTACAGCCAAACACACCAGAGAACCTGCACACACACATCAGAGTTATTACAGCCAAACACACCAGAGAACCTGCACACACACATCAGAGTTATTACAGCTAAACACACCAGAGAACCTGCACACACACATCAGAGTTATTACAGCCAAACACACCAGAGAACCTGCACACACACATCAGAGTTATTACAGCCAAACACACCAGAGAACCCGCACACACACATCAGAGTTATTACAGCCAAACACACCAGAGAACCCGCACACACACACACAGAGTTATTACAGCCAAACACACCAGAGAACCTGCACACACACATCAGAGTTATTACAGCCAAACACACCAGAGAACCCGCACACACACATCAGAGTTATTACAGCCAAACACACCAGAGAACCTGCACACACACATCAGAGTTATTACAGCTGATGATGACATCACTGTTTTCTCAAGAACTGCTTTATAGATTAAATGAACTAATTTAATAATTGATGATCTTTACACTGAACTGACTTCAGCTGAACAGATGAAATGAATAATTTTATCACTGTAAAGCTGAAACCATCTGTAATGTATAAAGCGCAATAGAAATGAAGCTGACTTGACTAATATGATTTTTTTAAAACCTGATGTTTATAATGAGTATATTATTATGAGAATGATTTCCCCTTCTTTGAGCCGTTTGTTACAGCTTTAAACGCTTCCAGTTATTTAACCTTTACAAAACCAGTCCATTATGCTGCTTTATATCGCAAACTGGTATTTCTTATATTATTTTAATTTATTAGCATAATCATAAACACAGTGGCTTGTAGCACAAATAGTTTTATCGTTTACTGCCAGAGGTAGGAGTAAGTCACACATGTTCAAGTCACAAGTAAGTCTCAAGTCCCTACCATCAAGTCTCAAGCAAGTCTAAGTCGCAGTACACACAACCAAGTCAAGTCAAGTCGAGTCAGTGGTTCACTTCAAGCAAGTCAAGTCAAGTCAGTGGTTCACTTCAACCAAGTCAAGTCAAGTCAGTGGTTCACTTCAACCAAGTCAAGTCAAGTCAGTGGTTCACTTCAACCAAGTCAAGTCAAGTCAGTGGTTCACTTCAAGCAAGTCAAGTCGAGTCAGTGGTTCACTTCAACCAAGTCAAGTCAAGTCAGTGGTTCACTTCAACCAAGTCAAGTCAAGTCAAGTCAGTGGTTCACTTCAAGCAAGTCAAGTCGAGTCAGTGGTTCACTTCAACCAAGTCAAGTCAAGTCAGTGGTTCACTTCAACCAAGTCAAGTCAAGTCAGTGGTTCACTTCAAGCAAGTCAAGTCGAGTCAGTGGTTCACTTCAACCAAGTCAAGTCAAGTCAGTGGTTCACTTCAAGCAAGTCAAGTCGAGTCAGTGGTTCACTTCAAGCAAGTCAAGTCAAGTCAGTGGTTCACTTCAACCAAGTCAAGTCAAGTCAGTGGTTCACTTCAACCAAGTCAAGTCGAGTCAGTGGTTCACTTCAACCAAGTCAAGTCAAGTCAGTGGTTCACTTCAAGCAAGTCAAGTCGAGTCAGTGGTTCACTTCAAGCAAGTCAAGTCAAGTCAAGTCAGTGGTTCACTTCAAGCAAGTCAAGTCAAGTCAGTGGTTCACTTCAACCAAGTCAAGTCAAGTCAGTGGTTCACTTCAAGCAAGTCAAGTCAAGTCAGTGGTTCACTTCAACCAAGTCAAGTCGAGTCAGTGGTTCACTTCAACCAAGTCAAGTCAAGTCAGTGGTTCACTTCAAGCAAGTCAAGTCAAGTCAAGTCAGTGGTTCACTTCAAGCAAGTCAAGTCAAGTCAAGTCAGTGCTTCATTTCAAGCAAGTCAAGTCGAGTCAAGTCAGTGGTTCACTTCAAGCAAGTCAAGTCGAGTCAGTGGTTCACTTCAAGCAAGTCAAGTCGAGTCAGTGGTTCACTTCAAGCAAGTCAAGTCAAGTCAGTGGTTCACTTCAAGCAAGTCAAGTCAAGTCAAGTCAAGTCAAGTCAAGTCAAGTCAAGTCAAGTCAAGTCAAGTCAGTGGTTCACTTCAAGCAAGTCAAGTCAAGTCAAGTCAGTGGTTCACTTCAAGCAAGTCAAGTCAAGTCAAGTCAAGTCAGTGGTTCACTTCAAGCAAGTCAAGTCAAGTCAGTGGTTCACTTCAAGCAAGTCAAGTCAAGTCAAGTCAGTGGTTCACTTCAAGCAAGTCAAGTCGAGTCAGGGGTTCACTTCAAGCAAGTCAAGTCAAGTCAAGTCAGTGGTTCACTTCAAGCAAGTCAAGTCGAGTCAGTGGTTCACTTCAAGCAAGTCAAGTCAAGTCAGTGGTTCACTTCAAGCAAGTCAAGTCAAGTCAGTGGTTCACTTCAAGCAAGTCAAGTCAAGTCAGTGGTTCACTTCAAGCAAGTCAAGTCAAGTCAGTGGTTCACTTCAAGCAAGTCAAGTCAAGTCAGTGGTTCACTTCAAGCAAGTCAAGTCAAGTCAAGTCAGTGGTTCACTTCAAGCAAGTCAAGTCGAGTCAGTGGTTCACTTCAAGCAAGTCAAGTCGAGTCAGTGGTTCACTTCAAGCAAGTCAAGTCAAGTCAGTGGTTCACTTCAAGCAAGTCAAGTCAAGTCAGTGGTTCACTTCAAGCAAGTCAAGTCAGTGGTTCACTTCAAGCAAGTCAAGTCAAGTCAAGTCAGTGGTTCACTTCAACCAAGTCAAGTCAAGTCAGTGGTTCACTTCAAGCAAGTCAAGTCGAGTCAGTGGTTCACTTCAAGCAAGTCAAGTCAAGTCAGTGGTTCACTTCAAGCAAGTCAAGTCAAGTCAAGTCAGTGGTTCACTTCAAGCAAGTCAAGTCGAGTCCTGCTAAGGGTCAAGTCAAGTCACAATACCAAACAGAAAAAAAGTAGTTTATATTGGCCTCAAACTTATTTATTTTTCCCTCAAAAATTATTACCTTTCTTATACATTTATATCATAATATTCATATTTATTAGCATGCATTTATGATTATCAAAATTTGGAATTACTATTATTATAATAACAATGATACAAAATGTTTTGAAGATAAAACATTTGAAGGTAAATTCACAAGTGTGATGCATTAATTATATTGGTTTCATAGTAAATGTCGTATGTTTAACTTATATTTTTTTTTTATGGAATATCACCGGCAGACATTAACGTTCCCATTAAAGGAGTCATAACCTGCAATTTTCACTTTTCCACGAGAATCAATGTATGTTATGATCGACTAACAATTATACACTGGCCGGGAAGCCGATATTTAAAAGTGAAGCGTTTGTTTACCTCAGGGTAAATAAACCAGCGCGCGTGCACGCGCACTCAAATACGAGATTTTGATTTCAGCTCCCTCTTGACGTCATGAGGTAGTAGGATATACCATATATGGACACCGCAGCAGGAAGCCTTCCCCTCTCCCCCTCATATTCAGTTCAGTCGAGAAAGATGGAGAAACCGAGTGCACACCGGACTTGCTCTGTGGTTGATTGCCATAAAAAACATGTAAATGTGTTTTATCTCCCAAAATCGGACGAAACTATCAGGGACCAGTGGATGAAATTCATTTTTAATGACGCTGTCCCAACAACCCTTTCAACTGGCGTGCAGAGCCATATAGAGCGTCCACGACAGCCAAAACATCGCATTGATCTCGCGAGACAATAATGCTGTTACGCCCTTATTAGGGAGCAACAATGAAGGAGGAGGAAACGGTTGACGGCGGTTACAATACTCTTTTATTTTCACTTTCTTAATTACAACGACTGTCTCTCAAGTTCTCGCAGTACGCCGCAACGCCGATCAACATCTCGGTCCTGGCCAGGGATCGATCTGACAGAATGGAACGCTCCATGAGGACGCCAAACAGGACGCTTTTAATGACAGGCACACCTGTGCACCGGTGCACCCAATCCACCTGATTGCCTCAGCTCCGCAGCACACCTGTAGGAGGAGCAAAACACACCCAAACACGGCAAAGACGACAATACACAGGATACAGCCGTGACACTCCCCCCCTTAAGAAAAGGAAACCAATAAGTTTCCGCCAACAATAAGCATTCATAACCGCATCAACACATCATTTTAGTATAGGCCTATACATACACAATATCAAAACATTCCCCCACGTGGATAGAATAATAAATAGAAAAAAACAAACCTGTTAACTCTTCATCCAAGGCAACAGCTTACAAAGTGTTTTACAATGGTGCCCTAGACAGCGCATCGGCCACTATATTTTCTGAGCCCTTCAAATGCCTAACATCCAAATGAAAGGGCTGAAGAAACAGGCACCAACGCATCAGCCGTTGATTTGGATTCTTAAGAGAATGTAAAAATGTAAGCGGATTATGGTCGCTATAAACTATTACCGCTGAGCTGTTCCCACCTACATACACTTCGAAATGTTGGAGTGCTAAAATTAACGCAAGTGCCTCCTTTTCAATTGTGGAGTAGTTCCTCTGATGACTATTGAACTTACGCGAGAAAAAACAAACCGGCCGCTCAATACCTGCATCATCCTCTTGAATTAACACTGCCCCTGCTCCCTCTTTACTGGCATCTACCTGAATCTTAAAAGTTTTCTCCAGCTGAGGTGCCATAAGGACAGGTGTCGTAGTAAGCAACGATTTCACTGCCTCAAAGGCATTCTGACAAGACTCAGACCAAACAAACAAGGCTTTAGCTTTCAATAGATCCGTTAAAGGGGCAACGACCGTCGAAAAGTTCCTACAGAAACAGCGGTAGAAACCCACTAGACCTAGAAAACTCATTAACTCCTTTTTAGTGACCGGAACAGGATATTCATCTATTGCTCTCACCTTCTCCTTCACTGGACGCACCTGTCCTTGCCCCACTACCTTACCGAGATACGAAACTGTCGCTCCTGCAAATTCGCACTTGGCGAGATTCAATGTAAGATTTGCTTGAGAGAGACGGACCAAAAGTAAACGTAAACGTTTAAGATGTTCTGGCCATGTATCACTTACCACGATCGTATCATCCAGATAAACCGTCACGCCCTTTAGTCCCGCAATAACTTTATTCATCATTCTTTGAAACGTCGCCGGTGCGTTTCGAAGACCGAAGCTCATAACCCGGTAAGAAAATAATCCGTTAGGTGTTATAAATGATGAAACCTCGCGCGCGCGCTCTGTCAGCGGAATCTGCCAATAGCCTTTCAGTAAATCTAATTTTGTCACAAATTTTGCGGCACCGACCTGATCGACACAGTCCTCCATTCTCGGCAGAGGGAAAGAGTCTGGTCTTGTAACAGAATTTAGTTTCCTATAATCTGTACAAAAACGGAACGTACCATCCGATTTTTTAACTAACAGACACGGCGAGGACCAGCTGGAAAATGAAGGCTCGGCTAATCCGTTATCCAGCAAATACTGGACTTCCTTTTCTAACACTTCTCGTTTGTTCAGTGGAACCCTGTAAAAACGCTGACGGATAGGAGCAGCCTCGCCCACCTCGATATCATGCTCTACCTGTGTCGTTTGGGTTGGAACATCCGAAAACAGCTCCGGAAACTCAGAAAGCAAACTCATCAATTCTTGACTTTGCGTCGCGTCTAAATGTTTAAGATTGAAAGACAGATTTTTCAACGTTTCAGAATTTTTTAAACGACCCAATAACACACAGTCATCAGGAGATTCTAATTCGTCCACAGACATACTCATGTCCTGTGAAACACCTGACTGAGGGGAGCTGTCCACTAGCACCACAGGCGCCACTGAGACCGGTCGGTTTCGCTGATAATAAGGCTTAAGGAGATTTACATGACAGACTTGGGATCTCTTTCTTCGGTCTGGCGTCAGAATCGTGTAGTTATCCATGGCCCCGCAATGTATTATCTCATACGGCCCAGTATATTTGGCTTGAAACGGGGAATCTACAACAGGCAAAAGCGCAATGACCTGATCTCCTACACTAAACTTCCGTTGTTCAGTGTATCGGTCAAACAATTTTTTCATTTTCCCCTGAGTTTTATTTAAACATTTCCCAGCTAACTCCCCAGCTAATGAAAGCCGACGACGAAAACCCAGCACGTACTCTGAAATTTTTTCCGGTGGTTCTGAATCAATCCATTGATCACGCAAGACAGCTAATAACCCCCGGACTTTGTGTGCAAAAACCAGCTCGTTTGGGCTAAACCCAATGCTCTGCTGCGTAACCTCCCTGGCTGCTAACATCAACCACGGAAGACCCTCTTCCCAATCCCGCTGCATTTCCAGACAGTAGGCTCTCAATAGTGATTTTAACGTAGAATGAAAACGTTCGAGTGCCCCTTGACTCTGGGCGTGATACGCTGTTGACAAATTGTGTTTAATACCCAGCTCGAAAAGCACCTCCGCAAACAATTTCGAAGTAAAATTACTTCCTTGGTCTGATTGGATAATTTTTGGTAACCCAAAAATAGACACGAACTGAGTGATCGCTTTCACAATAGATTTTGTGTTAATCGAGCGCAATGGGAACGCAGCTGGATAACGCGTAACTTGACACATGACTGTCAACAGGTACTCACTTCCAGCCTTCGAACGAGGAAGAGGACCGACGCAATCAATTATAAGATGTTCGAACGGTTGACATACAGCCGGAATTGGACGCAGAGGAGCCGGTTTTAACGACTGGTTCGGTTTGCCGGTAAGCTGGCACGTATGACAGGTCTTAATAAAACTGGCAACGTCCTTTTTAATACGAGGCCAGTAAAAGTATCGAAGAATTCTGTCATAAGTTTTCTGAACACCAGCATGACCGGCGAGCTGATCGTGAGCCATTTTCAACACTAGCGAGCGAAACTTTACTGGTATCACGACCTGAATGACAGAATCTCCCATACCATCAACAGCATGTGGAGACCACTTTCTCAGTAAAACATTCTGTTCAATAAAATAACCTTGCGATCTGTCACGAATTTCAGTGCTGTCAACAACCTGTTCAAATTGTGGTTTTAATGTTTCATCATTCTGCTGTTCAGTAGACAACTCTTCCCGAGAAACCACTATGGGATAATCACTCAAAACGAAACACGTTTCAGCGTCACTGATTTTCTCTTCAGCCCTAGGTTGAGCACCAGAACGAGTCACTGCACACGCGACGAACACTTTCGGATACTGTAGCGCACTGCCATCCGGACCATCAGTACAGGACGGTGCATCAGTCACAACCAGAGAGGGCGATTGATTAACCCAAACGCGTCCGCCGGCCAAGTTATTTCCGAGGATCAGTGAAACGCCATCAACAGGTAGAATAGGACGTATACCAAGATCCACCACCCCATGCACTAATTCACAGGTCAAATCAACTTTATGCAGGGGTACGGATAATGTATTAAGCCCAATGCCACGAATCAAAAGCGAGCTACCAGTGTGCGATTCAGTTGAGAAGGGCAACACCGACTCCAAAATAAACGACTCGGATGACCCCGTGTCTCGGAGAATTTTCACTGCCACTCTCTCAACACCACCTGGAAGTGACACAAAACCATTAAAAATGAATGGTTCAAATAAGTGCTGGTGATTCTCTACATTATTGGGCGCTACCACCGGCATTCCTTTCAAAGTACCCGCCTGATTTAATACAGGAACAGAAGTGGCCAGGACAGCAGGCTTCGCGGAATGGGCGTGTCTAACAAATTTTGACTTAAGCACTGGACAATTTGACTTCCAATGTCCTTTACCCAGACAGTAGTTACAGTTATCATAGTCACTCGCTGTTTTTCTCACAAAACGCCTGGCTGGACCGATAGGGACAACGGAAGAATTCCCCCGTGTATGAACCTGACGTTCACTGAATTTATCAGCACGGGGCTTATGAATAAGCTCCCAGTCATCCACCAGCAGTGCAGCTTCTGAAGCAGTTTTTACCTGACGCTCCGCAACATAAGTAGCTATCGTCTCAGGAAGTGTATTTCTGTATTGTTCAAATAAAATTAACTCTCTCAGCTTATCCATTGCTGTACTATCTGCCGCTGTACACCAACGGTCAAACTGCACAGTCAATTCTCTTACGAACTCAACATTTGTTTCACTCCCCTTTCGCTGTAACGTACGGAACTTTTGCCGATAACTCTCTGGGACACGCTCATTAATTTTTAACACCGCCGCTTTAATGGCTTCATAATTCTGGCTGTCAGCATCAGATAGCGTAGAATAGGCTTGTTGGGCTTTACCTGTTAAAACGCACTGAAGCAGCATAGCGCGTTCAACATTACTCCATTTATACGCTACTGCGACTCGCTCAAATAGGAGAAAAAAAATCTCCACCTCAGCCTCATTAAACGGCGGTACTAAACGTAAATTATGAGCCACGCTCAGTTTCGTCGAATCAGTATCAAAACCTGCACCCACCGGCTTACCTTCCTCGTGTAACTCTAGTCGACGCCTTTCAATCTGTAAACGCTGTTGCTCTAACTGTTGCCGGCTCTCCTCCAACTCTAACTCCAAACGGACCTTCTCACATTCCAAACGACGTTTCTCACACTCAGTATCACGTTGTATCATCAACAACTCTTTCTGTTGCTCAAATGAAAGAGTGCTTAAAGCAGACAACGGAAGGGTTGGAACAGGCGTACTCACGGCAGGCAACGCAGCTGAATCCGGCAATTTAGATTTTCCTCTCAAGATTTTAAGATCACACAGCGCAGTTTCAAGGATTAGCTTAATTCCGTCTTTTGACCTTTTTTGATTATACGTTAGCTCGATTTTATAATACGCAGCTAACTCTAACAATTGCTCTTTGGTCATTTCCTCTAACAATTCCTCGGACGGAGTCTGAGAAAATGCTTCAATAACATCGGTTGCCATAATTACCAATATCACGCTTACAAAACACACGCTCAGCAAATATTACGCACAAAACGACAGAAGGATTTTTTTTTTTTAAAGTGACAAATCAGGGTTTATTTAAAGAAACCAAACCATCCATTTAAACTAAATAAACCCTAGTCTTCAGTTGGCCCAAGACCGGGTACTTACGCACTAAATCCCGCAAGTTTGGGAAGACGACCAATTGCCGAGTCGCCCCCCAAACCTCGGATGTGCCCCCGAGACAACTGCTCTAAGCCCCGAGCCAACCAAAAATAACAAACTAAAATAAAAAACCACGTGCCCAAAGACACGCACTAAACCTACCCGGAAGGTTTGTTCTTCAAATACTCCCAACAAATTATGTTATAGAGCCTAACTAATTAATGGAGCGTTCCAACTTTTCAATTTACAAATAGGTGGATAATATACAAATATATTAAATTCAAATATCCTACCTCTTACCCTCCTTCAAAGACAACGTTTTTTCAAAATCATTCGCACGAATCCAAACACAAATTTAGTTCGACGAGCCCCCAATTGTTACGCCCTTATTAGGGAGCAACAATGAAGGAGGAGGAAACGGTTGACGGCGGTTACAATACTCTTTTATTTTCACTTTCTTAATTACAACGACTGTCTCTCAAGTTCTCGCAGTACGCCGCAACGCCGATCAACATCTCGGTCCTGGCCAGGGATCGATCTGACAGAATGGAACGCTCCATGAGGACGCCAAACAGGACGCTTTTAATGACAGGCACACCTGTGCACCGGTGCACCCAATCCACCTGATTGCCTCAGCTCCGCAGCACACCTGTAGGAGGAGCAAAACACACCCAAACACGGCAAAGACGACAATACACAGGATACAGCCGTGACAAATGCCTTCAGAAATAAGGGTAAAAGTAGGTCTGTGTTTATTTTTTTTCCACTTTTCTTTTTTAGAAGGGCCTGAAAGACTATAATACAGCAGTAGGTATCCAATGTAATACTAGGTTATGACTCCTTTAAGAGTCGATATCTGACCCCTTAAATTGATTTCCAGGGGCATTTTTTTCTATGTTCTAACCATTTATTTTTCTAACCATGCATTTAAACTGCAATTACAACACCATAAATAATGTTATGAGATTAATGATTTATAATTAATATAGAAAAAATTAGATGCTAAAAAATAATAAATTATATATTTTTAATTATGAAGTTAAAACCGGCAATAGGTGGCGCCAAATCAGCGTCTTCATGTACAAGTCACAGAAGCATTCATTCAACTGATTTGATCACAACGGCAGATTCGTTCTGGAACTGAGCAACTGGGTCACTGAATCACTAATACCCATAACTCTTTCTGTGGCTTGATTGGAACTATTGTCATTGGAGAAATAGAGCAAAAACAGAGAATATTTGGAATATTATGTCTAAAATGTCACATCACAATATTCACTCTTTGTTTACTGAACTGTTTTATAAAATCATGACATTTGCAATCGCGCCAATATTCTGGAAATATTTTTTAATATCATATGTTAGAAATATAAAAATAACTCATACTAGGGCAATTTTTTCCACCACATTTAGAATTTTGGGTGCATATTAATTCTGCTGGCATTTTGCCCCCAACCCCCTGATAACATCTGACCCTGCTTTAAGAGAAACATAAAACACAACAAAACAGTTTTCTATGTTGTTTTTCGTCATTGGAAAGAACGACATATTTGGCTTTAAAACATGATTTGAAAGAAATGTGGCAAATGTTATACAAAACATATGCCATCATTAATTATCATTTGAATATTGACAACATTAAGCTACATTTGAAAACATAATTGTGTATAAAGAGGCATGCTGTTTTGACCAATTCTCTCTAGATTTAACGATAGTCAAATTAACTATAACAAACAGGTTAAACAAGCCATAGCTTACTTTTAGACGTGGGGAATGAAGTTCGACTGTTCGAGGTTGTGATGGTCGTCCGATATCCCTTGCCAGTTATTATGCGTACAGCAAATCTTCTTGTATGAATATGGTCAATTTCTAGTGTTTATATCCCAAAAGAAACGATGCTGGGAGATGTTTTTGTATTTAGCGCGCTCACCGCGATGTATGTTTTTTCTGGGCTGGTGCAGCGCCATAGCCTGGCTAACGTCAGACCTCGTCTGAGACGTGGTCTGGGAACCACATGTTCATTTTCTCGTATTTGAGGCGTGGTTTACGAATGTCTATCAAATGCGCCTGTACGTAGCTCATAGCCAATCGTTTCAACTATACCAGATGACGTATGTAGAGCGACAGAAATTCGACGAGGAAGAAGACGATGGGTCAGAGATTTGTGTGTACACGATGGCGTTCAGCGACTAAACTACTTCGAACACTATCTAAGGCTGCATCGAAAGGTAACTTCGCGTCTGCTGCCATGTTGGATCCATAGATATAAACAAACTGCTTCGGTGTGTCGCATAGGCGTCGTCATCGTCTTGCTGCTCCCTCCCCGTTCTGATTGGTTCCCTTTTTGAGGGGAAAATCTGGTCCATGGTGTCCAGACTGCCTAGCAGCGGGAATAAAATCGCGCTGCGCTCAAGGCATCATGGGGAAGCCCAGGCTAGCAGCGTCACGCAATCGCGCAGAATCTGATGACTGGCGTCAATGGTTCCGTTGCTTTCATTTTGTTCATCAATTGATGTTGCGATGATTTATATAAAAATGTATATCAAGTCATTCTCGAGTCATACAGTTCAAGTCAAGTCAAGTCTCGAGTCATTGGATCTCAAGTCAAAGTCGAGTCATTTTCTTAATTTAGTCAAGCAAGTCTCAAGTCCTTAAATTTGCAAGTCATGTGACTCGAGTCCCCCATCTCTGTTTACTGCACTTTGTTATTCTTCTATAGCGGCTAATGAACGGAGCATTGCTAAATAAGGTGGATGTGTGCAAAGTTCCTGCTCGATGATGTATAACTAACAGTGCAGAAACTCTGAGTGACATCTGCTGCATTCACCTGAGAAACACATACACTATCTAGCATTCATTTATTCTGCAATTAAACCGTTTTCAAGCCTGTCGTGAATAACAGAGCAGGCGAATGCGAACTCACTTATCGGACACGGCTCTGGCCTTCAGAAGCGCCGCTGTGTAGCAGATCGTGGCGGACTTTGGCAAACTGATGTCTGTGGAAGACAACAATCATGTGATGATGGAGAAGTACATCAAAATCCATAAGAGACTCAAAACATACGCCTGACGACTCAAACACAAGGTGTGGAAAAACAGGGTGGAAAAGGGCCAAACACAGACAGTTCACATAAAAACATAAAATCATACTTTTAATATGAGTCAAACTTTGAATGTGCATTAAAATTGAAACAATACAAAAGTCCTTGAACATGGAAAGCAATAGAAATGTCAGAAATGAATAAGTTTCCCCTCACAGATCACGATCAGGACAGAGTCTCTCCACTCATATCTTCATGTTTCCTCACAATATTCTCATGCAATACAATACATGCAAAAACATCTGTAACGATGTGTGTGTGTGTGTGTGCGTGTGTGTTGGTCGTACCGTCGTACTTGGCGAGCACGGCCTGAACATCAGCGTAGTTCTGCAGCTCCAGAAGAGACTCCAGCAGGTTCTCATGAATATTGAACATGCTGAGTAGAGGAAACTCCTTCATTAACTGCAGGAAACACAGGAACAGCTCACATTCTCCACCACTGCAGACTGTGTGTGTGTGTGTGTGTGTGTGTGTGTGTGGTTTAATTGCATCATGGCTGCACCTCAGTTGGTCATTATGTTCAATAAAACAGCAGGCCGTCATTAATCTGACTGTTCAAGATATCTAGAACTATATATTATATAGAGAACTCTCACTGAATATCACTTTCAGTTTGCTGATTCCATTATTACTGAAAATGGCGTTCATATCTTCTGTGTGGATCAGAGTGTGTGTCAAGAGTCAAAGGTCACTCACGTCTCGCATCATCTTGACGGCTTCTCGCGTGCGGCCGAGCTTTCTGGAGCACATGGCAAGTCTTCTCTTGATGTAGACTAACACATTTGTGTCCCTTCCTACGAAACACACACACACACACACACACAAACAAAGAAAAACAAAATATAAATAAAATAAAGCTAAAATTAATGTACAATTAATTGCAAAAATCCATGATTGTCATAAAAGAAGCTTAAGAAGCAA
Source organism: Rutilus rutilus (assembly GCA_021464565.1). NCBI lineage: Eukaryota > Metazoa > Chordata > Actinopteri > Cypriniformes > Leuciscidae > Rutilus > Rutilus rutilus. The sequence continues at coordinate 42,121,561 of JAJAQA010000010.1, read as the reverse complement.
CAGATTTTCAGCAGCACATATTGTCCACAGCGACTCCTACTAAAGCTGCAGGTATTCTGCGTTAGGGTTAGGGTTAGTGATTGCAGTTAGGGTTAGGGTTAGTTATTGCAGTTATTCTGCGTGTGTCAGCTCGTCATACAGGTTAGGGTTAGGGTTAGTGATTGCAGTTAGGGTTAGGGTTAGTTATTGCAGTTATTCTGCGTGTGTCAGCTCGTCATACAGGTTTCTCTTTGCGGTTCACATTGTTTTGTCGTGGGGGAGGAGTCAAGGGACTGGGGCGTGTCCAAAAGGCCTGGCCACGCCTCCCTCGAGATTACATCATCATCAGCTCGTCTAAATGTGGATTAACGCATTTGCTTCGGTTAAAGTAAAAGATCAGTTTTCATCAGAGTTTTATTAGCCATAGGCTGCTGTTTATTTCTCTCGATGAGCACGCGTTCACCCTGCCGATGGATTATAGAGCTGCAAATAACCCATTCAGCTTTTGAATAAATAATTTCTTTAATCAGATGAAACTTTTTAAATGATTAATTATTCAAATTCATATTATTCATTAAAATATTAATACATTTTAATCCATTATTTTTTATTTATTTTTTAGTCCACATCCTGCCCAATGTTGTCCTCCAAACAAAGTGCAATATAAAGCCTGTGAATGTATTTATGTAGGCTATGCTACACATTATGTGCAAAACAGGCTTAAAATATAACATTTTAAACCAAAAAAGTGCTTTCCATTTTAAAGTAGAAGTTAAAATAACAAACAAAAGCTCAAAATGTGAGTTTGTAGGAGGTTTAAGGAACACACATTCCCTCATCTGAACATTTATAGGCTACTCCAACAATATTGACAATTTACTGTTAAATTAAATTTAGGTTTAATATTCTACAAGACCCCTCACAGCATTAATATACATCATGTAGCATAATGTATATTTCAGTCAGAATGATTGCGCTCCGTCTGTTTGCCACGGTGATCCTTCATTGAAGTTGAACAGAGACTCGCTTGTTGTCAGGTTATGCAAAATGGAAATACTTGCGGGACTTTCTAACATTAGGCTATAACCAAAAACATAAGTTATGCGCTGAGGAAAACCAGGGTTTTTCTGCTTTGTTTGAAATGCTGACAAATAAAGCGTTCTGATGTTTCAGTCGAGATCCGCCACTGTTTTCCTCAAGCCTTCGATCCATAGAAATGTGTTATTTACTACTGTAAAACAGACGGATTATTGTTGAGGATTATTTCATTATCAACTATACTCAATTATAGGATTAGTTGTTGCAGCCCAAATTGATTATTTTCCTTTCATAAATAATACTTATTGCCTACATCACAGTACGGTGGATTATGACATTTATAAACGAGATGCTTTGATGTTGGTCCAGCGGCACAGAACCGTTGTAAGACCACAGCCGGGGAAATGAGTTACAAACCCGCGCAGGTTCAGCAGGAGTGAGACTGAGATACTGACGACTCGTTTCAGGTCAGAACCGCTTCTTTCTTTTAGGAGACAAAAACTCCTTTTGGCACTGGAGGAATGCGTTCATAGGTCCTATAACTTCTGGCAGAAGCACACGCTCTGTGTAATGGCACCGCAGACACTGAGAATAAATGTAGTTATAGGAAAACTTTTTTCAGTGTGTGTGTGAGGTGAGGTTAGGTCAGGTGTGTGTGTGTGTGAGGTGAGGTCAGGTGTGTGTGTGTGAGGTAAGGTCAGGTGTGTGTGTGTGTGTGTGTGTGTGTGTGTGTGTGTGTGTGTGTGTGTGAGGTAAGGTCAGGTGTGTGTGTGTGTGTGTGTGTGTGTGTGTGTGTGTGTGTGTGTGTGTGTGTGTGTGTGTGTGAGGTGAGGTCAGGTGTGTGTGTGTGTGTGTGTGTGTGTGTGTGTGTGTGTGTGTGAGGTGAGGTCAGGTGTGTGTGTGTGTGAGGTAAGGTCAGGTGTGTGTGATGTGAGGTAAGGTCAGGTGTGTGTGTGTGAGGTGAGGTCAGGTGTGTGTGTGAGGTAAGGTCAGGTGTGTGTGTGTGAGGTGAGGTCAGGTGTGTGTGTGAGGTAAGGTCAGGTGTGTGTGTGTGAGGTGAGGTCAGGTGTGTGTGTGAGGTAAGGTCAGGTGTGTGTGTGTGAGGTGAGGTCAGGTGTGTGTGTGTGTGTGTGTGTGAGGTGAGGTCAGGTGTGTGTGTGTGTGTGTGTGTGTGTGTGTGTGTGCGAGGTGAGGTCAGGTGTGTGTGTGTGTGTGTGTGTGTGTGTGAGAGGTAAGGTCAGGTGTGTGTGTGTGAGGTGAGGTCAGGTGTGTGTGTGTGTGTGTGTGTGTGTGAGGTGAGGTCAGGTGTGTGTGTGTGTGTGTGTGTGTGTGTGTGAGGTGAGGTCAGGTGTGTGTGTAAGTGTGTGTACACACAGGGTGTGTGTGAAGCGTCTAGTGTATGGGGTGAGATTTCGGTCACAATTCTGCGCGCGCAAGATCATATTTTGAGCGTGCAAAAGGGCATTTCGCACGCGCGTGAACTGAGTTTTGCGGAGAAATGTTCGTCTCGCAGATAAGAAAATATTGCGAGCGAACGAAAATCAATTTTGCATTTAAAATAAGTATTTGGATGTGCGCGGACGTTCTCTTTCGCGTGTGCAAGTTTCACTTTCTTGCTCCTTTCATACCAGCCGAGCGCAGACGGCTCGCTTGCTCAACACAACCCAGCGTTACAATATGCCATAATTCCAGCCAATCAGAGATGAGACTGCTAAATTCTGATTGGCTGGCTTGAAAACCAATCACAAGACTCCCTGCATCTCGACTGCGGAAGAGAACTAGTGCAGTTAAATAAAGTTGGCAGTAAATTAACAGATTCGATTGTTGTATAACCATCAGGACAGCAGTGATGGGTGAACAAAATTTGGCAACAATACAGTGAATTACAGTGAAGTTATTAAATATTTTTCATAAAAATCATTAAAAAAAAAAAATCACAAATGTACAATTGTATATACAACTTAAAATATATTTTCCCAAAATAAGTGTTGTTGTATAACCATCAGGACAGCAGTGATGTGTGAACTGAATTTAGCAACAATACAGTGAATTACAGTAAAGTTATTGAATATGTTTCATAAAAATCATTAAAAATTATACATTTACAATTGCATATAGGCCTACAATTTAAAATATATATTTTCCCAAAATAAGTGTTGTAGTATAACCTTCAGGACAGCAGTGATGTGTGAACTGAATTTGGCAACAATATAGTGAATTACAGTAAAGTTATTGAATATTTTTCATAAAAATCATCAAATTTATACATTTACAATTGTATAAAATTTAAAATATATATTTTCCCAAAATAAGTGTTGTAGTATAACCTTCAGGACATCAGTGATGTGTGAACTGAATTTGGCAACAATACAGTGAATTACAGTAAAGTTATTGAATATTTTTCATAAAAATCATAAAACTTCTACATTTACAATAGTAGGCTATATACAATTTAAAATCTATATTTTTCCCAAAATAAGCGTTGTTGTATAACCATCAGGGCAGCAGTGATGTGTGAACTGAATTTGCCAACAATACAGTGAATTACAGTGAAGTTTTTGAATATTTTTCATAAATAATAATCATAAAAAATATGCAAAACGATATTTATACAAAATAAGTGTTGTAGTATAACCATCAGGACAGCAGTGATGTGTGAACTGAATTTGATGACACTATAGTGTGTGACAGTGAAGTTATTGACTGTTTTCGTAGTAACGCTTTTCGGGTTTTGCACTTTTCAGACGGTCCCTTCGGATCTGTCTCGCTGCCGCCTGCGCAGAGATCAATGTATTTTGTCCACTGCGAGGGAAAGCTCGTTTGGAGGAAAATTAGGTTGTAGCTGCTTGTCTACATTACTACGATTAAAAAGAGGTGTTATTTGTGCAGTAACAACGTTTAGCTCACGAGTTATTGACCCGGGAAGTTCGAATCTGTGAATTTACTGCCAACTTTATTCAACTACACTGGTTCTCTTCCGCAGTCGAGATGCAGGGAGTCTTGTGATTGGTTTTCAAGCCAGCCAATCAGAATTTAGCAGTCTCATCTCTGATTGGCTGGAATTATGGCATATTGTAACGCTGGGTTGTGTTGAGCAAGCGAGCCGTCTGCGCTTAGAGAGCGCTCACGGCTGGTATGAAAGGAGCAAGAAAGTGAAACTTTGCACACGCGAAAGAGAACGTCCGCGCACATCCAAATACTTATTTTAAATGCAAAATTGATTTTCGTTCGCTCGCAATATTTTCTTATCTGCGAGACGAACATTTCTCCGCAAAACTCAGTTCACGCGCGTGCGAAATGCCCTTTTGCACGCTCAAAATATGATCTTGCGCGCGCAGAATTCTGACCGAAATCTCACCCCATACTAGTGCAGTAGTGTAGTGGTGCTGGTAGTCACAGCAATGGAGAGATGGAAACATTGTAATCATCTATAAGAACAAGGGTGACCAGGCCGTCTGTGGGCAATAGCAGGGGCATATCACTCCTTTCTGTTGGTGGTAAGGTCATGGCCAAGGTGCTGCTTCAGTGACTTATTAACAACATCACTGAGTCAATGCTGCCAGAATCACAGAGTGGGTTTAGAAAGAACAGGAGCACGATCGACATGATCTTCAGGAAAAGGGCCGGGAGCAACATCAGGACATGTTTATGGCCTTTGTCGATCTCTCCAAATCATTCGATACTGTGCAAAGAGAGCTCTTATGGGCTGTCCTCCACAGGTTCGGCTGTCCCAATAAGTTTGTTAACATCCTCTGCCAGTTCCATGATGGGTTGATGCTCGGGTGACCACAGGCGGACAAGAGTCCGAGCCCTTCCCTGTACACACAGGGGTGAGGCAGGAGTGTGTGCTAGTGCCAGTGCTCTTTAACATCTTCCTCCTGTGTGTCACCAAGCTTCTCCACAACCAGATTGAAAACAATAGTGGTGTGGCAGTGGACTAGATTAGATGGCAACCTCTTTAATATTAGGAGGCTACACGCAACCACAGACATCTGTAGAGAGCAGGTCCTGGAGCTGCAGTCTGCAGACGCCTGTGCTCTTGTGGCCCATACTCCGGAACGGTCCTTGCTGTGGCAGTGAGGGCTGACTGTCAACTCCACCAACACAGAAAAGGTCTGCCAGTGGAGTACCATTGCCCCATCCACATTACCACTGTTGGAGATGAACAACCATACAAGCCACCTCTACCGAGCCTGTACCTCTCCAATGCCAGATCCCTGGTGCATACAACGGATGACTTGAAATTGCTATGTTGGTGATTGCTGTGTTTTGATTATAACTGAAACCTGGTTTCACCCGGGGTTACCCGATGCTAGCACGCAGCTAGCAGGTCGCGCTCTGCTTCGCTGGGACAGGACTGAGGACTCTGGTAAGAGAAGAGGTGTTGCAGCTGCTGACTGCGCCGTTAACAGATCTCTCTCAGTGAGGTGTGTGTGAGGTCAGAGGTCAGGGGTCACTCACTGTGCTGGGCCTCGTACTGGGCCCCGTGGTGCTGCAGCTGCTGACTGCGCCGGTAACAGCTCTCTCCCACCTTCAGCGCCTGCTTGAAGAGCTTCTCCGCCTCCACGATCGTCGTGGCCTCCTCCTCAGCCAGGAGAACATACGCCGTTGCACACCTGCCACACACACAGCAGTGCTCAGAACACACACACACGCTAACACAAACTCTCCCTCCACTACGACAAGAGTTTAGCGCTGATCCAGGGTTTGTTGATCAGGAATTCACATCATAATCTGCCAATCATTCTGTCTGCCACTGTAACTAAACAGCAACAACAACAGTAATTGACTTCCTGAGGGACAACAGATAATATTCTAGTGTTGTTATAAGCGAGATTGTTAGTATAAAACTGTCCTAACCAGACAAAATGTGCGATAAAAGGCAACTTTCCCACGTTAATCAGAGTTTTCATCTGTGTTGGGATTCTATTTTAGAAACGGTTTCTATTTCTGTTACGTTGATCGAGGCTGGAACAGCAACATACAAAGTGTGACTTCAGGAACTGATTATGTGCTTTATTTAAGGTTAAAAGCGTCTAGTGACCTGATGAACGATGAATAATTTACCTCAGATCGGTAAACATTCAAGCTGTGAACAAACAAGTGTATTCTATGACATAGATTGTTTCAGTCACTCAGTATGTACTTCTAACCCTCTGGTGCTCTGCGTGTCAGATCGATATTTTTATTGCAATGAAATTAATGTACTATATTTTAGTTCGATAATATTTTTTGTTTAATATTTTGTATTTTTAGGGGATTTTATGGTACTAAATTATATTTACGCTGTATTTATAATCCATTCATTCACATTTTGAACATTGACCTGAAAATTAAATTTCCAACTTAAACTGTGGTAAATCTTGAATGCTTTAGAGCAACAGACTGAAGTTTGATCTCTTTTCAAAGATGACACTTGGCAGATTATTGCTGAAGTGAAAAACGTTTAAAAAAGTGAACTTAAAAAAAGTTACAGAATTTTACGTTTATGGTTATGAAAAATGTTGAAAAACATGTTTTACTCTAAAACTGTGAGAAAACCGAAGCCATACATCGAAACAAGTTGTGTTCCAAATTTGAGTTTGATATCTCAAAAAATGAGCTTTCAGTCAGATTGTGTTCGGCTGCAGTACCAAACGCTTCCACTAGAGGAAATTAGTCTCCCATTCATTTCTAATGCGCTCATTTTGACCGCAAGGAGCTCAAGTGTGACTATTCTTTTCAGGACCATTTAACCTGTTAGAAACATGTCCATAATTTTTTTGTGTGTGTTAACACAGCAAGTGCCAAAACCTTTATCAAGTTTCGTACCATTCCGGTGAAGAATCTGTTTTATTTTAAAACCAAATGTAACATTTTTCAGTCAAAAATGACCGAAGAACAATAATGTCAAAATGGTACAATATTTATGAATTTGATTATATATTTATCCGTTTGGTTGCGAATACTGTGCGCTTGCAGAGAAGCTCCGCCCACACGCTCTTCTGATTGGCTGTGGTTTGTGACTGATTTGTCTGGTTAGGAGCACAGATTAAACATGCTGGGAATATATTACAACATATTTCACAAGCTACAGGGGATTTCTGAAGGAGTAACTCAGGCTAGATCCTTCTATCTGAGCTATCAGTTGTTCAGTGCATGAGTGTTTGCAGTGCAGATCATCACTCACTCCTCCAGATCCAGAGCTTCATGAGCCGCCGTGATCCGAGCCTGAGGATTCCTCTCTCTCCAGGCCTTCTGCATGACTGTCAACACACACACACACACACACTTATGCAAAGGTCTCCTAGATGCTGTGCTGAATCAGTAATGCTGTGCTCTTACTGGCGTCTGCAGGCCGCAGGTGATCAGAATCACAGGTGAAGAACGTCTGATGATCCTGCGCTGATAGATTCATGTCGTAGTATGTGAGCGGCTCTCGCCCCGTTACCCATGTGTACCTGCAGCAAACACACTCACATCAGTTCAGTTACTCTCAACATCAGTTACTCTCAATGTCAGTTACTCTCAACGTCAGTTACTCTCTCATCGTCAGTTACTCTCAACGTCAGTTACTCTCAATGTCAGTTACTCTCTCATCGTCAGTTACTCTCAACGTCAGTTACTCTCATCGTCAGTTACTCTCTCATCGTCAGTTACTCTCTCATCGTCAGTTACTCTCAACGTCAGTTACTCTCAACGTCAGTTACTCTCTCATCGTCAGTTACTCTCATCGTCAGTTACTCTCTCATCGTCAGTTACTCTCTCATCGTCAGTTACTCTCTCATCGTCAGTTACTCTCAACGTCAGTTACTCTCTCATCGTCAGTTACTCTCTCATCGTCAGTTACTCTCTCATCGTCAGTTACTCTCTCATCGTCAGTTACTCGCATCGTCAGTTACTCTCATCGTCAGTTACTCTCATCGTCAGTTACTCTCTCATCGTGTTACGCTCTCATCGTCAGTTACTCTCTCATCGTCAGTTACGCTCAACGTCAGTTACGCTCAACGTCAGTTACTCTCATCGTCAGTTACTCTCTCATCGTCAGTTACTCTCATCGTCAGTTACTCTCAACATCAACATCAGATACTCTCTCATCGTCAGTTACTCTCAACGTCAGTTACTCTCAACGTCAGTTACTCTCTCAACGTCAGTTACTCTCTCAACGTCAGTTACTCTCTCATCGTCAGTTACTCTCAACGTCAGTTACTCTCAACGTCAGTTACTCTCTCAACGTCAGTTACGCTCAACGTCAGTTACTCTCATCGTCAGTTACTCTCTCAACGTCAGTTACTCTCAACGTCAGTTACTCTCAACGTCAGTTACTCTCAACGTCAGTTACTCTCTCATCGTCAGTTACTCTCAACGTCAGTTACTCTCAACGTCAGTTACTCTCAACGTCGGTTACTCTCAACATCTGTTACTCTGTTACATCGGTTACTCTCAACATCGGTTACCTCTCAACATCGGTTACTCTCAACATCAACATCAGTTACTCTCAACATCAACATCAGTTACTCTCAACATCAACATCAGTTACTCTCAACATCAACATCAGTTACTCTCAACATCAGTTACTCTCAACATCAGTTACTCTCAACATCAGTTACTCTCAACATCAGTTACTCTCAACATCAGTTACTCTCAACATCAGTTACTCTCAACATCGGTTACTCTCAACATCAGTTACTCTCATCGTAAGTTACTCTCAACATCAGTTACTCTCAACATCAGTTACTCTCAACATCAGTTACTCTCAACATCAACATCAGTTACTCTGTTACATCAGTTATTCTGTTACACCGGTTACTCTCAACATCGGTTACTCTCAACATCAGTTACTCTCTCATCGTCAGTTACTCTCATCGTCAGTTACTCTCATCGTCAGTTACTCTCATCGTCAGTTACTCTCATCGTCAGTTACGCTCAACGTCAGTTACTCTCTCATTGTCACTCTCATCGTCAGTTACTCTCAACATCGGTTACCTCTCAACATCGGTTACTCTCAACATCAACATCAGTTACTCTCAACATCAACATCAGTTACTCTCAACATCAACATCAGTTACTCTCAACATCAACATCAGTTACTCTCAACATCAGTTACTCTCAACATCAGTTACTCTCAACATCAGTTACTCTCAACATCAGTTACTCTCAACATCAGTTACTCTCAACATCAGTTACTCTCAACATCAGTTACTCTCAACATCGGTTACTCTCAACATCAGTTACTCTCATCGTAAGTTACTCTCAACATCAGTTACTCTCAACATCAGTTACTCTCAACATCAGTTACTCTCAACATCAACATCAGTTACTCTGTTACATCAGTTATTCTGTTACACCGGTTACTCTCAACATCGGTTACTCTCAACATCAGTTACTCTCTCATCGTCAGTTACTCTCATCGTCAGTTACTCTCATCGTCAGTTACTCTCATCGTCAGTTACTCTCATCGTCAGTTACGCTCATCGTCAGTTACTCTCTCATTGTCACTCTCATCGTCAGTTACTCTCTCATCGTCAGTTACGCTCAACGTCAGTTACTCTCTCATCGTCAGTTACTCTCTCATCGTCAGTTACTCTCATCGTCAGTTACTCTCTCATCGTCAGTTACGCTCAACGTCAGTTACGCTCATCGTCAGTTACTCTCATCGTCAGTTACTCTTTCATCGTCAGTTACTCTCTCATCGTCAGTTACTCTCTCATCGTCAGTTACTCTCAACGTCAGTTACGCTCAACGTCAGTTACTCTCATCGTCAGTTACTCTCAACATCAACATCAGTTACTCTCTCATCGTCAGTTACTCTCTCATCGTCAGTTACTCTCAACGTCAGTTACTCTCAACGTCAGTTACTCTCTCATCGTCAGTTACTCTCAACATCAACATCAGTTACTCTCTCATCGTCAGTTACTCTCTCATCGTCAGTTACTCTCTCATCGTCAGTTACTCTCTCATCGTCAGTTACTCTCAACGTCAGTTACTCTCTCATCGTCAGTTACTCTCTCATCGTCAGTTACTCTCTCATCGTCAGTTACTCTCAACGTCAGTTACTCTCTCATCGTCAGTTACTCTCAACATCAACATCAGTTACTCTCTCATCGTCAGTTACTCACAACGTCAGTTACGCTCAACGTCAGTTACTCTCTCAACGTCAGTTACTCTCTCATCGTCAGTTACTCTCAACATCGGTTACTCTCAACATCGGTTACTCTCAACATCAGTTACTCTCAACATCAGTTACTCTGTTACATCAGTTATTCTGTTACATCAGTTACTCTCAACATCGGTTACTCTCAACATCAGTTACTCTCAACATCAGTTACTCTCAACATCAGTTACTCTCAACATCAGTTACTCTCAACATCAGTTACTCTGTTACATCAGTTATTCTGTTACATCGGTTACTCTCAACATCGGTTACTCTCAACATCGGTTACTCTCAACATCAGTTACTCTCAACATCAGTTACTCTCAACATCAGTTACTCTCAACATCAGTTACTCTCAACATCAGTTACTCTCAACATCAGTTACTCTCAACATCAGTTACTCTCAACATCAGTTACTCTCAACATCAGTTACTCTGTTACATCAGTTACTCTCAACATCAGTTACTCTCAACATCAGTTACTCTCAACATCAGTTACTCTCAACATCAGTTACTCTGTTACATCAGTTACTCTCAACATCAGTTACTCTCAACATCAGTTACTCTCAACATCAGTTACTCTCAACATCAGTTACTCTCAACATCAGTTACTCTCAACATCAGTTACTCTCAACATCGGTTACTCTCAACATCGGTTACTCTCAACATCGGTTACTCTCAACATCAGTTACTCTCAACATCAGTTACTCTCAACATCAGTTACTCTCAACATCGGTTACTCTCAACATCGGTTACTCTCAACATCAGTTACTCTCAACATCAGTTACTCTCAACATCAGTTACTCTCAACATCGGTTACTCTCAACATCGGTTACTCTCAACATCAGTTACTCTCAACATCAGTTACTCTCAACATCAGTTACTCTCAACATCAGTTACTCTCAACATCAGTTACTCTGTTACATCAGTTACTCTCAACATCAGTTACTCTCAACATCAGTTACTCTCAACATCAGTTACTCTCAACATCAGTTACTCTGTTACATCAGTTACTCTCAACATCAGTTACTCTCAACATCAGTTACTCTCAACATCAGTTACTCTCAACATCAGTTACTCTCAACATCAGTTACTCTCAACATCAGTTACTCTGTTACATCAGTTACTCTCAACATCAGTTACTCTCAACATCAGTTACTCTCAACATCAGTTACTCTCAACATCGGTTACTCTCAACATCAGTTACTCTCTCAACATCAGTTATATCAGCTTATATATACAGTACCAGTCAAAAGTTTGGAAACATTACTATTTTTAATGTTTTTGAAAGAAGTCTCTTATGCTCATCAAGCCGGCAGTTAAAAAAAAAAAAAAAAAAAAAAAAAAAAAAGTAATATTATGAAATATTATTACAATTTAAAATAATGGTTCTCTTTTTTAATATACTTTAAAATGTAATTTATTTTTGTGATGCAAAGCTGAATTTTCATCAGCAAGTACTCCAGTCTTTGGTGTCTTATGATCCTTCAGAAATCATTCTAATATGATGATTTGATACTCAGTTATTATCAATGATGGAAACAGTTGTGCTGTTTAATATATTTTTTTGGAATACTTTTTTCAGGATTCATTGACGAGTAAAACGTTAACAGCATTTATTCATAAAAACAGCATTTATTCAAAATAAAAACATTTCTAACAATATAAATCGTTACCATCACCTTTTATCAATTTAATGCATCCTTGTTGAATTAAAGTACTAATTTCTTTAAAAAAAGATAGTTATTGTTCCCAAACTTTTGAACGGTAGTGTATATTGTTACAAAAGATTTCTATTCTAAATAAATACAGTTATTTTAAACTTTTTATTCATCAAATAATCCTGAAAAAAGTATCTCAGGTTATAAAAAAAATATTAAGCAGCACAACTGTTTCCAACATTGATCATAAATCATCATATTAGAATGATTTCTGAAGGATCATAAGACACCAAAGACTGGAGTACTTGCTGATGAAAATTCAGCTTTGCATCACAAAAATAAATTACATTTTAAAGTATATTAAAAAAAGAGAACCATTATTTTAAATTGTAATAATATTTCATAATATTACTGTTTTTTTTGTTTTGTTTTTTTTAACTGCAGGCTTGATGAGCATAAGAGACTTCTTTCAAAAACATTAAAAATAGTAATGTTTCCAAACTTTTGACTGGTACTGTATATATACAGCGTTTACCGGACAGTTAAAGATAGACTGGCTTGTTTTGACGGTCACTCACCGGTTATATTCAGCTCCTCTGAACAGATTGAGCGGATTTCTCCAAACTTTACACTCTATACACACACACACACACACACACACACGAAAACATCGTTAAACAGACTCATAAACTCAAACAGTGGCTAGTGAGGGTGATTGACAGCTGACCTGAGACGCTCTGCCGGCTGGAGTCGGCGTCTCCATTACTGGCACTGGTGTTGCTGGGAGAACTGGTGTCGACTCCACCTAGCAGAGGACGCAGGTGACTGACCGAAACCTGCTCGATGAACGACGTCCCGTACTTCCGGAAATACCACCACTCGAAGATCTGAGACACACAACATCATGATCACACGCTCTTCTGAGCAATAGCAATCATTAACACGCAATAAACCATTTCTGCACTGATTCAGACTTCACAAATAAACCCACAGAGCTGCTTTTACTGACAGAGTCCCTGCGGTTATTCAGTTGAAAGGAACTAATTCCATAAAACAATAGAAAAATACAGCAGTTTAAAATTACACAAGACGTTTCACATTTTCATGAGCTAAAAACGTTTCTGGTAGCTTTTCTTTTCTGGTAAACACGTCAGAGAGCTGACTAAATAAACCGTCGTCTCCTCGCATTAAAAGCAGGACAGGCCAAGATATGTTTAATAGAAAGCGGATCATGCGGAACATAAATAAATATGGATCTTTCAGCAGAAAAGCATGAGTGAGTGTTGAATGTCCTAAACGTGAAGCTGCTTAAACGTAACTCACCAGAATGAGTCCAGAGATGAGGGATGAGGTGCCCGTCAGCGCCACGTAGAACTTGGGGGTCAAAGTGTTGAGGAACATGCTCACTGCACACACACACACACACACACACAGAGAGATAATCAGACATCAAACACTGACATCGACAGCATGAGATGATCAGGCTTACTCATTCATTCATGTAAAAGAAGTTCTGACAGCACAGACTCATGTGTGTTCAGTTTCAGTCGCTCTGGAATCCGCCTGTGTGTGTGTGTGTGTGTGTGTGTGTTCAGTTTCAGTCGCTCTGGAATCAGCCAGTGTGTGTGTGAGTGTAAACCTGAACATGACACCATCACTCATGACATCACATCCTGTTTTTTTGTTAACATTGACCACGGACTCTCACTTTACAGACAGAAACAGACTAAACACTCTACAGAATATCTTAGTTTATGTTGCGCAGAAGAACCGGGTCTGGAAAGACGTGATGATGACACACTTATTTTTGGATGAACTTTCCTTTTAACTGTAATGAGTGTTAAAAGAGCGACAGGTGAACTGCACTGACACGAGACGAGACGAGACGAGACTATCGAGGAGCGACACACTCGATTAGTGACACACGGCGTCCGTCCGACAGCAGCTGCACTCATTCATTCAGCTGGAGAGACTCTCACACACACACAGAAGATCCATTCATCACACACTCTATCTACAGGCCTCAGTCTCTCACACACACACACACACACACACACACACACACAGAGAGATAATCAGACATCAAACACTGACATCGACAGCATGAGATGATCAGGCTTACTCATTCATTCATGTAAAAGAAGTTCTGACAGCACAGACTCATGTGTGTTCAGTTTCAGTCGCTCTGGAATCCGCCTGTGTGTGTGTGTGTGTGTGTGTGTGTTCAGTTTCAGTCGCTCTGGAATCAGCCAGTGTGTGTGTGAGTGTAAACCTGAACATGACACCATCACTCATGACATCACATCCTGTTTTTTTGTTAACATTGACCACGGACTCTCACTTTACAGACAGAAACAGACTAAACACTCTACAGAATATCTTAGTTTATGTTGCGCAGAAGAACCGGGTCTGGAAAGACGTGATGATGACACACTTATTTTTGGATGAACTTTCCTTTTTAACTGTAATGAGTGTTAAAAGAGCGACAGGTGAACTGCACTGACACGAGACGAGACGAGACGAGACTATCGAGGAGCGACACACTCGATTAGTGACACACGGCGTCCGTCCGACAGCAGCTGCACTCATTCATTCAGCTGGAGAGACTCTCACACACACACAGAAGATCCATTCATCACACACTCTATCTACAGGCCTCAGTCTCTCACACACACACACACACACACACACACACACACACAAATTTCTGTGTAGCTGCTTTAAAAAGCTCTTCTCACTACCGTTTAAAAGTATGGGGTCAGTAAGATTTATTTCTTAAAGGTGTTATACACATTATGCCTCTTTTCACCAGATGTGATATAAATCTCTGGTGTCTCCAGAATGTGTGTCTGAAATCTCGGCTCCAAATACCAGATCATTTATTATAGATTGTTAAATTTGCACCTTTTTGGATGTGAGCAAAAACACGCCGTTTATGTGTGTCTCCCTTTAAATGCAAATGAGCTGTAGCTCCGCCTCCGTTCAGAAGAGGGCGGAGTCTTTACTCGAGCTTCAGAAACTCCGGCAATAACAAAACAGGCCAATCTCACTCATCCAGAATCCCAGAATAACCAGTAGCGAGTGCAGCCTTACGGAGAGACTCAGGAAGAGTTTCTGAATGTTAGTGGAGACATTTGTGTAGTTGTTGTGGAGTTACATTGATCATCTCATCATCATGTTGAACTTCTCCACAAGTGTCCACAGTTCCTGAGGTGTTTATAAGACAGCGGTGACATGTTCTGGTCAATAGTGTTCAGTGCTCGTCTGTGCTCAACCACAGAACAGCTTCAGGCTCTGCTGGATCTTTATCATTGCGTTAGAACTGGTCTCTGCTGTCGCTCAAGACCAAATGTCGGTGTGTAAACGTGCAGATTAAGGGCCGCTATTTTGTGACGTGCTTGCAGAGAAAGGCTCACCAGATGCATCCTTTAAATAAATGTAATATTTTTATGAATCAAGGCTGCATTAAATTGATACAAGCTGACAGTAAAGACATTTATAATGTAACAAGATTCTATTTAAAATCTTTTGAACTTTGTATTCATCAAAGAACTGCGAAAAATACACTCAAACACACTGACACACACACACACACACACACAGACTCTCACACTGACACACACACACAGACTCTCACACTGACACACACACTGACACACACACTGACACACACACACAGACTCTCACACTGACACACACACACACACAGACTCTCACACTGACACACACACACTGACACACACACACACACACAGACTCTCACACTGACACACACACACACACAGACTCTCACACTGACACACACACACACACACACACACACACACACACACAGACAGACTCTCACATTGACACACACACTGACACACACAGACACACACACACACTGACACACACACTGACACACACACTGACACACACACTGAAACTGACACACACACTGACACACACACACACACACACACACACACACACACTGACACACAGACACACACACACACACACACACTGACACACACACTGACACACAGACTCACACACACAGACTCTCACACTGACACACACACACAGACTCACACACACAGACTCACACACACAGACTCACACACACAGACTCTCACACTGACACACTCACACTCACACTGACACACTCACACGGACACACTCACACTGACACACTCACACTGACACACACACACTGACACACACACACTGACACACACACACTGACACACACACACTGACACACACACACTGACACACACACACAAACTCTCACACTGACACACACACTGACACTCACACTCACACTGACACACACACTGACACACACACACTGACTCTCACACTGACACTCACACTGACACTCACACACACACTGACACACACACAGACTCTCACACTGACACACACACTGACACTCACACACACACTGACACACACACTGACTCTCACACTGACACACACACACTGACTCTCACACTGACACTCACACTCACACTGACACACACACTGACACACTCACACTGACACACTCACACTGACACACTCACAGTGACACACTCACAGTGACACACACACTGACACACACACTGACACACACACTGACACTCACACTGACACACACACACAGACTCTCACACTGACACACACACTGACTCTCACACTGACACACACACACAGACTCTCACACTGACACACACACAGACTCTCACACTGACACACACACACACTGACACACACACTGACACACACACACACTGACACACACACTGACTCTCACACTGACACACACACACTGACACACACACACTGACTCTCACACTGACACTGACACACACAGACTCTCACACTGACACTCACACTCACACTGACACACACACTGACACACTCACACTGACACACTCACACTGACACACTCACACTGACACACTCACAGTGACACACACACTGACACACACACTGACACACACACTGACACACACACTGACACACTCACACTCACACTGACACACTCACACTGACACACTCACA
The DNA here is from genome assembly GCA_021464565.1 of Rutilus rutilus. Taxonomy (NCBI): domain Eukaryota; kingdom Metazoa; phylum Chordata; class Actinopteri; order Cypriniformes; family Leuciscidae; genus Rutilus; species Rutilus rutilus. The sequence goes on along the minus strand of JAJAQA010000010.1, from coordinate 42,104,717 downwards.
CTGACACACACACACAGACTCTCACACTGACACACACACTGACTCTCACACTGACACACACACACAGACTCTCACACTGACACACACACAGACTCTCACACTGACACACACACACACTGACACACACACTGACACACACACACACTGACACACACACTGACTCTCACACTGACACACACACACTGACACACACACACTGACTCTCACACTGACACTGACACACACAGACTCTCACACTGACACTCACACTCACACTGACACACACAGACTCTCACACTGACACACACACTGACACACACACAGACTCTCACACTGACACACACACACTGACTCTCACACAGACTCTCACACTGACACACACACACTGACACACACTGACACACACACTGACACACACACAGACTCTCACACTGACACACACACACTGACACACACACAGACTCTCACACTGACACACACACACTGACACACACACACAGACTCTCACACTGACACACACACACACTGACACACACACTGACACACACACACACTGACACACACACTGACTCTCACACACTGACACACACACACTGACTCTCACACTGACACTGACACACACAGACTCTCACACTGACACTCACACTCACACTGACACACACAGACTCTCACACTGACACACACACTGACACACACACAGACTCTCACACTGACACACACACTGACACACACACAGACTCTCACACTGACACACACACTGACACACACACAGACTCTCACACTGACACACACACTGACACACACACAGACTCTCACACTGACACACACACACTGACACACACAGACTCTCACACTGACACACACACTGACACACACACAGACTCTCACACTGACACACACACTGACACACACACAGACTCTCACACTGACACACACACACTGACACACACACAGACTCTCACACTGACACACACACTGACACACACAGACTCTCACACTGACACACACACTGACACACACACTGACACACACACTGACACACACACTGACACACACACTGACACACTCACACTGACACACTCACACTGACACACTCACACTGACACACACACACAGACTCTCACACTGACACACACACTGACTCTCACACTGACACACACACACAGACTCTCACACTGACACACACACAGACTCTCACACTGACACACACACACACTGACACACACACACTGACACACACACACACTGACACACACACTGACACTCACACTGACACACACACACTGACACACACACAGACTCTCACACTGACACACACACACTGACTCTCACACTGACACACACACACTGACACACACACACACTGACACACACACTGACACTCACACTGACACACACACACTGACACACACACACTGACTCTCACACTGACACTGACACACACAGACTCTCACACTGACACTCACACTCACACTGACACACACAGACTCTCACACTGACACACACACTGACACACACACAGACTCTCACACTGACACACACACACTGACTCTCACACAGACTCTCACACTGACACACACACACTGACACACACAGACTCTCACACTGACACACACACTGACACACACACACTGACTCTCACACAGACTCTCACACTGACACACACACACTGACACACACAGACTCTCACACTGACACACACACACTGACACACACACAGACTCTCACACTGACACACACACACTGACACACACACAGACTCTCACACTGACACACACACACTGACACACACACAGACTCTCACACTGACACACACACACTGACACACACACAGACTCTCACACTGACACACACACACTGACACACACAGACTCTCACACTGACACACACACTGACACACACACACTGACTCTCACACAGACTCTCACACTGACACACACACACTGACACACACAGACTCTCACACTGACACACACACACTGACACACACACAGACTCTCACACTGACACACACACACTGACACACACACAGACTCTCACACTGACACACACACACACTGACACACACACTGACACACACACACACTGACACACACACTGACTCTCACACTGACACACACACACTGACACACACACACTGACTCTCACACTGACACACACACACTGACTCTCACACTGACACTCACACTCACACTGACACACACAGACTCTCACACTGACACACACACTGACACACACACAGACTCTCACACTGACACACACACACTGACACACACACAGACTCTCACACTGACACACACACACAGACTCTCACACTGACACTCACACTCACACTGACACACACAGACTCTCACACTGACACACACACTGACACACACACAGACTCTCACACTGACACACACACACTGACACACACACAGACTCTCACACTGACACACACACTGACACACACACAGACTCTCACACTGACACACACACACTGACACACACAGACTCTCACACTGACACACACACTGACACACACACAGACTCTCACACTGACACACACACTGACACACACACAGACTCTCACACTGACACACACACACTGACACACACACAGACTCTCACACTGACACACACACTGACACACACAGACTCTCACACTGACACACACACAGACTCTCACACTGACACACACACACTGACACACACACAGACTCTCACACTGACACACACACACTGACACACACACAGACTCTCACACTGACACACACACACAGACTCTCACACTGACACACACACAGACTCTCACACTGACACACACACAGACTCTCACACTGACACACACACACACTGACACACACACAGACTCTCACACTGACACACACACAGACTCACACAGACTCTCACACTGACACACACACACACACACACACAGACTCTCACACTGACACACACACTGACACACACACTGACACACACACTGACACACACACACAGACTCTCACACTGACACACACACACACACACACACACACACACACAGACTCTCACACTGACACACACACTGACACACACACTGACACACACACACAGACTCTCACACTGACACACACACACACAGACTCTCACACTGACACACACACTGACACAGACACACACACACACTGACACACACACTGACACACACACTGACACACACACAGACTCTCACACTGACACACTCACACTGACACACTCACACTGACACACTCACACTGACACACTCACACACTCACACTGACACACTCACACTGACACACTCACACACTCACACTGACACACTCACACTGACACACACACTCACACTGACACAGACACACACACACACTGACACACTCACACTGACACACTCACACTGACACACTCACACACTCACACTGACACACTCACACTGACACACACACTCACACTGACACAGACACACACACACACTGACACACACACTGACACACACACTGACACACACACAGACTCTCACACTGACACACTCACACTGACACACTCACACTGACACACTCACACTGACACACTCACACTGACACACTCACACTGACACACTCACACTGACACACTCACACTGACACACTCACACTGACACACTCACACACTCACACTGACACACTCACACTGACACACTCACACACTCACACTGACACACTCACACTGACACACTCACACTGACACACACACTGACACACACACTGACACACTCACACTGACACACTCACACTGACACACTCACACACTCACACTGACACACTCACACTGACACACACACTGACACACACACTGACACACACACTGACACACACACTGACACACACTAGTGTAACAATACTCTCTGACTGCATGAGTGTCATGTTTGTGTTGTTCATAAACCAGCAGTGCTCTTAGGAAGCATCCCGCTCTCCAGGTTTAGTCCGTCACTCGTTCCTCTCGGGCGACGCAGAAGTTTCTCAGCACTGACTGATCGTGAAAGATGAAGAACATCTGAGATCATCGCCATAACAACGAGCACATGACTGTGCAGCGGCTCTGCTAACGTATCCATGCTAACGTATCCATGCTAACCTGATATTAATATACAGAACTCAGATAAGAGCTTCTCCAGTGATAGAGTGAGCAGTTCTGATGAACACAAACACACACAGCGTTCAGAGCACACACACACACCTCTCCGACACGACGCTGTGTTTATCTGCAGCAACACTTATCATAACACACACACACACACACACACGCAGGTGTGCGACTCCAGAGCATCACTGTGTTTATGTAAGGTGAAGAGAGTCTGGCCTTCAGATCAGCTCCACACACACACACACAGTGGCGCTAACGCATGCAGGAGAGAGAGAGAGAGAGAGAGAGAGAGAGAGAGAGGCAGCTGTGGTGGAGGATGGTGCACACACACACACACACTGTGGTGGAGGATGGGTACTTACATGAGGACTCGGTGCCAAACATGGCTGATCCAGGAGGAGAGGGAGCAGGGGGGGGGGTGGGGCGGGCGAGCTACACAGCAGGGCTCATCAACGCATCAACGCACAACACACACCAGCCCGTGCTCACACACATCCGTCAGTCCTCCGGCGGGCCGGACCTCAGCCGCGGATCAGGATCAGGATCAGACAAAAGCCCAGCACACACTGATGCTGATGATGAGGAGAAGCCGGCCAATCACAGCTCACGCTCAGCAGGACCAATCACAGCTCACGCTCACGAGGAGGACACCACTGATGCTGATGATGAGGAGGAGGAGCCGGCCAATCACAGCTCACGCTCAGCAGGACCAATCACAGCTCACGCTCACGAGGAGGACATGAAGCAACACTGGAGCAGAGACACGGAAGAGACACGCTCAGTGACGTCAGTCCAGCTCTCACACATACACACACACACACACACACACACACACACACACACACACATCACTCTATATAACCCTAACCGGACTGAATAAATGTTGTGTTGTTCAGTGAGAATGAAGAGGAAGAGGAGGAGAACACACACGTGTGTGTCACTGGATCATCAAGCACAGCTCACACACACACACACACACACACACACACACACACACACACACCTCGCATACAGTTACTCTCACAACAGATCTTTCCATGTAAAAAACATCAATTATTAATTCACAAATATTATTAGATGTGTTTGGGAGTCACACCACATGACATCTCGCCATGACAACATCAAATGATCTGTTATTTTTAAAGATGATTTCTTACTTATTATATGATACCATTTTTTATAAATAATACAATTAATAAACGATATAACAGGACGAGCGGTCCATGATGATCAACATACTGCTGGTCATAACATGCAGACAAAAACATTATTTATTAATAATAAATATGCTTTTTTAGACAGTCAGGTCACACACAGGTCAAAGGAGCTGCTATTTTAAAAAGATGATTTCTTACTGATTATATGATATAATTTATCTTTTTTTATATAAATAATACAATTCAAGATAGTTGCACCACATGACTCAAATTTGGCACACAAATACAAATATTATTATATTAATATTAATAAGAAGTGAAACAGATTTATTACTTGTTTCCTAAGGATTAGTAACAACAAATTATTCAAGTATGTTTTAACGAGGCTGTTTTTCCTCCTATTTTTAAATCTATTTCATTTTAAGTGAGAAATTAAAAACATGCACACAATAGAACACCAGCTATTGCGCATGCTCATATATTAATATTTCTAATGTAATAGTAAATATTATCACAAAATTATTTAAGAGTCACTCGTCTATTTTACACTTACTCTATTTCCCAGATGCAGACGTCCTTCTCTCTTCTGCAGAACACACAAGAAGATATTCTGAGTTATTGTTCATACAGTGGCAGTCGATGGTCACCAACATTCTTCGAAATATCTTCTTTTATGTCCCACAGAAGAAAGAAAGTCGAAATCGGTTTATTTTGGGGTGAATGTTCCCTTTAATACAGCAGGCGATATGAAGATCATCATATATTACATCTAGCCTCATTTATGCTCAATTTCACACATCATTTCTCATATATATAAAGAGATGAATGAACTTTATGAGCATGTCAGTTTAAAGTATAACAGGTCAATAATAACAGCAATAACTGTGATCCTGAAGGTCTGAGTGACACGTGTCGTGTTGTTCTTCAGGAACTGATCTCCATATTTCTCTCTGACTGACTAATGAACACTATATAAACACACAGCAGGAGAAACACGCTTAATACTGCTCGTTTATCGCAGATATGCATGTTTACACACTTTACAAGCACCGTTAGCATTGCTAAGACACAATAACACGTAAAGTAGATAAAGCGCGGAAGCAACACTATACTCAGACTGATCTGAGCTGCACTGAGACAGTTTTACACCAGCATCGGCAGTGGATGATGTTTAATCTCACCCGCGTCTGATGGACGATCGCCCGATCAACGTGGCGCGACAGAACCAGCAGAAGAAAGAGGAACAGCAGACATGACACACACACACGCACACACACACACACACACACACACACACAGAGGCCACGCCCACTCGACACAGGCCCCGCCCACTCACTGTAAGCCCCGCCCACGGAACGTGTTCAGTCCCTGTTCCTTTTTGTAGGCTAGAAATATTTATATATTTAGTTATTGCGAATGACAAGATAGTTGAGTTTAATCTATCTATCTATCTATCTATCTATCTATCTATCTATCTATCTATCTATCTATCTATCTATCTATATTTTGCATGCCTTTATGAAGTGAGATCTTTTTATACGTATGTATATCTTTTTAGAAAGAGGCAAGATTATTTTAAATCTAAAACGAATTACTAAACAACATATCTGAAAGAACTGGATAGACATGAGACATTTATGGATCCAGAGATCTCTGCGCCCTCTAGATGTAATACAGTTCCGATTGAAATCACACAAAACCATCTATATTTATGCATTAATTACATAAATAAAATAAATGAAAACCAGTACATTTATGGTGAATTGATAACATCCCTGGAAACTTGGATTCTTCGAGGTTTCGTGTCTTTTTTCCCCCTTTTCTTTTAAGTAGATGTCTTTGTATCTTCCACGGGATTTGGCGTCGTGACGTCAGCACGTCCTGACCTCTCGCGAGCGCAGGATTCTGGAGCAGCGACAAACTCTCGCTTTAAATTTTGTTTTAACTCTTTTTTTCCCCATTAATTGTTATTTTTCGAAGCAAAACTAACCGACGGAATACTTTGTTTGTGGCTAGTGTCGTTTAAAGAGCGCCTTGTGCTTTTAAAGTGGTCGATTTGTACTTTTATCCCGGTGTTTTTCCTCATGGATCAGATGGTGACGCGTCAGAATAATTGACACTAATAAACGCGATTCATTAATTCATATTTTCAAATTACAACACGTCAGTAAACGTCGGGTTTACGCGTCGATTTTAAACGCTAAAATTGTTTTATTCCTGCGCTTAAATGATTATAATTTTGAATACTCTTAATTTAGCTGCTAATGCTAACTAGCGCAGGCCGCTGTTGGAGTTTATTTATATATGAGTATTTTTGTATTTATATGATGTATCTGTGTATTTGAGTGTATATGAATGGTAGTGAGAGTCTGATGGTCGTTCTGAAGTCTTTGATTGATCAGTGATGTTTTCTCCATCACTTCAGTCTCAGATCTCTACTGTTGAGTGATGTTTCTCACTCATAATAAAGGCCTCGTTTATTTTCTTTATTTTTTCGCTCACTCTACGTTCTTTTTAAAAGTGATTGGTGACTTATTTCACTCATGCCGAAAAGATTGATGGCTTGACGAAAAATTTGCGCCGTAGTTTATCTTTTAAATGTATTAGCTGTGATTGACTGGACACAATAAAGAAGAGGAGAAACAAACCCTGCTGAGAATCAAGGTAATTAAATACTTGTAACTTGTCTGTTTCTGATCTTCTGTCTGTTACTGATCCAATCTTCTGTCTGTTACTGAGCCGATCTTCTGTCTGTTACTGATCTGATCTTCTGTCCGTTACTGATCTGATCTTCTGTCTGTTACTGAGCCGATCTTCTGTCTGTTACTGATCTGATCTTCTGTCTGTTACTGAGCCGATCTTCTGTCTGTTACTGAGCCGATCTTCTGTCCGTTACTGAGCCGATCTTCTGTCTGTTACTGATCCAATCTTCTGTCTGTTACTGATCCAATCTTCTGTCCGTTACTGATCTGATCTTCTGTCTGTTACTGAGCCGATCTTCTGTCTGTTACTGATCTGATCTTCTGTCTGTTACTGATCCAATCTTCTGTCCGTTACTGATCTGATCTTCTGTCCGTTACTGATCTGATCTTCTGTCTGTTACTGAGCCGATCTTCTGTCTGTTACTGATCTGATCTTCTGTCCGTTACTGATCTGATCTTCTGTCCGTTACTGAGCCGATCTTCTGTCTGTTACTGAGCCGATCTTCTGTCTGTTACTGATCTGATCTTCTGTCCGTTACTGATCTGATCTTCTGTCTGTTACTGATCTGATCTTCTGTCTGTTACTGAGCCGATCTTCTGTCTGTTACTGAGCCGATCTTCTGTCTGTTACTGATCCAATCTTCTGTCCGTTACTGATCTGATCTTCTGTCCGTTACTGAGCCGATCTTCTGTCTGTTACTGAGCCGATCTTCTGTCTGTTACTGATCCAATCTTCTGTCCGTTACTGATCTGATCTTCTGTCCGTTACTGATCTGATCTTCTGTCTGTTACTGAGCCGATCTTCTGTCTGTTACTGATCTGATCTTCTGTCCGTTACTGATCTGATCTTCTGTCCGTTACTGAGCCGATCTTCTGTCTGTTACTGAGCCGATCTTCTGTCTGTTACTGAGCCGATCTTCTGTCCGTTACTGATCCGATCTTCTGTCCGTTACTGATCTGATCTTCTGTCCGTTACTGATCTGATCTTCTGTCTGTTACTGAGCCGATCTTCTGTCTGTTACTGATCTGATCTTCTGTCCGTTACTGATCTGATCTTCTGTCCGTTACTGATCTGATCTTCTGTCCGTTACTGATCTGATCTTCTGTCTGTTACTGAGCCGATCTTCTGTCTGTTACTGATCTGATCTTCTGTCTGTTACTGATCCAATCTTCTGTCCGTTACTGATCTGATCTTCTGTCTTGTTACTGAGCCGATCTTCTGTCTGTTACTGATCCAATCTTCTGTCCGTTACTGATCTGATCTTCTGTCTTGTTACTGAGCCGATCTTCTGTCTGTTACTGAGCCGATCTTCTGTCTGTTACTGATCTGATCTTCTGTCTGTTACTGATCTGATCTTCTGTCCGTTACTGAGCCGATCTTCTGTCTGTTACTGATCTGATCTGATCTTCTGTCTGTTACTGATCTGATCTGATCTTCTGTCTGTTACTGAGCCGATCTTCTGTCTGTTACTGATCTGATCTTCTGTCTGTTACTGATCTGATCTTCTGTCTGTTACTGATCTGATCTTCTGTCCGTTACTGATCCGATCTTCTGTCTGTTACTGAGCCGATCTTCTGTCTGTTACTGATCTGATCTTCTGTCCGTTACTGATCTGATCTTCTGTCTGTTACTGATCTGATCTTCTGTCCGTTACTGATCCGATCTTCTGTCTGTTACTGATCTGATCTTCTGTCTGTTACTGAGCCGATCTTCTGTCTGTTACTGATCTGATCTTCTGTCTGTTACTGATCTGATCTTCTGTCTGTTACTGAGCCGATCTTCTGTCTGTTACTGATCTGATCTTCTGTCTGTTACTGAGCCGATCTTCTGTCTGTTACTGATCTGATCTTCTGTCCGTTACTGATCTGATCTTCTGTCTGTTACTGATCTGATCTTCTGTCTGTTACTGAGCCGATCTTCTGTCTGTTACTGAGCCGATCTTCTGTCCGTTTCTGATCTGATCTTCTGTCTGTTACTGAGCCGATCTTCTGTCTGTTACTGATCTGATCTTCTGTCTGTTACTGATCCAATCTTCTGTCCGTTACTGATCTGATCTTCTGTCTTGTTACTGAGCCGATCTTCTGTCTGTTACTGAGCCGATCTTTTGTCTGTTACTGATCTGATCTTCTGTCTGTTACTGATCTGATCTTCTGTCCGTTACTGAGCCGATCTTCTGTCTGTTACTGATCTGATCTTCTGTCTGTTACTGATCTGATCTGATCTTCTGTCTGTTACTGAGCCGATCTTCTGTCTGTTACTGATCTGATCTTCTGTCTGTTACTGATCTGATCTTCTGTCTGTTACTGATCTGATCTTCTGTCCGTTACTGATCCGATCTTCTGTCTGTTACTGATCTGATCTTCTGTCCGTTACTGATCGGATCTTCTGTCTGTTACTGAGCCGATCTTCTGTCTGTTACTGATCTGATCTTCTGTCTGTTACTGATCTGATCTTCTGTCTGTTACTGATCTGATCTTCTGTCTGTTACTGATCCGATCTTCTGTCTGTTACTGATCTGATCTTCTGTCTGTTACTGAGCCGATCTTCTGTCTGTTACTGATCCAATCTTCTGTCCGTTACTGATCCGATCTTCTGTCTGTTACTGATCCGATCTTCTGTCTGTTACTGAGCCGATCTTCTGTCTGTTACTGATCCGATCTTCTGTCTGTTACTGATCCGATCTTCTGTCTGTTACTGATCTGATCTTCTGTCTGTTACTGATCCGATCTTCTGTCTGTTACTGATCCGATCTTCTGTCCGTTACTGATCTGATCTTCTGTCCGTTACTGAGCCGATCTTCTGTCTGTTACTGAGCCGATCTTCTGTCCGTTACTGAGCCGATCTTCTGTCTGTTACTGAGCCGATCTTCTGTCTGTTACTGATCTGATCTTCTGTCCGTTTCTGATCTGATCTTCTGTCCGTTACTGAGCCGATCTTCTGTCCGTTACTGAGCCGATCTTCTGTCTGTTACTGAGCCGATCTTCTGTCTGTTACTGATCTGATCTTCTGTCCGTTTCTGATCTGATCTTCTGTCCGTTACTGAGCCGATCTTCTGTCTGTTACTGAGCCGATCTTCTGTCTGTTACTGATCTGATCTTCTGTCCGTTTCTGATCTGATCTTCTGTCTGTTACTGAGCCGATCTTCTGTCCGTTACTGAGCCGATCTTCTGTCTGTTACTGATCTGATCTTCTGTCTGTTACTGAGCCGATCTTCTGTCTGTTACTGATCTGATCTTCTGTCCGTTACTGAGCCGATCTTCTGTCTGTTACTGAGCCGATCTTCTGTCCGTGATCCGATCTTCTGTCCGTTACTGAGCCGATCTTCTGTCTGTTACTGATCTGATCTTCTGTCTGTTACTGATCTGATCTTCTGTCTGTTACTGATCTGATCTTCTGTCTGTTACTGATCCGATCTTCTGTCCGTTACTGAGCCGATCTTCTGTCTGTTACTGAGCCGATCTTCTGTCTGTTACTGATCTGATCTTCTGTCCGTTACTGAGCCGATCTTCTGTCTGTTACTGAGCCGATCTTCTGTCCGTTACTGAGCCGATCTTCTGTCTGTTACTGAGCCGATCTTCTGTCTGTTACTGATCTGATCTTCTGTCCGTTACTGATCTGATCTTCTGTCTGTTACTGAGCCGATCTTCTGTCTGTTACTGAGCCGATCTTCTGTCCGTTACTGATCCGATCTTCTGTCTGTTACTGATCTGATCTTCTGTCCGTTACTGATCTGATCTTCTGTCTGTTACTGATCTGATCTTCTGTCCGTTACTGATCTGATCTTCTGTCTGTTACTGATCTGATCTTCTGTCCGTTACTGAGCCGATCTTCTGTCTGTTACTGATCTGATCTTCTGTCCGTTACTGAGCCGATCTTCTGTCTGTTACTGAGCCGATCTTCTGTCCGTTACTGATCCGATCTTCTGTCTGTTACTGATCTGATCTTCTGTCCGTTACTGAGCCGATCTTCTGTCTGTTACTGAGCCGATCTTCTGTCTGTTACTGAGCCGATCTTCTGTCCGTTACTGAGCCGATCTTCTGTCTGTTACTGATCTGATCTTCTGTCTGTTACTGAGCCGATCTTCTGTCTTGTTACTGATCTGATCTTCTGTCCGTTACTGATCCGATCTTCTGTCCGTTACTGTTAATGCTCTGGTGTGTGTGTGTAGATGATGTGCGAGGTGATGCCCACCATCAGCGAGGCGGAGGTCGGTGGGAACGGAGGTGCTCTGGGCTCCGGCTCTCCCGGACAGACGGACTCCGAGGGTCACTTTGAGTCTCTGATGGTGTCTATGCTGGAGGAGAGAGACCGACTGCTGGACACACTCCGAGAGACGCAGGAGAACCTGTGTGTGACGCAGAGCAAACTCCACGAGATCAGCCACGACAGAGACTCCCTGCAGAGACAGCTCAACAGCGCACTGCCACAGGTAACAGGCCTCACACACGTCACACGCACTGCCACAGGTAACACACATCACATGCACTGCCACAGGTAACACACGTCACACACACTGCCACAGGTAACACACATCACACACGTCACACGCACTGCCACAGGTAACACACATCACATGCACTGCCACAGGTAACACACATCACACACGTCACACACACTGCCACAGGTAACACACATCACACACGTCACACGCACTGCCACAGGTAACACACATCACACACACTGCCACAGGTAACACACATCACATGCACTGCCACAGGTAACACACGTCACACACACTGCCACAGGTAACACACATCACACACGTCACACGCACTGCCACAGGTAACACACATCACACGCACTGCCACAGGTAACACACATCACACACACTGCCACAGGTAACACACATCACACACACTGCCACAGGTAACACACATCACACACACTGCCACAGGTAACACACGTCACACGCACTGCCACAGGTAACACACGTCACACGCACTGCCACAGGTAACACACGTCACACGCACTGCCACAGGTAACACACATCACACACACTGCCACAGGTAACACACATCACATGCACTGCCACAGGTAACACACATCACACACACTGCCACAGGTAACACACATCACATGCACTGCCACAGGTAACACACGTCACACGCACTGCCACAGGTAACACACGTCACATGCACTGCCACAGGTAACACACGTCACACACACTGCCACAGGTAACACACGTCACACACACTGCCACAGGTAACACATCACATGCACTGCCACAGGTAACACACATCACACACGTCACACACACTGCCACAGGTAACACACGTCACACGCACTGCCACAGGTAACACACATCACATGCACTGCCACAGGTAACACACGTCACACGCACTGCCACAGGTAACACACGTCACACGCACTGCCACAGGTAACACACATCACACACGTCACACACACTGCCACAGGTAACACACGTCACACACACTGCCACAGGTAACACACGTCACATGCACTGCCACAGGTAACACACATCACATGCACTGCCACAGGTAACACACGTCACACGCACTGCCACAGGTAACACACATCACACACGTCACACGCACTGCCACAGGTAACACACATCACACACGTCACACGCACTGCCACAGGTAACACACATCACACAAGTCACATGCACTGCCACAGGTAACACACGTCACACGCACTGCCACAGGTAACACACATCACACACGTCACACGCACTGCCACAGGTAACACACATCACACACGTCACACGCACTGCCACAGGTAACACACATCACACACGTCACACGCACTGCCACAGGTAACACACATCACACGCACTGCCACAGGTAACACATCACACACGTCACACACACTGCCACAGGTAACACACATCACACACACTGCCACAGGTAACACACGTCACACACACTGCCACAGGTAACACACGTGGTAAAAACTGCCACCATCACAGCCCTATAACCCGAAAGTAAAACAGATAATTTTATAATTAAATATTGCAATACTTTGCACTACTGTATTGATATAATTGTGTGCGTAAAATATCGCGATACTGAACAGAATCGTTTTTTCCCCCCACCACTATTTGATAACCTGCTGGATGATATTATTGTCAACTATACCATCTAGCTGAATGGAACTCGAAGCAGAATCATCATCAGTCCGTTTAATGTTGTTTTGTGTTTCTTGGCGCTGAAGGAATTTGCTGCTCTTACAAAGGAAGTGAATATGTGTCGTGAGCATCTTCTGGAGCGAGAGGAGGAGATCGCCGAGCTCAAGGCAGAGAGAAACAACACACGCGTGAGTTCTCTGACCTTTACAAGTTTATAGAAGTTACATACAAAAAAAGGATGTACAAAACCCATTTACAGAAAAGTTGGGACATTTTGTAAAATGCAGTAAATAACACAATCTGTGATTTAACTCTCTTGAACCTTTTTTTTTTTAACTGACAAATGTACAAAGAAAAGATTTCTAATGTTTTCACTGACCAACGTAATTGTGTTTTGTAAATATAAAGAAATTATGATTCTGATGGTTGCAACACACTCCAAACAAGTTGAGACGGAGGCAAAATGAAAGTGGAAAGATTATATATAATACCCAGTTAAACTCTTTTGAAACGGTGAACTGGTAATATGTGAGGGGATTGTTGGGTGTAAAAGAGCTTCTCAGTCTTTGCAAGCAAACATGGGTCATGGGTCACCACTCTGTGCCAAAAGTCATGAGAGAATCATCTAACAATTCAAAAATCGCATTTCTCAATGCAAGATTGCTAAGGATTGATGTCTGTCACCATCTACAATATATAATACTGTGAAAAGATTCAGGGAATCCAGAGAAATCTCAGTCTGTGTAGGGCAAGACAGGAAACTGTTGAATGTGCATGACTTTTGACCTTTCAGACAGCATTGCATTCGAAACCATCATGCTACTGTGTTAAATACAGCCACATGTGCTCAGGAGGACTTCGGAAAACCGTTCATCATCGAGAAATGCAGCTTGAGTCCCTGTGACAGCAGAAAGCCTTACATCAGCTGAATGCAGAGATGCTGGCGAGTTCTCTGGGCCGAGCTCATCTCAGATGGGCTAACACTCGTGTGCTGTGGTCAGATGAGGCCATGCTTCTGCTTGAGTTGATGAAGGGACCATCGAGACATGATGGGCCAGATTTATGGAGAGTCAGACAGTGACGACCACGGACTGTTGAGCAGAAGCCTGAAGCCCGGAACACACCAGGCCGACGCCAAAGAGCTTGCGCTGATGAAAGACGACTGTGTTGTCGAACCACAGCGGCCTGTCAGCTAGAACAGCATCTGCGTCTGCGTGTGAATGAGACAACTGTCGATTTCTGCAGATATATTAGTCTATATTCCTCATTCAGAAAGGGAAACCGACGCTGCAGAAACACAAACCTAAACAAAGCAGTGCGTGCTTACCGTTTAGAATATCAATCCTGTTAAACACTTTCTTTATTCCACTCCTCTCGTGTTAATATTGAAATATTCGCCCAGGAGCTCTCAGGTAAGATGACGTAACATTAGAACAGCTTCTATCCGGACCGTTCTGACTTATTCTCGTGCAGTGACTCGTTCACTAAGCTGAACAGCCAATCAGAGTTCTCTCTCTCACCGACGCCGATTCAACATGTCGAATCAGCTGAAAAAAAGCGGACGAGGACCAGTTTCAGCCGACGGTGCGGGACTGTGCGGAACACACTGAGGAAACTGAGTCGGCCGACCGTCGGCTTGGTGTGTCCCAGGCCTTATATCAGGAGAGAGGGTAAAAACTGCAACAGTTAGCATCCTCAGTTCCTCAAGTGTAGATTATAGGAAAGGTGATGTGACAGTGGGAAACGTGCCTCTGTCTGAACTCTGTGTGTTGCAGCCATCAAAATCAAAATTTGTTCATATTTACAAAATACAATTAAGTTGGTCAGTGAAAACATTTCTTTGCACACTTGTCAGTTAAATACAGGCTGAAGAGAGTGTGTGTGTGTGTGTGTGTGTGTGTGTGTGTGTGTGTGTGTGTGTGTGTGTGTGTGTGTGTGTGTGTGTGTGTGTGTGTGTGTGAATATATATATTCAGTGTATATAAACATTTTTCTCCTTTATTAGGAGTATCAGCCTTTTTGCATTCACACTTATTCACTCAGTGGATCACAGTAATTTACCAGAGCACTATTTTCTTTTTCCATTCACTGCACCAAGAAGTCTTACAAGCTTTCACATCACAGCCAGTCATTACCTGATTTTAGTCTCTTCATAACGGTGGTTTATTGTAAGGCTGATATGATCAGTTATTTGGGCGGCCAGCGTTTCTCTCTCATCACATTCAGTTCAAGGTTTAAATCCTTTGATTTCTGAGTGCAGTTGAGATGGAGTTGTGTGTGATGTGTGTGTGTGTGTGTTGTTCCTCAGTTGCTGCTGGAGCATCTGGAGTGTCTGGTGTCTCGTCACGAGCGCTCTCTGAGGATGACGGTAGTGAAGCGTCAGGCTCAGTCTCCCGCCGGAGTCTCCAGTGAGGTGGAGGTGCTCAAGGCCCTCAAGTCCCTCTTCGAGCACCACAAGGCCCTGGACGAGAAGGTAGCGCGTCGGGAACCCTCAGGTGCCGTTCTGTGGCAGGTGTGGGCTGAGCTTCACGTGTGTGTGTGTGTGTGTGTGTGTGTTTCAGGTGCGTGAGCGTCTGCGAGTGGCTCTGGAGAGATGCAGTCTGCTGGAGGAACAGCTGACCGCCTCACATAAAGAGGTGAGACTCCTCATGCTTTCAGTTCTGCATTGGCACGGCTGGGTTAAAGGGTCATCGACGCGACATTCACTTTTATGTGGTGTTTGCATATAAATGTGTCTCTGCAGTGTGTGGACACAACCATCATATAATGAAGGAAAAATATCCATTCACTCCTTTTTTTTTTATCCTCAAAAAGCCTGAACACTCAATAATAAAGACGTTTGGATTTTCTGAGCAATATGATGTCATATTGCTTATGCTCCGCCCACGACTGCAGACGGACTGTCCCGTATTAGCATATTTCCCGTATTAGCATATTTCTCCCTCAGCCATTTGTATACTGTCCACCATCCTGTGTAAACTGTGCACCCGATGAGCCTTTAATGCGCGTGGTTGTGTTGTAGCTGGCGTTCGTGAAGGAGCAGAGCGGTCAGAGGAAGGTGTTCGTGGACGGGTCAGCAGAACTCAACCATGAGGACGCTCCAAACACTAATGGCAAGGTAAACACTTCTGTCCGTCCACACAACCCAAACTCTCACGCTTCAGAACCAGATCGTAAAAGTCTGGTGCCATTTCATCCGGCTCTTCTGAAGAGACACACTCACTTTATATGATCACTAGATCTGATTCATGCTTTTATTCCCACATAACCCTGATCAGCACTGAAGCTCAGACGCTCTCGTCTGTGGGTCTGCTCTGCCTCTGTCCAACACTG
Organism: Rutilus rutilus; assembly: GCA_021464565.1. NCBI lineage: Eukaryota > Metazoa > Chordata > Actinopteri > Cypriniformes > Leuciscidae > Rutilus > Rutilus rutilus. The sequence continues at coordinate 42,087,354 of JAJAQA010000010.1, read as the reverse complement.
GACAATAATGCAGCTTTAACCCATAATCCAATATATTGTATGAAATTGAATTAATTTCCAAATTCGTTCGTGGTTGGAAATCGCTTTCTTTTTCCATAACTTTATATCTAATATACTTTAGACTGTACCAGTAATGAAAGTCAGCTTTATTTCTACATCACTTTACACAGTTTCAAAGCAGCTTCAGTGTCATGAACACCAGTGTCAGCTCTACTGAAGACAGTAGTGTCGTCATGTGGTTCAGTGTGTCATCAGTAGTCCAGCTCAGCTCAGTCACAGCTCTGCTCTTTCCTGATAGTGTCAGTCAATTCAAATCCATGAGGATTTCTGATGAATAATTGATTTAAGCCCCCAGTTAAAGGGATTCTCAAGCGATTACCCACATTACCCAGATGCATATGGCTTTCTTCAATGATCTGTCCGTTGAGGACTTGAATCAAGACTTAAACTAGAAATACTACAGAGATTTCGTTTTTTAGTTTTTGCTTTGCTATTCAGTTTGTTACTGAGAGTCTGGGAATGACACTGCAGGTCGAGTGCGTAATCGTTTCACTCTGAATACTTGAAGTGTTTGTTGTAGTTTCCCGAAGTCTCCCTGAAGCAGCAGGACAGTGAGGTGTGTGTGTGTGTGTGTGTGTGTGTTTACAGCAGCGCCTGTCAGACGTGTCTCTGTACGCCGAGGAGGATTGTGGGAAGAACGGGGACCTGCAGGAGGCGATGGACACTCAGAGTAAAGAGCTCCTGCACATGAAGGAGTGTGTGTCGACTCTGAGCGCTCGAGTGTGTGAGCTGGAGGAGGATCTGGACACGGCCCGCAGAGACCTGATCAAGTCTGAGGACCTCAACAGCCGACTGCAGAGAGACATACGCGAGGTGTGTGTGTGTGTGTGTGTGTGACCGACTGCAGAGAGACATATGCGAGGTGTGTGTGTGTGTGTGTAGGTTCCAGAACCGAACACTAGTGACCGTGTGTGTGTGTGTTCCTCTCAGTCTGTGGCCCAGAAGGAGGACATGGAGGAGCGGATCACCACGCTGGAGAAGCGGTACCTGGCGGCTCAGAGGGAAGCCACGTCTGTGCACGACCTCAACGACAAGCTGGAGAACGAGATCGCCAACAAGGACTCGCTGTTCTGCCAGGTCTGAGCCCAGCGCCCTTACAAACACAACACACACTGCTTCTGTCACACTCTTCCCAGCATCCCTCACAAACACAACACACACTGCTTCTGTCACACTCTTCCCAGCATCCCTCACAAACACAACACACACTGCTTCTGTCACACTCTTCCCAGCATCCCTCACAAACACAACACACACTGCTTCTGTCACACTCTTCCCAGCATCCCTCACAAACACAACACACACTGCTAATGAAATGCTTCAATCGCCCACAAATCAGGTTTTCAGTCTTTCAGATGACCCATGATCCTCTTCCCCTCGTCCTGCCCTTCCCCCGGCAGCTCTATAGTTTCGTGTATAAGCACACTGTCAAACATCAATATTATAAATGTGTATTTATAATAATGTTATTAGGAAAATATTTAGTTTTCAGTTCCCACCCATTTCCAGTACATTTTTACACATTTAATCAATTTATTTATTTAAATCAAATTCATATTTTTTTTATTTTCAGTGATATCAGTATATTTTTATATCAGTGATTTTAAATGAATTTCTCTAAATAGCATCCCAGACTTTACCTGTCGAGTAGAAACTTCACGACTGAGGCATCAGTGGGAAGCCCAACCTGTGCTTTTAGCGCACGCCAGCGTGTGAAATATTCTCCCAAACACACTCTGGTCTTGTTTCTTTCTTCAGAGGCCTTTCTCTTCTTCTCATACAATTCGTAGACACTTTTTCTCTTGCGACCCTCAGACATTTTGAAAAAACCCGGTGAGAACGGCGAGCTTCAATGAATGGCTGAAACCGTAGCTCACCACCATAGACAGTATATAAACGGCTCACCACACATATACACCTGAAAGTGTGCATGCGCAGAAAGCGAAAATGATTGACAACTAGGAGGACCAATAGTCTTGATGATCCACCCGGAAAAAGAAAATCCTCCACTATACCTTTAATTCAAGATTTAGTTGGTTTAATCTTTTTGTTTTGTTTTTTTTAAATCAAATTTTACTTATTTTATTGTTTTATATGAATCAAATTTACTTTGTTAGTTTAATCTTAATTTTATTATTTATAAATTTTTTCTCTCCCAAAGCCCTGCTCTAGAACAAACACAGTGGTTTCAAACGTCATCGTATGGGTCAAGATTATCCATCTCTCTTTCAAGCCAGAAATCATGAGGATATTAAGATCATGTTCATGAAGATATTTAGTAAATTTCCTTCCATCTGTGAGTGAGTGGATGAACACAATCATGAACATACATGGAGAACTTTAAGGAGATTTTCTCAATGTTTAGATTTTTTTGCACTCTCAGATTCCAGATTTTCATTTTGTATCTCGGCCAAATATCCTGACGAACCACACACCACTGGAAGGCTTGTTTCTTCAGTCTCCCTGTGACTGGTTTAGTGGTCCAGGGTCACATGTTATCACCAACTTAAGTAAAAGGTTGAAGAGTGGTTTTGTGCCGTAAGCAGTAAAGATTGTGTGATCAGTGAGGACTGTGCCGGTGATGTGCGTGTGTCTGATGATCGATGTGTGTGTGTGTGTGTGTGTGTGTGCAGGTGGAGGAGAAGAGCCGGCAGCTGCAGGAGAGACTGGAGCTGGCGGAGCAGAAGCTTCAACAAACTCTTCGTAAAGCAGAGACGCTGCCCGAGGTGGAGGCAGAGCTGGCCCAGAGAGTCGTGGCGCTCACTAAGGTGTGTGTGTGTGTGTGTGTGAGAGATGGGGACGAGTCCACTCCTCTAACCCCAGTCGGCTCGTGTTCATCATGTCACCGCCTGGATCCAGATCCTCCACACACTCATCAGCTCTTCACTAACTCCGTCTCAGCCTGATGAATCTGCTGTGTTCGCTGCTGGAGTTTTCTCATGCACGTGTGTGTGTGTGTGTGTGTGTGTGTGTGTGTGTGTGTGTGTGTGTGTGTGTCGCAGGCAGAGGAGCGTCATGGTAACGTGGAGGAGCGTCTCAGACAGATGGAGGCTCAGCTGGAGGAGAAGAACCAGGAGCTGCTCAGGGTGTGTTTATTAATGTTCACACACACACACACACACACTCATGCAGTTTCACCCGCTGGTATGCTAGTGTTATACTTTCCAAATGCTTCACGGCGCATCATTGGACTGCAGTATAAATTCGATACACGAAACGCACTGGCTAACGTGAGTCTGTTTTCAATGCTAATCTTTCTAAGGCGCGTCAGCGAGAGAAGATGAACGAAGAGCACAACAAGCGCCTGTCGGAGACGGTGGACAAACTGCTGTCTGAGTCCAACGAGAGACTCCAGCTGCACCTGAAGGAGCGCATGACTGCCCTGGAGGACAAGGTACACACACACACACACACACCGCCACACACCACCGTCACACACGCTCACACACCTGTGCTCTGTGTGCTGCAGAACGCTCTGATCCGCGATCTGGATCACACGAGGAAGCTGATCGAGGAGGCTCATCACGAAAAGGTCAGTGTCTCCATTCCTCCGTGTCGATTAACCTGTAAAATGCCATGAGAGGCGCGTTCCACAGACGAGAGTCCACGAACCGCATTATTACACCGTTTACTAAGGCTACGCGCTATAAAACCATTTACTATCATAATATAGTATAGTGCTATTGTGAAAGCAGAACGGCTGTGATTCAGTTCATAAATAAATGTGCTGTTTTGTTTTTTCCCACAGAGAAGCACGACGCTTTCATTGTGCAGATTACATGTTAAAGTCGCTCAGCTCGTTCACAGTGAACGCTGCTCACACACACTCAGTCTCTGCATGTGCTGTGTGTTTAGATTTCCAATAACATGCATCTGGGAACGCAAAAAGTCGGACGTGGTTTGTGTCTCATAGTTGCACTGTCATCATTTATATGCGTTTCTCAGACTCCGTCTCTGTGTGCTGTGAGTGTGTGTTGCTTATAAACTTCATCTGGAACTTCATCAGCGGCTTTTACATTTCTGTCGCACAGAAGTGACCAAATATTACAGGTTAAGTGGACATTTGAAAGTGTTTTTTGGCCAATATTAAACGAGGATTTGATCATGCCGTAGTGTCAGTCGAGTCTCCTTCATTTATACAGCGCGTTTCAGAGCAGCTTTACAGTGATAACAGGAGATTACAGTAACAGAGATTGTTTAGGCTTTACAGCAGATCTAGAATAAAGTTATTGTCCAGCTAAATTGTAGTTTTGATTGATTCACTTCCATTGCAAAGATCATTAGTTATTAACTTGGGCCGCTAACACACACCCTTAACGCGCTCCGGCCGCTCATCCGCACAACAGCAGTGCCTGTGGCTCGAGGACGAAACCTTGAAACTGGTTCTAAGGTGCAGGCGTTGAGGAGAATATATATATATATAGTGTAAGAACAACTAACACCAGGCCACTGGCACCTCTGCAGGATCTGTTATTATATGTAAGGTACAAAAGTTATGTTTATATTAGTTTATATCATTTATTTTACATGGTGTATTTTAACAGTGTTGTTCAATAAAACCCATATAATAACTTACTTTAATAGTTTATTTGAAGCGGCATGCTTATGGGGCGGGCAGCTAGCGGATCGTTAGGAAAGATTAGATGAATGTGATCTTTTTTGGGGGGGGCCTGAAATCACTGATACAACCTTTAAGTCATTTTAAAGGCTGTTGTTCACTTGGATCTATTTTTTTCAATCTTGGACTCTCTCTTTCCCTCTCTGTCTTGACCTGTGACCTCAGGAGCAGCTGCTCATCCAGATCGAGACCATGAGGGCGGAGCACGAGAGGGGGCGGAGCCGGAGCAACTCTCTGCTGCATCATGGGTAACTCCAGCATCTCTAATGGGAACCAGTGTTCATGTGTTTGCTCTCTCTGATGTGCTTGTGTTCCCCCAGTGTTCGTGTGTGTGTTCTGTGTTGTGACGCTGGTGTTCTCCCCACAGGCGTTCTCAGGTGAGCGGCACGCCGGACTTCAGGTTCCCGGTGTCGGTGTCGTCAGTGATGGACAGTCACTACAGTGGCGCGCTGGTGCTCAGACGACCCCAGAAGGGCCGAGCGTGTGCGCTGAGGGACGAGCCCTCCAAGGTGAAGTCCCGACAGATCCTGTCTCCTCTACAACATGAGCCCTAACTCCGTGATTAAAGGGTCATGAAACCCAAAACACATGTTTTGAGATGTGAACAGATATGTACAGGTTGCACAACACTCAAAACACTAAAAGCACTCATACATTTTATCAATAAGTGAAAATTGGGTATTTTTGCGTTTTTCCGAGCAAATTTGTTCTTCGGGGTTAAAAAGCAAAGTCAGGACACCACCAGGGAATGTGAGGTAGAAGCGAGCCTTCGGCGCGTGTGATTGGCTGAATGTGAGGAAGCGAGGCTTCGGAGCGTGTGATTGGCTGAATGTGAGGAAGCGAGGCTTCGGAGCGTGTGATTGGCTGAATGTGAGGAAGCGAGGCTTCGGAGCGTGTGATTGGCTGAATGTGAGGTAGAAGCGAGGCTTCAGAGTGTGTGATTGGCTGAATGTGAGGTAGACGCGAGGCTTCGGACCGTGTGATTGGTTGAATGTGAGGTAGAAGCGAGGCTTCGGAGCGTGTGATTGGCTGAATGTGAGGTAGAAGCGAGGCTTCGGAGCGTGTGATTGGCTGAATGTGAGGTAGAAGCGAGCCTTCGGAGTGAGTGATTGGCTGAATGTGAGGTAGAAGAGAGCCTTCGCAGTGTGTGATTAGCTGAATGTGAGGTAGAAGAGAGCCTTCGGAGTGTGTGATTGGCTGAATGTGAGGTAGACGCGAGGCTTCGGACCGTGTGATTGGTTGAATGTGAGGTAGAAGCGAGCCTTCGGAGCGTGTGATTAGCTGAATGTGAGGTAGAAGCGAGGCTTCGGAGCGTGTGATTGGCTGAATGTGAGGTAGAAGCGAGCCTTCGGAGTGAGTGATTGGCTGAATGTGAGGTAGAAGAGAGCCTTCGGAGTGAGTGATTGGCTGAATGTGAGGTAGAAGAGAGCCTTCAGAGCGTGTGATTGGCTGAATTGTGAGGTAGAAGAGGGCCTTCGGAGCGTGTGATTGGCTGAATGTGAGGTAGAAGAGGGCCTTCGGAGTGTGTGATTGGCTGAATGTGAGGTAGAAGAGAGCCTTTGGAGCGTGTGATTGGCTGAATGTGAGGTAGAAGAGAGCCTTCGGAGTGTGTGATTGGCTGAATGTGAGGTAGAAGAGAGCCTTCGGAGCGTGTGATTGGCTGAATGTGAGGTAGAAGAGAGCCTTCGGACTGTGTGATTGGCTGAATGTGAGGTAGAAGCGAGGCTTCGGAGCGTGCATATGTCTTTGTCAAATGAAATATATGTGCACATAAGGACACTGATACAGCTGTAGGTCTGATCATGAACGCGACGACACGGTGGATTATTCTAATACACAGAACACGATGTAGACCGACAACTCAAAGAACAATGGATAAAAAGTAATGCCCTTATTCTTTCTGTGTTAAACTGACTCATAAATGTAATGAAAATATCATTATTAGTCCTTTCAAATGTTCTAATGCGTTTCTCCCTCGTTTTGGCAGTTTGTTATATAGGGTAAGATTTTTAACCCTCTCCTCTCCGAGGTCATATTTTAATATTCATGTGTCTGTATAATGAGTGTGTTGCAGGTCTGTGTTTTATTGGTTGTTGTCTCTCCTCTACACTCCCACTTTTCCAAAGTTTACACGCCCATTTTTTGAGACTTTCCCCAACTCTGTCGTGTGAATGACCAGGCTAAAACAGTCTCTCTAACGTGAGAGAGAGTAAGGGCTTCCGGTGTCCTTTACTTCTTGTAAACTCAGAGATGTGGGTTCGAACTGCTGTTAAATTAACACACAACCTTGTCAAACAACAGTAGGTAATTAATTTGGGACTTTACCAGCAGATAGTGGGAGAAAAACTGATCATCTGGATTCGGACGACGATAAAATCATAGACTATCTGCGGTAGATGTTGAAATGATTTTGTGTCCCGATGCGTTTGGTGTGATTTCTGCTGTGGTTGTTGTCAGGTGCAGACGCTGGACGAGCAGGAGTGGGATCGGCTGCAACAGGCTAATGTTCTGGCTAACGTGGCTCACGCGTTCGAGAGCGATATGGACATGTCAGACGCTGAGGACGACAGAGAAACGGTCTTCAGCTCGATGGATCTTCTGTCTCCTGCTGGACAGGCAGACGCTCAAACCCTCGCCCTGATGCTGCAGGAGCAGCTCGACGCCATCAACAACGAGATACGGTACAGTGCTCATGCTAACACGCCATCAACAACGAGATACGGTACACAGCACTCATGCTAACACGCCATCAACTATGAGATACGGTACAGCGCTCATGCTAACACGCCATCAACAACGAGATACAGTACACAGCGCTCATGCTAACACGCCATCAACTATGAGATACGGTACAGCGCTCATGCTAACACGCCATCAACAACGAGATACGGTACAGCGCTCATGCTAACACGCCATCAACAACGAGATACGGTACAGCGCTCATGCTAACACGCCATCAACAACGAGATACAGTACACAGTTCTCATGCTAACACGCCATCAACAACGAGATACGGTACAGCGCTCATGCTAACACGCCATCAACAACGAGATACGGTACAGCGCTCATGCTAACACGCCATCAACAACGAGATACGGTACAGCGCTCATGCTAACCAGCCATCAGCAACGAGATACGGTACAGCGCTCATGCTAACACGCCATCAACAACGAGATACGGTACACAGCTCTCATGCTAACACTCCAACAACGAGATACGGTACAGCGCTCATGCTAACACGCCATCAGCAACAAGATACGGTACAGCGCTCATGCTAACACGCCATCAGCAACGAGATACGGTACACAGCTCTCATGCTAACACACCATCAGCAACGAGATACGGTACACAGCGCTCATGCTAACACGCCATCAGCAACGAGATACGGTACACAGCTCATGCTAACACGCCATCAGCAACGAGATATGGTACACAGCACTCATGCTAACACACGTGGGCTAATACTTAACCCCTTCCAGGCAGTAATGGTGTAGAGTAGATACGCTTACCTGGTTTGAGTGGTTTACATCTGTGAGTCATTAGCATGGAGTTGATTTAATAAATAAAAAAAGGGCTGCACGATATTGGAAAACACCTACAATGTAACTCCACAACAACTACAGAAATGTCTCCACTAACATTCAGAAACTGTTCCTGAGTCTCTCCGTAAGGCTGCTCTCGCTACTGGTTATTCTGGGATTCTGGATCTGTTTTGTTATTGCCGGAGTAAAGACTCCGCCCTCTTCTGAATGGAGGCGTTTGCATTTAAAGGGACACACACAAAAACGGCGAGTTTTTGCTCACATCCACAAAGGGGCAAATTTGACAAGCTCTAATAAATGATCTGGTATTTTGAGCTGAGATTTCAGACACATTCTGGAGACACCAGAGATTTATATCACATCTGGTGAAAAGGCATAATGTGTATAACACCTTTAAGAACAAATTGACAGCCTGGATTGAATGGTTTCTTTGGCCTTGGTAAGTTTGATTAATTTCCTTGTCGTGTGCACTGTTGCGCTCTGACCCTGTGTGTGTGTGTGTGTGTCCTGACAGGATGATCCAGGAGGAGAAGGAGAACACGACGCTGAGAGCCGAGCAGATCGAGAGTCGAGTGGGCAGTGGAGAGGATCTGGGCCGCTTCCGGTCCTTCCTCAGCGAGTCTCCACCCAGATCAGGACACAACACACCCCGCCGAGAGCTCGACCGCATGGGGGTCATGACCCTGGTGAGTGAGTGTGTGTTTGTGTGTGTGTGTGTGTGTCGCCGTCTCGACCGCATGGGGGTCATGACCCTGGTGAGTGTGTGTGTGTGTGTGTGTGTGTGTGTGTGTGTCGCCATCTCGACCGCATGGGGGTCATGACCCTGTTGAGTGTGTGTGTGTGTGTGTGTGTGTGTGTGTCGCCGTCTCGACCGCATGGGGGTCATGACCCTGGTGAGTGTGAGTGTGTGTGTGTGTGTGTGTCGCCGTCTCGACCGCATGGGGGTCATGACCCTGTTGAGTGAGTGTGTGTTTGTGTGTGTGTGTATCGCCGTCTCGACCGCATGGGGGTCATGACCCTGGTGAGTGTGTGTGTGTTTGTGTGTGTGTGTCGCCATCTCGACCGCATGGGGGTCATGACCCTGGTGTGTGTGTGTCGCCATCTCGACCGCATGGGGGTGTGTGTGTGTGTGTTCTTGTATACATGGTTTATGAGGACACAAATGTGTATAATAACATGGGTATTACAACGTAACATCTGCTGTGTCCTCTTAAACCAAACGGCTTAAAAAACACAAACATACTAAATGGTGTTTTTTGAAACCCAGTGTTTTCCGTGTTCCTGCTGTTAATGCGTGTGTTCTAGAGGAAGTTTACTGGAGCTCTTCCTGCCGGCTCCTCCTCGGGGAGATGAGCGATTAGACCTGGAGGAGATAAAGCCTAACCACTGTTTACTCTGGATAACATGAGCTGTCAGGACAGCAGCGCTCGCCTCCATGTCTCAGTGTTTAAACGCTCAGCACTAAACGACAAATAACAATAATATTAATAAACATTTATTAGTTTTGCACTTTTCATACATGGAATGCAACTCAAAGTGCTTCACAAGCATACAAACAAATAATGGGAAACACATTCACATATAAAGATATTCAAAAACAACTATAAAAGGTACAAAACAGTGACTATAGACACACAGCGCTTGAGGATTTCCTCATACTGCAGCGTTCAGTGGCGTACACAGATCCACAGTGTTATCAGATGCTAGATTGCAGAACTTCATAAGCAGCGCCGAGAATAGATGACAGAACGCGCTCATGATAGACGTGCAGCTTTAACTGCAGCGCTCGGGCGTTAGAGGATCATTAATGAAGTACTGAGACTCGTGATGTACTTCTGATTTTAAATAAAGCGGCTCGATAGTCTCCGGTTATATGTGTTCAGGATGTGCTGCCTAGCTCCTGAAGCTGGAAGTGAGCGATCGGAAGATGATTTTACAGTCTGTGTGAAAATGTTTAGAGGCTAATTCCAGACCAGTCGCTTTACCGTAATCAGCTGACCGCCCTAAAAGCTGAGAGTCTGACTGGCCATGAATAAACGTGTGCATGAGTGCTGAACGCTTGTGCCGTAACGAGTCGAGCGCAGAAGCTGTGCCAGTCCACAACACACTCATCACGCTCCTAACCCTAACCCACGCTCATTTACACTTATCCGAAGGTCTCGCTCAAGCTAACGATCTTTACGTTTGAAATGACATCAGAAATGCCAGTGTTTCTGACATACGGCTGTGTGTGTGTGTGTGTGTGTGTGTGTGTGTGTGTTCACCTGTCTCTCCTCAGCACTGACGTTGATGCCTCTTGCTTTTCTCGTGTGTGTGTGTGTGTGTCTCTAGATGTTTTCTCACCAGCTTCTGTGCTTTAATCTGAAACGCTGCTAACTGCCTGTTTCTTCTCTTTCTCCACTTGCTTGCGCTTCAACAGCCTAGCGATTTGCGGAAGCACCGTAGGAAGGTAATTTAGAGAACCTGCGCGTGTGTAACCGGTTCTGGACATGTGAACATGCACACGTGTAGAGCTCACACACACTAACCCTTACAGATATTGATATCCTCGTGACACACAGTGATAAGCAGGACTGGGCACTATGACCAAACATTAACCCTGTCTATTTACAAAATGCAGGTTACAGTTTATAGTCATTATTATTGGGAACGAATCATCCAGGCATGTTTATTTTATCTATTTATTTTTAACTGGTAATGACAGTCTTCTCTGATGATGTGTGCAGGGCTTCTCCAATCATTGGATCAGCTTTAGCTCCACCCCTTTCTTACAATCCACTGCAATGTCTCATTAAGATCCATCCAATCAGCAGAGACGCATCGCATGAAGCCTCACCCCACACTTATGCTTTATTTGAACATTCAGTTTACACTATGGTACAACACAATGAGAACATCACAATAGTTAAGAGTAACACCAATAGAGGAAGTAGAAGATCTGATGTTCAGATGAAAATGTGCATTTTATGTTTACAGTATTTCAACTTATTTGATGTTCCTTTGATGGATATAAAACAAAGATCAGATTCACATCAAAGGAACGATGTGGAAACACTTCCCTTCAAAACAAGAACTGATGTTTTAGATCACACACACCACCCAGCCCTGCTTATTAATGCTATTCTACAGAACCGTATATGGGACGCGATGAATTAGAGATTTAGCACTAAAGCTGACATTGACAATGTTCCAGTGTTAAACACTCATGATGAGTGACTGTCAGTGTCTCTCACAGAGGACTGAACAGGACATTCACCGCCCATCATGTGCTCACCCAGAACTGTCTTCTGTGCAACGCAAAAGGTGTTTTGAAGGTCAATTTGGCTCCAAAAAAACAACAACAGTTCATCGATGTTTGAGAGAGTAAATGATGACAGAATGTTCAGCAGTGCCATAGAGCTTCGTAACATCTAATTCATTCATATATCAAACACACAGATGCCTTGTATAATTGTCATTAAATAGGGAGCCTAGCCGGGAAAAAAAGTATGGTTTTATAATTTACATTTTGCAAACACAGAATACATGTGTATACATTTCATCAGATTGAAAATGAGCTTCAGAAATGATAATGATGAGACATTGTGTTTTAGGTCTGTGTGTTTAACTGATGCAGTGTGTGTGTGTGTGTGTGTGTGTGTGTGTTTAGTGTGCTCAGGACGATAAAGCCACCATCAGATGTGAGACGTCTCCTCCGTCCACGCCGTCCTCCATGCGTCTCCATAAGGGATCGCTACACACCTCGAGCCACGAGGACATCAGAGACGTGCGCAGGTCAGTGACGCTAGCTCGTCCTCATGCTAATGCCTGGGACAGATTACACTATTTTAGCCCCTTTTCGGCACGATCTGTTTGACGTAGGTTGTTGTGGGGATTCGTAAATGACAACGGGCGTCAGGACACAGGATTCTATCGTTTCATCTCGCATAGTGTGTCATAGTGGACGACAGCCAACTAGCGTTTGCGATGCTTCGCATCATCACCATAAGAAGACTAGCATGTTTAATTTTTTTTTCGGTGGGAGTGAGTGTGTATGTATGTATGGGAGTGAGTATGTATGTGAGCGAGTACGAGCGAGTACGAGCGAGTACGAGCGAGTACGAGCGAGCGAGTATGACACTCATGCGAGCGAGCGAGTATGAGCGAGCGAGTGAGTATGAGTGAGTGAGTATGAGTGAGTATGAGTGAGTATGAGCGAGTGAGTATGAGCGAGTGAGTATGAGCGAGTGAGTATGAGCGAGTGAGTATGAGCGAGTGAGTATGAGCGAGTGAGTATGAGCGAGTGAGTATGAGCGAGTGAGTATGAGCGAGCGAGTATGACACTCATGCGAGCGAGCGAGTATGACACTCATGCGAGCGAGCGAGTATGACACTCATGCGAGCGAGCGAGTATGACACTCATGCGAGCGAGCGAGTATGACACTCATGCGAGCGAGCGAGTATGACACTCATGCGAGCGAGCGAGTATGACACTCATGCGAGCGAGCGAGTATGACACTCATGCGAGCGAGCGAGTATGACACTCATGCGAGCGAGCGAGTATGACACTCATGCGAGCGAGCGAGTATGACACTCATGCGAGCGAGTATGAGCGAGCGAGCGAGTATGAGCGAGCGAGCGAGCGAGTATGAGCGAGCGAGCGAGTATGAGCGAGCGAGCGAGTATGAGCGAGCGAGCGAGTATGAGCGAGCGAGTATGAGCGAGTATGAGCGAGCGAGTATGAGCGAGTATGAGCGAGCGAGTATGAGCGAGTATGAGCGAGCGAGTATGAGCGAGTATGAGCGAGCGAGTATGAGCGAGCGAGTATGAGCGAGTATGAGCGAGTATGAGCGAGCGAGTATGAGCGAGTATGAGCGAGCGAGTATGAGCGAGTATGAGCGAGCGAGCGAGTACGAGTGTATGTATGTGTGCGAGTGAATATGTGTGTGTGTGTGTGTGAGACGGCACGCGTAGGCCTGTCACGATAACAAATTTTGCTGAACGATAAATTGTCCAAGAAATTATCGCGATAAACGATAATATTGTCGTTCTGAGACCATTTTCATTTAATATAATTATAATGGCATAATAATGCAGGTCCACCTTTTCAACGATCTATAAACTTTTATTTCTAAAGAATATTAAACATTGAAAACGGAAAACATTTTAAATATCCAAAAAAATGAACAAAACAACCAAAAACAATAAAAGCAATGGACTCTTAGTGTCTGTTAACAAAATAAATGTCTGTTAATAAATAAAATGGATGTAAACAAAATTGCACTTCAAAAAATATTAAACATTAGGCTTTAGACATTAGGCATAAATAGTGATACATTCCATAACAGGCAAAACTGACAGTTAGGACCTTTTTAAAAAAAAAAAAAAAAAAAAAAAGCCTCAAGCCATATCGCACAATTTTGCACTGTTACTCCTGTTACTTTGTCCTCCTGTTACTTTGTCAAGTGATTGTGTACTGTCGGGAAGACGGAGACGCGCTTTATTGCGTGTATATGCTACGCACTGAAAATACTTGGCTAGGATTAGGGGTGAGGAGTGCGTGCGTATTACACGCCATAAAGAGCGTATCATATGCACGCAAAAACTATTTTTGGCGTATAAATGGCACGAGAAATAACATTCGTGGTATAGATACGCATTTTCATGTGATCGGGCTCGCTGTCGCAACTCACAACTAGCGTCTTCTCTCTCTCCCGGCAGTCGCCGCAAACAGTCCCGCACAAAGACCATGTGACTGACAAGTGCCGCGGCGCCGCCTCCCCACACAAAGACCATGCAACCGACAAGAGAGTTCACTCCTCCTATTCGCTAAAGAACCGAGAGTGGTCATCCAGTCTCTTTGGTAGAGACTGAGAGAGAGAGACGAGGAAAACAAACAAGCATGCAAATGGAATTATCGCGGCCGGAAAAATTATCGAGCTCATTTTTTTTATCGTGCGATTAATTGACTTATCGACTATCGCGACAGGCCTAGGCACGCGATTACTGGTCGGAAAGCAACGTGTAGTCTGACATGTTTCTTGTCCATGACACGACAAGATTTTAGGAGTCAAAATCGCGTAATCTGACACAACGACTATCGTAACAGACAAAACAATTGTGTAATCTGAACCAGGCATACTGTGAGTGTTAGTGCAGGGTCAGAGCGGTGACGTGTGTGTGTGTGTGTGCGCGCAGCGCTGGCCTGCAGGACAGTAACCCCAGCAGCAGTAACAGCAGTCAGGACTCACTCAACAAGGCCACCAAGAAGAAGAGCATCAAGGTCTCGATCGGCCGTCTGTTCGCCAAGAAGGAGAAGAGTCGAGCCGGTCCTGTGGGGAAAGAGTCTCCTGTGCCAGGTGTGTGTCACACACTCCTCATCCGCGTCACACACTCCTCATCCGCGTCACACACTCCTCATCCGCGTCACACACTCCTCATCCCGCGTCACACACTCCTCATCCGCGTCACACACTCCTCATCCCGCGTCACACACTCCTCATCCCGCGTCACACACTCCTCATCCCGCGTCACACACTCCTCATCCGCCTCACACACTCCTCATCCGCGTCACACACTCCTCATCCGCGTCACACACTCCTCATCCGCGTCACACACTCCTCATCCGCGTCACACACTCCTCATCACACTCCTCATCCGCATCACACACTCCTCATCCGCGTCACACACTCCTCATCCCGCCTCACACACTCCTCATCCGCCTCACACACTCCTCATCCGCGTCACACACTCCTCATCCGCGTCACACACTCCTCATCCGCGTCACACACTCCTCATCCGCGTCACACACTCCTCATCACACTCCTCATCCGCGTCACACACTCCTCATCCGCGTCACACACTCCTCATCCGCGTCACACACTCCTCATCCGCGTCACACACTCCTCATCCGCGTCACACACTCCTCATCCGCGTCACACACTCCTCATCCGCGTCACACACTCCTCATCCGCGTCACACACTCCTCATCCCGCGTCACACACTCCTCATCCGCGTCACACACTCCTCATCACACTCCTCATCCGCATCACACACTCCTCATCTGCGTCACACACTCCTCATCCGCGTCACACACTCCTCATCCGCGTCACACACTCCTCATCCGCGTCACACACTCCTCATCCGCGTCACACACTCCTCATCCGCGTCACACACTCCTCATCACACTGCTTATCCGCATCACACACTCCTCATCCGCGTCACACACTCCTCATCACACTCCTCATTCGCATCACACACTCCTCATCACACTCCTCATCCGCGTCACACACTCCTCATCCGCGTCACACACTCCTCATCCGCGTCACACACTCCTCATCCGCGTCACACACTCCTCTCATCCGCGTCACACACTCCTCATCACACTCCTCATCCGCGTCACACACTCCTCATCACACTCCTCATCCACGTCACACTCTTCTCATCACACTCCTCATCCGCGTCACACACTCCTCTCATCCGCGTCACACACTCCTCATCACACTCCTCATCCGCGTCACACACTCCTCATCACACTCCTCATCCGCATCACACTGCTCATCCGCATTACACACTCCTCATCACACTCCGCATCCGCGTTACACTCCTCATCCGCATCACACACTCCTCATCCGCGTCACACACTCCTCATCACACTCCTCATCCGCATCACACACTCCTCATCCGCGTCACGCACTCCTCATCCTCGTCACGCACTCCTCATCCGCGTCACACACTCCTCATCACACTCCTCATCCGCATCACACACTCCTCATCCGCGTCACACACTCCTCATCACACTCCTCATCCGCGTCACACACTCCTCATCACACTTCTCATCCGCGTCACACACTCCTCATTACACTCCACATCCACGTCACACACTCCTCATCACACTGCTCATCCGCATCACACACTCCTCATCACACTCCTCATCCCGCCTCACACACTCCTCATCCGCGTCACACACTCCTCATCACACTGCTCATCCGCGTCACACACTCCTCATCACACTCCTCATCCGCGTCACACATTCCTCATCCACGTCACACACTCCTCATCACACTGCTCATCCGCGTCACACACTCCTCATCCACGTCACACACTCCTCATCACACTCCTCATTCACATCACACACTCTTCATCTTCGTCACACACTCCTCATCACACTCCTCATCCGCGTCACACACTCCTCATCACACTGCTCATCCGCGTCACACACTCCTCATCACACTGCTCATCCGCATCACACACTCCTCAACACACTCCTCATCCCGCCTCACACACTCCTCATCCGCGTCACACACTCCTCATCACACTGCTCATCCGCGTCACACACTCCTCATCACACTCCTCATCCGTGTCACACATTCCTCATCCACGTCACACACTCCTCATCACACTGCTCATCCGCGTCACACATTCCTCATCCACGTCACACACTCCTCATCACACTGCTCATCCGCGTCACACACTCCTCATCCACGTCACACACTCCTCATCACACTCCCCATTCACATCACACACTCTTCATCTTCGTCACGCACTCCTCATCACACTCCTCATCCGCGTCACACACTCCTCATCACACTGCTCATCCGCGTCACACACTCCTCATCACACTGCTCATCCGCATCACACACTCCTCATCACACTCCTCATCCCGCCTCACACACTCCTCATCCGCGTCACACACTCCTCATCACACTCCTCATCCGTGTCACACATTCCTCATCCACGTCACACACTCCTCATCACACTGCTCATCCGCGTCACACATTCCTCATCCACGTCACACACTCCTCATCACACTGCTCATCCGCGTCACACACTCCTCATCCACGTCACACACTCCTCATCACACTCCCCATTCACATCACACACTCTTCATCTTCGTCACGCACTCCTCATCACACTCCTCATCCGCGTCACACACTCCTCATCACACTGCTCATCCGCGTCACACACTCCTCATCACACTCCTCATCCGCATCACACACTCCTCATCCGCGTCACACACTCATCACACTCCTCATCCACATCACACACTCCTCATCCGCGTCACGCACTCCTCATCACACTGCTCATCCGCGTCACACACTCCTCATTACACTCCTCATACGCATCACACACTCCTCATCCGCATCACACACTCCTCATCCGCGTCACACACTCCTCATCACACTGCTCATCCGCGTCACACACTCCTCATCACACTCCTCATCCACGTCACACACTCCTCATCACACTCCTCATCCGCATCACACTGCTCATCCGCATCACACACTCCTCATCACACTCCGCATCCGCGTCACACACTCCTCGTCCGCGTCACACACTCCTCATCACGCTCCTCATCCGCCGTCACACACTCCTCATACGCGTCACACACTCCTCGTCCGCGTCACACACTCCTCATCACGCTCCTCATCCGCGTCACACACTTGGGTCACACACTCCTCCATCTCCACTCTACCCTGGAATGTTTTCCTCAAAAACCTTAATTTCTTTTCGACCAAAGAAAGGCATGAACATCTTGAATGACGTGGGGGAGAGTAAATTATCAGGAAATTATAATTCTGAAGTGAACTAATCCTTTAAATACTGTCTCACAAAAGCACTTCTAGTCACATTTCACAATAAAACATGAAATTATATTCTACATAAAATAAACACAGCCTATTTTCATTCCGTTGCTCTTGCATCGTTAAAATTTGCCCCATATTCTCATCACTGCAATGCAACTGATTCTTATTTAAAGGTGCATTGCGCAACTTTTCATGTTAAAAATACCTGTTTTCTAACCCATACATGCTTAAACAATTGCCTGATGGGCTGACTGAGCCCTTCTCTGATCACTGCGATTGCCTCTATAATCCTGTACAGTAAAATAAATAAGAGGGATTCGGGTCGGAATCTGAGACTGGGCGTGACGTCATGCGCGTTCACGGCACGCTCATATGTCTGGCAGGTTTGTGATTGTGTATGCGCCGACGCCGCCATTCTCCGTAGAAAATGGATTCTAAGAGACCGGCTTGTAGTTCATTTCAAACACCAACGCAAACTCCACGTAAGATAAAAAAAAAAGAGAACTTTTGTCTAGTGCAACCAAAAGGTCCAAATTGGAGTCAGACAGGCGTCGGGGTAAGACGAGAGTAAACATAGGGAAGGCTTTCAACAAATGGAGAGATCTCCGGTCTGCTCTAGGGCTCAAACGGGATCCTCAGTTGGCTTTTTTCTTGATAAAAAGGTAAGATATATCCCATTCTCTAATGTCTGATACGGCCAATAATGACAATAAATGACGATCCATAAAATGTGTAATGCTTTAGCGTAAGCTAGATAAATGTACAATCGGAATAGGTTTTACTAACTTACCATTGTCAGTGATCAGGTTCAGAATGATTGTGATATAAAATGCTGATATATAAGTTAGATACTTAGACACAAATTTTGAGCAAATTACTGCTTAATTACGATGTATTGCTATTGGAATATGCTACTTAGCTGATCAATAAAACAGGCTAAACCCCCGCAAATCTTCGGCGGATTAGCCTGTTTGGCTTTTATGGTAACGTCATAGTGCCACTTGATTGTTTATTACCTTGAGACATTTGGGTGTACTTTGTTGACCGACTGTGTATGGTATGGTATCATGATTACAATTTTGAGCTTTTACAAAGTTATAACTTATATTGTTCATGAACGTGTTTCCATAATAATAGTCACAAGTGGATACAGTAAACACATAACACAGTTCAACATGGAGATAGATGGGAATAAAAAACGAAGTTTTCTACTACCCCCATTTTTTCCCTCACACATAAGTGTGTTATTTACTCAATTGCCTTTCCTTTCACATATTTTAAATTACTTGCAGATTTAAAACTTTATTACCTCTGAAGACATTATGATTGTAAACAAAAGATTTGTGCGGCTGATGCTCCTTGGGTTATGACCAGCTCGAGCTCGTGCAAGCGTGCGTGTGCGTGTGGTCCGTGAGCGTGCACACCTCTGGTTGCAGTTTCGCTTGCCGCCAGAGGGGGCGTAGTTCTGCGAAAACTCAGACTCTCGCGCAATGCACCTTTAAATGAATTATAAATCCTCTGGCTCAAACAGTAGAGCGTCACACTAGCAGGGATCATGGGATCGATTCCCAGGGAAAGCAAGAACTGATAAAAATGTGAATACCTTGAATAGAATGCAAGTTGCTTTGCATAAAATCATCAGAAAAATGCATAAATGTAAATGAGAATTATCATACATTATATTCAGCATTATATATAATAGCGTTCACATGTGTGTTCAGTGATCATCACTAAATAAAGACGTAAATGGTGTAATATGTTCTGTGATCGAATCACGGAAACCACATACAGAGTCAGTCAGAAATCACATCACGCTCACTCATCAACACGGGATCCTTCTGGGTCGTGATGGGAGAAAACACCAAAACTCATGAGAATGTGACGAGTTCTGTCTGTGTGTGTGTGGATCAGCGGCAGGAACACCTGAAGGGAGCGGCTCACCGGACGCCTTGACACTCGGCAAACTGGGCGGCCCTGCAGAGAAGAGCAGAAAACTGCAGAAGAAGTGAGTGACACGTCAATAGCATTCATAGATAATATTCATATTCAATAGTTTCTGAAGGGAAACTGCTTGAACATAGAGAATAGAGATGTGACAGTGATAATATTCTCCCACCAGACAACACTATCGTAGCAAGCCTGATAGAGAAGTGCCTGCAGAAACTCTCTGATGCTTTAGTGTGTGCTTCATCATCTTCACTCGACACCACTGACCTGCCATCATGTTCACTCACAGCCACACCGCTTTCTTTTGCTCACCAGTGAATGTGAAGTGTCGAGGCCCCGATATACTCAGTGCTATTTCCTTAGCAAACGAACAGATAACAAATATAACAAAATAAACACAACAGAGAGAAAACAGCGGTTCAGAAAGCATCTGATCATAGTGATGATGAGCTCTGAGATTCAGATCTCCAGTAATTTGACGTCACATTTACTTGTACAATTGCAGCTTTACAGTATTAAACATGTTTGAAATAAACATGTTTTTTCTTTGATTATGCTGAAGTATATCGGGGTCTTTATGATTTAAGGCATCGCAGTAGTTCGAGTGTGTTGGTGTCATTATGATTCATGTCTCATTACCCATCAGTCTTGCAGTGGCTCATTGTGGTTGTTTTCCCTCCTCTCTCCTTACACACTCTTTCATGTGTCACTCATAGCCCAAACACAGGGTAAGTGTCCGCAGACCGTCTCGTGTGTGTGTGTGTGTGTGTGTGTGTGTGTAGCATGAAAACCACCTGCACGTCTCATGCTTGCTGTGATGCGCTTCAGCTCTACTAACCTTCAGACCTTTACAACATTACACATGGTTGAGATGATAACCACATGGTGAAGATTTCATAACTGTATTGGTTAACTCCTAGATTTATGCATTGATTTATTTAGTGATAAAGAAATATCTTTCTTTATAAAGCAGGATTTAATACAACAGCGATTGCCCGATGTGCTGTACAAAGACTAAATCTCTATTATGCAGGGGAGAATTTGAAGAAAGTGTCTCACAAAAAAATAGTCAGCATAAAAGTGAAGTTGTGCTGGTCTTTTCTCCTCTATTGTGTCGTATATCGAGTGAAACACTTCTGGAACAAGAACAAATGTGGCCGGGGCTTGATTGTGTCTGTGGGGAACTGGTTGGATGGTTGTGGTTTGCTATTGGCTGATCTCATGTGAGTGACAGGTTGCCCCGCCCTCATCATCAGAGAAGAGAAGATATGTCACTTATTCTGATTCAAGATTATTAAGACAATAATGATGTGCACCGATAAATCATTTAGAATAAACACTGCAATATTCCATAAAAACAGAGGTGGAGTTGGAGGTGGAGTTGGAGGTGGAGTTGGAGGTGGAGTTGGAGGTGGAGTTGGAGGTGGAGGTGGAGTTGGAGGTGGAGTTGGAGGTGGAGTTGGAGGTGGAGTTGGAGGTGGAGTTGGAGGTGGAGGTTGAGGTTGAGGTTGGGGTTGGAGTTTGGGGTGGAGGTGGAGGTTGGGGTTGGAGTTTGGGGTGGAGGTTGAAGTTGGAGGTGGAGTTGGGGTTGAGGTTGGAGTTGAGGTTGGGGTTGGAGTTTGGGGTGGAGGTGGAGGTTGGGGTTGGAGTTTGGGGTGGAGTTGGAGGTTGAGGTGGAGGTGGAGTTGGAGGTTGAAGTTGGAGTTGGAGGTTGAGTTTGGGTTGGAGGTGGAGGTTGAAGTTGGAGGTTGAAGTTGGAGGTTGAGAGTTGGAGGTTGAAGTTGGAGGTTGAGAGTTGGAGGTTGAGAGTTGGAGGTTGAAGTTGGAGGTTGAGAGTTGGAGTTGGAGGTTGAGAGTTGGAGGTTGAGAGTTGGAGGTGGAGTTGGAAGTTGGAGGTTGAAGTTGGAGGTTGAAGTTGGAGGTTGAGAGTTGGAGGTTGAGAGTTGGAGGTTGAGAGTTGGAGGTTGAAGTTGGAGGTTGAAGTTGGAGGTTGAAGTTGGAGGTTGAAGTTGGAGGTTGAAGTTGGAGGTTGAAGTTGGAGGTTGAAGTTGGAGGTTGAAGTTGGAGGTTGAAGTTGGAGGTTGAGAGTTGGAGGTTGAGAGTTGGAGGTTGAGAGTTGGAGGTTGAGAGTTGGAGGTTGAAGTTGGAGGTTGAAGTTGGAGGTTGAAGTTGGAGGTTGAGAGTTGGAGGTTGAAGTTGGAGGTTGAAGTTGGAGGTTGAAGTTGGAGGTTGAAGTTGGAGGTTGAAGTTGGAGGTTGAGAGTTGGAGGTTGAAGTTGGAGGTTGAAGTTGGAGGTTGAGAGTTGGAGGTTGAAGTTGGAGGTTGAGAGTTGGAGGTTGAGAGTTGGAGGTTGAGAGTTGGAGGTTGAAGTTGGAGGTTGAGAGTTGGAGGTTGAAGTTGGAGGTTGAAGTTGGAGGTTGAAGTTGGAGGTTGAAGTTGGAGGTTGAGAGTTGGAGGTTGAAGTTGGAGGTTGAGAGTTGGAGTTGGGGTTGGAGTTGGAGGTTGAGTTTGGGTTGGAGGTGGAAGTTGGAGGTTGAGAGTTGGAGTTGAAGTTGGAGGTTGAGAGTTGGAGTTGGAGGTTGAGAGTTGGAGGTTGAAGTTGGAGGTTGAGAGTTGGAGTTGGAGGTTGAGAGTTGGAGGTTGAGAGTTGGAGGTTGAGAGTTGGAGGTTGGAGTTGGAGGTTGGAGTTGGAGGTTGGAGTTGGAGGTTGAAGTTGAAGTTGGAGGTTGAAGTTGGAGTTGGAGGTTGGAGTTGGAGGTTGGAGTTGGAGGTTGGAGTTGGAGGTTGGAGTTGGAGGTTGGAGTTGGAGGTTGGAGTTGGAGGTTGGAGTTGGAGGTTGGAGTTGGAGGTTGGAGTTGGAGGTTGGAGTTGGAGGTTGGAGTTGGAGGTTGGAGTTGGAGGTTGGAGTTGGAGGTTGGAGTTGGAGGTTGGAGTTGGAGGTTGGAGTTGGAGGTTGGAGGTTGGAGTTGGAGTTGGAGTTGGAGTTGGAGTAAGGGTCTCAGTCCTGGACCGAATGCTTCTCTTCATTCTTCAGCATGGCTGAGAGACTCATGATGTCATGCATGTTTGTCTGCATTATTCCTTCATCTGCACACTTCAGCATCTGCGTATGTAATGCTGTGGCAAACATGCAGTATTGTGGTGTTTTGAACGCATTCACATCGTCAGGTATCACAGGTGTTCATGCTGTTTTCTCTGCATTTTGAGTGATGGAAACATAAAATGAAACAGAGCTGAACTACAGAGTGTGTGAGAGGAATATTTGTCTCAGTACAGGTCAAAGATTCACCTTCTATCACGAAAGACACCTTACAGGGATAATTCACCCAAACATCTCTTTAACTCTCCCTTTTGTAATTAAAATTAAAAATATAATATAAATAAAGTAGTTAAAGTTAATTGAATTAGCTTATTAACCTTTAATACTATAATTGGTAATGCGATGGTTGAATCCCTGGTTGTTCTGGCGATGTTTTGATGATTTGTTGGTGGAAGTTCTTTCTCTCCAAACTCTTCTGCTAATCCAGCTGCCGTTTCCTCACATCTGTACATGTGCTGTTCTCTGACCGTACGAATGCTTCATATTACTGCATATCATCATTCTTACATATGTTTGGCCCATAACACAAGCTCTTTGCACATACATGCATGTTCATAATGTTTTCTCTGTGTTCCCAGACATGAGTTGCTGGAGGAAGCGTGTCGGCAGGGTCTTCCCTTCGCTCAGTGGGACGGTCCCACCGTTGTGGTGTGGCTCGAGGTACCACATACTCACCTGTCCACACACACACTCACCTGTCCACACACACACTCGCCCGTCCACACACACACTCGCTCGTCCACACACTCCCCTGTCCACACACTCCTCACCTGTCCACACACTCCTCACCTGTCTACACACACACTCACCTGTCCACACACACACTCGCCTGTCCACACACACACTCGCCTGTCCACACACTCACCTGTCCACACACTCCCCTGTCCACACACACACTCGCCCGTCCACACACTCCTCACACACTCTTCACCTGTCCACACACTCCTCACCTGTCCACACACTCACTTGTCCACACACTCCTCACCTGTCCACACACTCCTCACCTGTCCACATACTCACCTGTCCA
Source organism: Rutilus rutilus (assembly GCA_021464565.1). Classification (NCBI taxonomy): domain Eukaryota; kingdom Metazoa; phylum Chordata; class Actinopteri; order Cypriniformes; family Leuciscidae; genus Rutilus; species Rutilus rutilus. The sequence goes on along the minus strand of JAJAQA010000010.1, from coordinate 42,063,494 downwards.
CTCACTCCTCACCTGTCCACACACTCCTCGCCTGTCCACACACTCCTCGCCTGTCCACACACTCCTCGCCTGTCCACACACTCCTCGCCTGTCCACACACTCACCTGTCCACACACTCCTCGCCTGTCCACTCACTCCTCACCTGTCCACACACTCCTCGCCTGTCCACACAGTCACCTGTCCACACACTCCTCACCTGTCCACACACTCACTTGTCCACACACTCCTCACCTGTCCACACACTCCTCACCTGTCCACATACTCACCTGTCCACTCACTCCTCACCTGTCCACACACTCCTCGCCTGTCCACACACTCCTCGCCTGTCCACACACTCCTCGCCTGTCCACACACTCCTCGCCTGTCCACACACTCACCTGTCCACACACTCCTCGCCTGTCCACACACTCCTCACCTGTCCACACACTCCTCGCCTGTCCACACACTCACCTGTCCACACACTCCTCGCCTGTCCACTCACTCCTCACCTGTCCACACACTCCTCGCCTGTCCACACACTCCTCGCCTGTCCACACACTCCTCGCCTGTCCACTCACTCCTCACCTGTCCACACACTCCTCGCCTGTCCACACACTCGCCTGTCCACACACTCCTCGCCTGTCCACACACTCCTCGCCTGTCCACACACTCCTCGCCTGTCCACACACTCCTCGCCTGTCCACACACTCCTCGCCTGTCCACACACTCCTCGCCTGTCCACACATACTCCTCGCCTGTCCACACACTCCTCGCCTGTCCACACACTCCTCGCCTGTCCACACACTCCTCGCCTGTCCACACACTCCTCGCCTGTCCACACACTCACCTGTCCACACACTCCTCGCCTGTCCACACACTCACCTGTCCACACACTCCTCGCCTGTCCACACACTCCTCGCCTGCCCACACACTCCTCGCCTGTCCACACACTCCTCGCCTGTCCACACACTCACCTGTCCACACACTCCTCGCCTGTCCACACACTCCTCGCCTGTCCACACACTCCTCGCCTGTCCACACACTCCTCGCCTGTCCACACACTCCTCGCCTGTCCACACACTCCTCGCCTGTCCACACACTCCTCACCCGTCGATATTGTCCCCACCACTTTTGAAACATCTGGCGGCACGGATGTACCAATACAAATAAATAAAGCATCTCCAGTTAACTAGCAAAGTATTCGTTTTGTTCGTTTGTTAAATAAGAAGCAATCTAGCGCTGAAATGTGTTTTTTTTAATCAAGTGATCAAAGTGCTCGTTGCCGCTGCGGTCAGTGGCGCTGATACTGTGTTCTCTTGTGGCTCGCGTACACCACACAGTCTTCACTCGGACGCGCGCTTCAATCCGTCGAGGAGACTCTCTATTCGTTCCGGTGAAATCACAAAACAAAATTCACACAAATCTGTCCCTGCTTGATATACAACCACTGATAAACAATCGGTTTTGATGAAAAAGAAAAAAATATATACGAGTGTGAATTAGAACCCAGAACCTCTGACACGCTTGGCAAAAGTTCTGCCACTGGACCATTAAAGTACATTCGTGTAACAGTCGATCTATGTATTTATTCACGTGAAAAAACAACATATAGTGGAGTAGATCTCATTAAATGTCTAAGTAAACCCAGTGCACTATTTAAATCGTATGTATTATTCTACATACATCTGATTTATGATTTAGCATTGTATTAGCACGGGCACGAGGCTACATTGCGCATGCGTCGGACACACGCTCTGAACCGAGACAAGCGAACCGAACGGTTCGGATGTTTTTTCATGTACCGTGCCACCCCTAGTAATTTTTATTTTTGGGTGAACTTAATTTAGTCCAGCCCTCTGCGTGATGTGCACAGGATGAGTGTGATCGTGAGTAAAGCAGCGTGCCCCGATGATGGAGTGTGTGTGTGTGTTGTGTTTCTCAGCTGTGGGTCGGGATGCCTGCATGGTATGTGGCCGCGTGTCGTGCCAACGTGAAGAGCGGAGCCATCATGTCTGCCCTGTCCGACACCGAGATCCAGCGTGAGATTGGCATCAGCAACCCTCTTCACCGCCTCAAACTACGCCTCGCGATCCAGGAGATCATGTCCCTCACGAGCCCGTCGGCGCCACCGACCTCCAGAACGGTAGGAAACAGCCTGGCCTTCAGATATATCTGCTCAAACACTCGAGCAGAGATCTGACACACTCAGACACACCTCAGCTCTCCTCAGGGTTTGCAGGTAAATGTGCTGCTATCGGTGTCTTGGCATCAGCACACGATACATGAACCTTCTCACAGCAGCTTCACACTTTTAGAAACTGAAGTAGGGTAATATCAAGCTGCACGATTAATGAACATAAAACAGAAATCACCATATGTGATTCTCAAATCTCAAAGGCTACTCTTTCCCTGCCAGTGTTTTCTACAAAAGTTGCCAGTCAGCATTTTTGATCATATTCACAATTTTTATGTCTCCCAGAATATTTTGTTGTATTAATATGTGAAGAGTCAATATATCAAAAGAACAGAGTCTCTGCTTTTTAAACAAACAAAGAAACATTTTATTCTAGCGTCATGCATTCTTTATCAACACTGAATGTGGGTCAGTCTCGTCGAGAAAACATTTTGATGAAAACTCAGGTTTTGTCCGGATGGGATTCAGAGTGATGATCAGAACACAGATGGAGTAGATGGAGTCAGATATAAGCGCTGTGTGTTTCAGACGGAAGCGCAGCACTGTGTTCACTTAGTTTGATTGACAGTTAACACTGCGCAACATGAAGTGCCTCTGCGTTCGCTCCGAGTGTCTGGAAACAGCCTGTGCCAAACATCTGCACAAACAAAACAAGCTTTTAGGGCTTCATGTAGTTTCACATCAAAAATACACTTTGGTTTATTATTTGAAAATGGAGAAATGAAGACGAAAACTGAAGTTTACAGTTGTAATGTAAAATGAAATTAATTTCAATTTTTTTTAAATACTCGTTTTGTAATTTTACGGTGAAATATTAGAATGGTTAGTATTTTTATTAGTTTTAATTTTTTTGTGTCATTATTTTTAGATTTATTATTATTTTATAGTCATATTGATATATAATCACAAAATTCTGAAGCCCTACAAACAAGCACAGCAAACCTGGAATTTTTTCGTTTCATTAGAAATTGCAATCATATTGTTTATCAGAGAAGATGCAGTTGGATGTTTCTTCAGATCGAGCGGCCCTAGTCCAGGGTTAGGGGTTTCAGGCGTGTTGATGTGAGATCCTGCAGTTTCAGAGGTCTAGAGGAGAGGCCGTTATTGGTGAACAGCAGAAGAGCTCAAGCTTTACGACAGCACACTGATGTCAGGGACACTGGAACACACACACACACACACACACACGTCTGCTCTCTCTCTCTCTCTCTCTCGCATGCCTCACACATTAACACCTGATGGGATGTTTGACCGCTTTCACTAATGATCCTGCTGCTCAATAACACACTCTTCCTCTTTCACTCCATCTGTCCTCACTTGTTTCCTCACTCACGGATCATGTAGTCTTCTGGGAATGTCTGGCTCACACACGAGGAGATGGAGAGTTTGGCCGCCACGCCGCTCACGGTCAGTCAGCTGATGTGTGTGTGTTTGTGTGTGTGTGAGATGTTTTACTGTATTTGCTCTTCTGCTACTGATCGCCTCCCCTCGCTCCACATGCTAACCTGCTAACACGCTAACCCCAGGAGGACGAGGAGGGCGGCTGGGCGCAGGTTTGAACCTCTTCCACACACACATCTCTGCCTTTCTTCTGATGGCTCAGTTTTATTGCACAACACATGCAGGTCTCATGATCTGTCAGGAACACGTTCATGTCACATTTCACTTCAGAATCAGACCAAAATGAATCAGAAAATCAGGCTTGGAGTTTGACGTGACAGAATGGATTCTCTTAGAGAATATGTGGAGGTTTGTGACGTGGACGTGCTCTCGACGGTTTGCTGAGATCCACTGCAGTTCTTCATCATGTTAAAGCAGCGTCTGCTGGTCTTGCTCTATGAAACGCTCATTCTGTTTCTGGATCTCACTGAGAACAGGATCTGATGATGGTTTAATGTTCGTAAAATCATGAGATTATGATCAATCAACTCTGCTTCTGTATGAACTCAGTGCTGAGGTGGGATTCCTGATGTATATCATTAGATTTTGAGTCAAGTCGGCTTTATTTCTATCACACTTTATACAGTACAGTTTAAAAGCAGCTTTACAAGAACATAACACAATCAATAATGCAAACTTGATCAAATATGAGACAAATTCACATTCAGCTGTAAAGCAGCTTTAAAAAGACAGCAGTGTCATTATTCAGATCAATTCAGTTCGTTTTCTTCTCATCTGATAGTGTCAAATCAATAATATGACTGAATATTAAGTGTCTTTTAGGTAAGTAGCGTTAGATTTGGCTCACTGTGCTCTGGATTGGACTGAATGTGTTGTTTGCGCTCAGACTCTGGCCTACGGTGACATGAACCACGAGTGGATCGGGAACGACTGGCTGCCGAGCCTCGGTCTGCCTCAGTACCGCAGCTACTTCATGGAGTCGCTGGTGGACGCTCGCATGCTGGATCACCTGACCAAAAAAGACCTCCGCGGTCAGCTCAAAATGGTGGACAGCTTCCACAGGTCAGTCACGGTCAGATCACGCTCTCATGCATCTTACTTTTCCAGTCCGGCTGTTATACGCCATGAACCGAACCAGCCAGATGACATTTAATTCACTTGACGCCTTTAATGAGGGAATTAACTACTCGTGTCAACTGACTAATAAACTACTGATAATAAAACTAGGAGAAATGAAGGTCATTTCCAGGGGTTTACCAGTATTTTGGTGCTGCTTTACGGAAATGATCTCAACGGTAAAAAGACGTGTAGCTGTTTCATGTGTGCATGCATACATACATACATACATACATACATCCACATACATACATACATACATACATATACATACATACATACATGCAGACATCCATCCATCCACACATGTATACATATACAGACATGCATACAAGCATGCATACAAAAATACATACATGCTTACATACAGTGCATACATGAATGCATAAATACATACACACATACATACATACATGCATACATAAATTGAATGGCATTTGCCTGCTGAACCCTACTGGTGTATTTTACGGGCTGATTCCTCATCACTGTGTGTTTGTGGTGCATCTCTCTCTGTAGGAACAGTTTTCAGTGCGGTGTGATGTGTTTGAGACGACTGAACTATGACCGGAAAGACCTTGAGCGAAGGCGTGAGGAGTCACAGGTTGATGTCAAAGGTGAGCGCTTGTTGTTTTTCTCCTTTATTTTCACCTCTGTGTAGTCGTGTTGTGTCCTTTAACGCTTGTGTGTGTGCAGATGTGCTGGTGTGGTCGAACGAGCGCGTGGTCAGCTGGGTTCAGGCCATCGGGTTGAAGGATTACGCCAGCAACCTTCTGGAGAGCGGTGTTCATGGAGCCCTCATCGCCCTGGACGAGTCCTTCGACCACAACGCCTTGGCTCTGCTTCTGCAGATCCCGACGCAGTGCACACAGGTCAGACACAGGTCACACAGGTCAGACACAGGTCACAGAGATCAGACACAGGTCACACAGATCAGACACAGGTCACACAGATCAGACACAGGTCACAGAGATCAGACACAGGTCACAGAGATCAGACACAGGTCACAGAGATCAGACACAGGTCACACAGGTCACAGAGATCAGACACAGGTCAGACACAGGTCACAGAGATCAGACACAGGTCAGACACAGGTCACACAGATCAGACACAGGTCACAGAGATCAGACACAGGTCACAGAGATCAGACACAGGTCACAGAGATCAGACACAGGTCACAGAGATCAGACACAGGTCACACACAGGTCAGACACAGGTCACAGAGATCAGACACAGGTCAGACACAGGTCACAAAGGTCAGACACAGGTCACAGAGATCAGACACAGGTCACAGAGATCAGACACAGGTTACAGAGATCAGACAAGTCACAGAGATCAGACACAGGTCACATAGATCAGACACAGGTCACAGAGATCAAACACAGGTCACAGAGATCAGACACAGGTCACACACAGATCAGACACAGGTCACAGAGATCAGACACAGGTCACACACAGATCAGACACAGGTCACAGAGATCAGACACAGGTCACAGAGATCAGACACAGGTTACAGAGATCAGACAAGTCACAGAGATCAGACACAGGTCACATAGATCAGACACAGGTCACAGAGATCAAACACAGGTCACAGAGATCAGACACAGGTCACATAGATCAGACACAGGTCAAAGAGATCAAACACAGGTCACAGAGATCAGACACAAGTCACAGAGATCAGACACAGGTCACACAGGTCAGACACAGGTCACAGAGATCAGACACAGGTCACACACAGATCAGACACAGGTCACAGAGATCAGACACAGGTCACAGAGATCAGACACAGGTCACACACAGATCAGACTCAGGTCAGAGATCAGACACAGGTCACAGAGATCAGACACAGGTCACAGAGATCAGACACAGGTCACAGAGATCAGACACAGGTCAGTCACAGGTCAGACACAGGTCACAGAGATCAGACACAGGTCACAGAGATCAGACACAGGTCAGAGATCAGACACAGATCAGTCACAGGTCAGACACAGGTCACAGAGGTCAGACAGGTCACAGAGATCAGACACAGACTCAGGTCAGAGATCAGACTCAGGTCAGAGATCAGACACAGGTCACAGAGATCAGACACAGGTCAGACACAGGTCACAGAGATCAGACTCAGGTCAGAGATCAGACACAGGTCACACATATCAGACACAGGTCACACACAGGTCACAGAGATCAGACACAGGTCACAGAGATCAGACACAGGTCACAGAGATCAGACACAGGTCACAGAGATCAGACACAGGTCACAGAGATCAGACACAGGTCACAGAGATCAGACACAGGTCAGACTCAGGTCACAGAGGTCAGACACAGGTCAGAGATCAGACTCAGGTCACAGAGGTCAGACACAGGTCACAGAGATCAGACACAGACTCAGGTCAGAGATCAGACTCAGGTCAGAGATCAGACACAGGTCACAGAGATCAGACACAGGTCACATAGATCAGACACAGGTCACAGAGGTCAGACACAGGTCACAGAGATCAGACACAGGTCACAGAGATCAGAGACAGGTCAGAGATCAGACACAGATCAGACACAGGTCAGAGATCAGACACAGATCAAACACGCCAGAGATCAGTCACAGGTCGCAGAGGTCAGACACGTCACAGAGGTCAAACACAGGTCACAGGTCTGACACGCACAGTTCTTTCTGCGTTTGGAGTCGGACACAATAACCTGCTGTTCACGTAATAGATAGTCTTCTACTAATGTTTAAACAAATCAAGTGCAAAATGTAAATATGTATATATAGTACATGATACAAACATTGTACAGGGTTCGTACAAGGTGCTTAAAGTGCTTGAATTACTAGAATTTGACTTTTGGAAATTTAAGTCCTGGAAAACCCTTGAAAACATCCATATTTATGAAAAGGTACTTGAAAAGTGCTTTAATTATTGAAAGAAATTTTTTTTAATTAGTGTGTATTTTTATCGATAAAACAATCTTTTCACAAAAAATAAATGCTGCAGCCTGTCTGATATAGATATAGAGCCATTTTGCATGGCTATGAGCATGATATTGCTCATATAAATATTCAAGTATATGATAAAGCTTTCATTCTTCAGGTCAATCAAATATTAATGGAAGGAAAAAAATCAGTTTGAATATCTTTGTCGTATACTTTCAATGGTTAAAGTTACTAAGGTCTTTGCATGTGCTGCATTTTATTTGTACCATTTAGTTGGTATTTAATAGAATTTGAAAGATAATAAAGATATTGTTTGATAAGTGAGATCTCTCATTGTAGTCCTTGAAAACCAAGAAAGTAGTCCTTAAGTCCTTAAAAGTCCTGGAATTTCATTTTACAGTGTCTGTACGAACCCTGATTGTAGTATTTGGCTAATTTTTTGTTTTATTGCATTTCTAATCAGATTTCAGAATTCTTTTTCCATATTTGGTCCAATCCGATAGCCGAAATCCCATCCGATTTCATTTGAACAGCTGTGTTTGAATCAGTCAGATTTCAGTGATCATTGAACTCGTCCGCTGCGCTCTACTTTGACTGTTCTGTGCAAATAGAAATAGAATCTTTGACTGGTTGCGTTGGATATATTGTCCACTGACTGTGCCGTGTCCCCGCAGGCGCGAGCGCTACTGGAGCACGAGTACGGTCACCTGATCGGCGCTGGCACCGAGCGCAGACAGGACGAGGTGAGTTGAGTCTGGTTCATCAGTCTAACCCAGTCAGATCTGAGCGCTTCTCATCATAGCTGTTCCTCCGCAGGACGACGACAAGAACTTCCGACGCGCGCCGTCCTGGAGGAAGAAGTTTCGGCCCAAAGACGTGCGCGGGATGAGCGTGAGCGCCTCGGACACGCTGCCGGCTAGCTTCCGGGTGAGCGCCGGCGACTCCGCTCTGATGGCCAAGAAACCGCAGCTGGACGGTACGTGAGCGAGCGGCTCCGCCTGTTAGCGCGTGTTACACGTGTGCAGTGTTGGGGGAACTCATTACAAATAGCTCGAGTTACGTAATCAGATTACTTTTTCAAGTAACTAGTAAAGTTAATGCATTACTTTTAAAATTTACAACAAAATATCCAAGTTACTTTTTCACATTTATTGACTGAGCTCTCCTGTCCTCATGTGGAGAGAAATAAAGTGAGGTGTTGTATTCGCTGTGTAAGCATGATGGTTATTGTAGTTCGACTAAATGTGAACATGCATTTACTCAACTCACTTGCACGAAATAAATTAATAAAAACAGTAAAATGCAATCTTAGGATTTTACGTAAAACTTTTATAATTAACTATATTAAATTACACAAATATACTTTATGTATTTAATCTCACTTTAATAAGGAATGTCTTTGCTGTTGACAGGGTTATGATGATCTAATATAACCATACTAATAAGCAAAAATTACTTTAGATTAGATTTAGAAATAAGTGTTGAACTTCCTTCTCCTGTATCCTATTGTTCTTTAATCCAGAATTGCTGAAAGGTTTGCTTGAGTGGCGCCCTCTACTGTACTCTACCTCTACTGTCTCTACTATACTGTACTCTACATCTACTGTAATCTACTGTACTGTACTCTACATCTACTGTAATCTACTGTACTCTACCTCTACTCTACTGTACTCTACTGTTCGCTACCTCTACTGTACTCTTCATCTACTGTACTCTACCTCTACTCTACTGTACTCTACTGTTCGCTACCTCTACTGTACTCTTCATCTACTGTACTCTACCTCTACTCTACTGTACTGTACTCTACTTCTACTGTACTGTACTCTACTGTTCTCTACCTCTACTGTACTCTACTATACTGTACTCTACATCTACTGTACTCTACTGTACTCTACCTCTACTGTACTCTACTATACTGTACTCTACTTCTACTGTACTGTACTCTACTGTTCTCTACCTCTACTGTACTCTACTATACTGTACTCTACATCTACTGTACTCTACTGTACTCTACCTCTACTGTACTCTACTATACTGTACTCTGCTGTACTCTACCTCTACTCTACTCTACTATACTGTACTCTGCTGTACTCTACCTCTACTCTACTGTTCTCTACCTCTACTGTACTCTACTATACTATACTCTACATCTACTGAAATCTACTGTACTCTACCTCTACTGTACTCTACTGTTCTCTACCTCTACTGTACTCTACTATACTGTACTCTACATCTACTGTACTCTACCTCTACTCTACTGTACTCTACCTCTACTCTACTGTACCTCTACTGTTCTCTACCTTTACTGTACTCTACCTCTATTCTACTTTACCTCTACTGTACTCTACTGTACGCTACCTCTACTCTACTGTACTCTACTGTACTCTACTGTACTCTACTCTACTGTACTCTACCTCTACTGTACTCTACCTCTATTGTACTCTACCTCTACTCTACTGTTCTCTACCTCTACTGTTCTCTACCTCTACTGTACTCTACCTCTACTCTACTTTACCTCTACTGTACTCTACTGTACGCTACCTCTACTCTACTGTACTCTACTGTACTCTACTCTACTGTACTCTACCTCTATTCTACTTTACCTCTACTGTACTCTACTGTACGCTACCTCTACTCTACTGTACTCTACTGTACTCTACTCTACTGTACTCTACCTCTACTGTTCTCTACCTCTACTGTACTCTACCTCTACTCTACTGTACTGTACCTCTACTGTACTCTACCTCTATTCTACTCTACCTCTACTGTACACTACCTCTACTCTACTGTACTCTACCTCTACTGTACTCTACCTCTACTCTACTGTACTCTACCTCTACTCTACTGTACTGTACCTCTACTGTACTCTACTGTCCTCTACCTCTACTGTACTTTACCTCTACTGTACTTTACCTCTACTGTTCTCTACCTCTACTGTACTCTACCTCTACTGTACTCTACCTCTACTCTACTGTACTCTACCTCTACTCTACTGTACTGTACCTCTACTGTACTCTACCTCTATTCTACTCTACCTCTACTGTACACTACCTCTACCTCTACTGTACTCTACCTCTACTGTACTCTACCGCTACTCTACTGTACTCTACCTCTACTCTACTGTACTGTACCTCTACTGTCCTCTACTGTCCTCTACCTCTACTGTACTTTACCTCTACTGTTCTCTACCTCTACTGTACTCTACCTCTACTGTACTCTACCTCTACTCTACTGTACTCTACCTCTACTGTACTCTACCTCTACTGTACTCTACCTCTACTCTACTGTACTCTACCACTACTGTACTCTACCTCTACTCTACTGTACTCTACCTCTACTGTACTCTACCTCTACTGTACTCTACCTCTACTGTACTCTACCTCTACTCTACTGTACTCTACCTCTACTGTACTCTACCTCTACTCTACTGTACTCTATGTCTACTGTACTCTACCTCTACTCTACCTCTACTCTACTGTACTGTACCTCTACTGTACTCTACCTCTACTCTACTCTACCTCTACTGTACGCTACCTCTACTCTACTGTACTCTACCTCTACTGTACTCTACCTCTACTCTACTGTACTCTACCTCTACTCTACCTCTACTCTACTGTACTCTACCTCTACTCTACTGTACTCTACCTCTACTCTACTGTACTCTACCTCTACTGTACTCTACTGTACGCTACCTCTACTGTACAGGCGTAAATATGCATTTCCTTCAGCCTGAGGATTATTCACTTCACCTCTGGTGTGCAAGGGCCTTAACATTTGCCCAAAAATAGAAGTTTTTTTTATTGTTATTAAAAAACAACAAGCAAGCCCAACCCAGGTGAGAAAAAGTAACGCAAAAGTAATGTAACGCATTACTTTTCATAAAAAGTAACTAAGTAACGCAACTAGTTACTTTTTTTGGGAGTAACGCAATATTGTAATGCATTACTTTTCAAAGTAACTTTCCCCAACACTGGACGTGTGTGCAGCTTATGTCAGCGCTTATGTGCGTTTAACATGCTGGTGTGTGTGTGTGTGTGACTAATGCATGTGTGTGGCGCTGCAGGTGTGAGTGGAGTTCAGCGTCTGGACTCGGCCGCAGTCAGAACATACTCCTGCTGATCTAACCAGGTGAGCCTTCATTACTCACATGATCTGAGCATGATGACCAGATACTCCCCGGCCAACATCTCTGTCATTAGTGAACGTCCCGGCGCAGCAACACTGCTGAGAGCGGCCTTTAGATGAATAATTCATGTCGGAATGTTGTTCCAGACCAGGAAGACCTTCGTCATATATACTTAGAATGAAATAAAATCCTGGAGGTTTCTGAACCAGCCGTAGGCACGAACGTCATTGACCTTTCAAGGGCCAGAAAGGCAGTAAAGACGTTGTTGAAACAGTCCATGAGCCGGCGTTCTGGAACCCGGAAGCGCTGCATGGTTTAGCAGATAGCAGATTAGCAGACTGACATTTTTTTCGCACAAATAGTATTCTCGTCGCTTCATGACATTAAGGTTGAACCACTGTAGTCACATGGACTATTTTAACGATGTCTTTACTTTTCTGGGTCTTATAAGAGGTTAGGCTGTGGCCTGTGTGTGGTTCAGAAACCTTTCGGATTTCATCAGTTATTGCAGGGTTCCCTCGGATCCTTAAAGTCTTAAAAAGTTATATTATTATTATTATTATTATTATTTAATATAATTATCACTTTTAAAATGTACGGCCGAACTCTGTTCAGCATCAGCACACTCTACACTCACTCCAGCTGCATTCAAGAGTTGGACGATCGAGCAGTGGCAGTGTAATGTCCACGACAAGGTTCCTCTGACTGCCCTGAGTCTGAATTCTGTCTCTGGATGCGGGCGAGGAAAGCTCTGACGATATATGCTGTATCTTTTTAATCAGGACAGATCACGGCTCCCCCCCGAGGTGGGTGGAAGTGAAGTGATGGCTCTTGCATTTATCTGTTTTGGAGAGTGGCAACAAAGTTTGTCGATCGAGTGAACTGGCCTGATCCAGAGAAGCTTGCGGGTTGTATTTGTCTCCTGTAGAAACAGTGCTGGGAACTCGCCTTTAGCTCTATTCAGATTGGGTAGAAATAACCCTGCAAGATAAAGGGTTCATTTTTTAAGTATGTTGTCAATAAAATAAATGGTCACCATACAAGGCTTCATGTATTTGCTTGTCAAAGCAATAAGAATGTATTAGAATCGCTAATCTCACAGTCTGTCCCGTGTGCTGACAGAGGAGGAAAATGTAGTGATATGCAACATACAGCTGAGCGATGTTTACAAAAGGACGTGGGGTTCCCTAGGACTAGTTGACGCCTGGGAACCCTAGCTGTCTGCCTCGAGCCGCGATGAACACCGTGGCTTCTTCAGTGGGGCTGTCGGCTGCGGTCTCTCTCGCGCAGAGTAACTGCAACTTCAGTGTCCGAGAGGGCTTCCCCAGTACTGAGGGGGAAATCAGTGTTCTCCTCAGCTAAAATAAAAATAAAAGGCAATTCAGGTTCTGCCACAAGCGAAGGTGGAGGAAGAGGTTTTTCAGCCGTTAATTCCGTTAATAAAAAAACTGTTTTGCCCCTTATCTTAGATTTACAGCAGATGAACAAACACAATAAAAAATGTCACCTGTTATGCCCTCTGCATCCTCGGGTATGGTTTACATCGGGGGATTTGCTGATGCATATTGCCACAATCCACCCAGAGCACAGAAAATGTTCTGAGGTCTCCGTCGAGGGGCTTGCCTACAAGTTTTAGCTCCATATAGCGCCGTGCATATCTGCAAGATGTGCAGAAGCAGTGTTGGTTCTGCTGTGCCGTCAGAGCATCAGATTGTTCACCTATTTGAACGAACTGCTCCTGGCTGAAGACATGGCTATTATTTCTCGGTCTGTTAAATCTCGGTCTAGCTGGGGAGGCAAGCACGTTTTCTTCTTACAGTATTAAGACTGCTGGGCCTCATGGCCTCGATAGCAGTAGTACAGCTGGATTCTCCTCTTTGTATGTGCAGTGCCGGCGCTGGGCGCTCGATAGCTTGCTGTAGGCTAAGCAACATTTAAGCATATGCCGGTAGCGCCGTTGAGCAGACCCCGATACCTACTGTTCCACCCTAGGAAACCTCAATCTGTTGACAGAAGGAGTTTCCCCGGGCAGTGTTACATCATGTGTAGTATTGACAACAAATGCGTCACGTCACGAACAAGAAACTCTGTAAGAGGAGAGTGGTAAAAAAAAAAAAAAAAGAGGACAGAGGTGACACCAGTGCTGCAAACTTTTTGGAGTAGTTCCCCTGATAATGAAACACTTGGCCCAACAGGGCAAACGTGTTATTCAGAATGAAAAGACGACAGTGGTCGTATATAAGCAGGCAAGGGGGTTCTCCCTCACTCCCTCACTTTCCCTGCTGAAAGTGGCACGGATGCTCTTGATACGGGGCAGACCGGCGTCTCCCCTGGATTGGCGTGTGCACACTTGAATAGTGACGAAGATCTGGGATCGGTTTTGGCAGGGCCGATGTGGATCTTTTTACGTTTGCAGAAAACACAGGGCTCCTGCTGTTTTCTTGATGATGGACAGGAAGCCCCACTGAGGGTGAATGCCCTGTCGCATGTATAGCCCAGGACTCTGTTGTACGCAGAAGGGTCTGACATTGATTTTGGTGGCTTCTTGCTGGCCAGGAAAGACATGGTACACAAGCATCATGTCGTTGCTGTTAAGGCCACTGTGGTGTCTTTCCCTATGCAGGGACCCAGATTCTGCACCCTCGGCCCGCACTGTGGTCTCTAGGGGTCGACCTGTTGAGGGAGGGAGAGTCTGATTGAAGCTACAAAACAGAGCGCTTGCATTTCGAAGTGAATTGTGTTGTGTTGAAGTAGCGAGTATTTGAAGCTTGGTGCGGGTGAAGATTTGTATCGCTATATCAGTACTGATTTCTTCTCCGGAGCAGAGTCACTCCCATTCCACCTTGGAACTTTATTGGACAACCGTTGTGGCTTGTCATGAGCACATTAACGGTGCTGTGGCAAAGCGCGCATCTTTGGTTCCTTAAAGGGAACCAAAACTTACAGTTGAGTGTGCGAGCCTTTCAAAGTATACTACCCTGGCGGCCGTGAGCGCGGAAAGACTCGTTCGGCGTGCGCACTTGCTGGTGAATTTTGTTCCCAAGCGAGCAAGTCACTCATACACTCTGTTGTACGCGCACTGTAGACCCTCCTGACGCACATTACGTCATGCGGATGATGTGCGTAACACGGATAGTATACTTTGGGCTTTAAGGTCAGTATTTTTAGGCTCGTTACAAAATGTAATAGTGCCATCATGCCCTGATGGTAGACCTGGAGGCTGTGTGTTAACCTCCGTTTTGAGCCTTTAGAATCCTTGAATATAAGGGTGCTGCCATGTCGTTGGTAAACTTCATGCGCTATTGGTGCATTCCTTTTGCACCCGATGTGCGTTTGGTGGTGTTGCGTCCGAACGCGGTGTATATGCCTAAAGTCATGTCGGGGGTGCGCTCTCGTTCGAGCTGCCCTGTAACATCTCAGACAGGAGACTTGCTGTGTGCCTGTGGGTAAACAATTCCAGGCTTTAGTGCCTTGTACAGAGAAAGCTGATTGTCCAAATGAAGTTTTACATTTCGGGATCTGACAGTTCCCGTTCTGAGCTCCTCTAGTCCTTGAACCCACAGCCCTGAGAGTAACTCAGGGCTCATCAAAATCATGATGATGATGTTGATGATGATGATGTTGATGTTGATGATGATGTTGATGATGATGTCGTTGCTCCCTCAGGTGACGCAGCTAAAGAGCACGATCCCCGTCAGGCTGGAGTTCCACATCATTCCTTTGGGTTTTTCCCGGTTCCAGACCCATAATCCCATGAGTCCCGCGGGTTTATACTTCTATTTATTCCTCCAGTCTTTCTAACTCAGTGTTTCATATCAACTTCTGCTTGATTTTATCTCGTCACCTTTTAATTCACGCGTCCTAATCCAGTTCAACTCTTCTAGATGTAATTTATATATCACGAGTCCAGAGTATGTACATTTATGTTCGTAGGTATAATCTCATTTTTATCATTCTATATGAGTATTTTTATCGTATCGGCTACTTATTGATTTTGTTTTTAATCTTCCAGCTAAAAGTACTTTGTGTGTTTGATCTAAACTCTTAATCTTCTTTTGTCTCCCTGTTGATTCTGAGAAAGTAACCCGTGTCAATGGCATTGTGTGAATATCGGGGTCGGTTCATGTTTTATATCCTGTGATACCAAAATCAGACCCTTGGATAAGCCATACTTTGTAATAATTATGAGGGCTATTTTGAAAACATCTTTCTACAGATGAGATATTGATGCCAGGATTCTCTAGCATCCTTTTGACTGAAAGTCACTGTTTATCCATTCCCTTTGTGCTGTGTGTGTGTGTGTGTGTGTGTGTGTGTGTGTGTGTAAGAGTGAGTGAGAGCATGTGTGTGTGTGTGAGAGTGAGTGTGTGTTTGAGTGAGTGAGTGAGTGTGCGAGTAAGAGTGAATAAGAGAGTGAGTGTGTAAGAGTGAGTGAGTGTGAGTGTGTGTAAGAGTGAGTGAGAGTTTGTCTGTGTGTGTGTGTGTGTGTGTGTGTGTGTGTGTGTGTGTGTGTGTGTGTGTGTGTGTGTGTGTGAGTGAGAGAGCGTGTTTGAGTGAGTGCGAGTAAGAGTGAATGAGAGAGTGTGTGTAAGAGTGAGAGTGAGTGAGAGAGTGTGTAAGAGTGAGTGAGAGTGAGTGTGTGTGAGAGTGAGTGAGTGTGTGTTTGAGTGAGTGTGCGAGTAAGAGTGAATAAGAGAGTGAGTGTGTAAGAGTGAGTGAGTGTGAGTGTGTGTAAGAGTGAGTGAGAGTTTGTCTGTGTGTGTGTGTGTGTGTGTGTGTGTGAGTGAGAGAGTGTGTTTGAGTGAGTGCGAGTAAGAGTGAATGAGAGAGTGTGTGTGAGAGTGAGTGAGTGAGAGAGTGTGTAAGAGTGAGTGAGAGTGAGTGTGTGAGAGTGAGTGTGCGAGTAAGAGTGAATGAGAAAGTGAGTGTGTGTGTGTGTGTGTGTGTGTAAGAGTGAGTGAGTGTGTGTAAGAGTGAGTGTGTGTGTGAGAGTGAGAGTGAGTGTGTGTAAGAGTGAGTGAGAGTTTGTCTGTGTGTGTGTGTGTGTGTGTGTTTGAGTGAGTGAGTGCGAGTAAGAGTGAATGAGTGAGTGAGAGTGAGTGAGTGTGTAAAAGTGAGTGAGTGTGTGTGTGTGTTTCTCAGATGGACCAATCCTCCAGTGGCCTCTCTCTCTCTCTCTCTGTCTCTCTCTGTCTCTCTCTCTCTCTCTCTCTCTCTCTCTCTCTCTCTCTCTCTCTCTCTCACTCTCTCGCTCTCCTCTAACCCTGTGATTCTCACCACTGTAATCAAGCCTTACATTTGTAGCCACTCCTCCTGTTTTCAATGACCCTTTTTGATATCGTATGTATCAGCCTTTATGTAGGAATTGTCATTTTTGGATGATATCAAAGGCACAGGCTGGACTCATATCCCAGTCTTCTTGATTTTGTAATTTTACGTTCTTAGTCACTTGTGTACAATTAAAGTCATGTTACTATCTTTTTATTGTCCTTTATTTAAATAAATCTTCTGGTCCTGTAATAGAAATAATGTAAAGTACTTATGAACTATTTTTATCACAGTATTATTTATTTCTTTCATTTCAATAAAATACTGAAACTTATTTTCCACTGCCAATAAAAATAAGTCTTTATGAACATGATTTTTCCTGAATCTCTTCTTATTTGCTCTCCGAAGTCTTGTTTCTGCCCACTGGTTCATTTAATAAGGTCTTCCTGCTCAGCTACTGTTCGGACGCTCTTGCTTACTGCTCCGCGCTTTGCTCTATCGCTTTTACATTTTATCTCCTATTTTTTCTATTTTTGATTTCCTTTATTTTATTTCCTTTTATCACCTAATTTTAACTTCAGCAAATCAGCACAGTGCTCATACGACAAAGTTTGGATTACTACAAAAACTGAGAATTCTTTTACCCGACCAGCTTACATTCCGGGAAAGGAAAACACAACTGCCTACAAGGATAAGAGAAAATGCCTCTTCTGGAATCTACTTGCTGCACTAACTGCCACAGACTTTTACAAAGGATTGCAGTTCTAGAAACAAAGTTACTTACGGGACCACCAAACCAGACGGAGCACACAACAGAGCTTCGTCATGGACACCCTCAGCATACAGCCGGTGAGTCCCATGAAACTAGTACTCCTCGACAGGTAGAGAAACAAGCCGATCGACTTACTAATCGATGGCACAAACAGGGAGCGAGACCCAAAGGCACTCGAGACATCAGATTGTCACGAGCATCACATATTACCGCAGTAGCATCCTCTACCCCAGATACAGCTCTGACAAGGATTGCAAACACTGGCCTCCTACCACCGCCTATACATCTTGAGAACAGATTTGAAGTACTAATGAATGTAAATGAGGAATCCACAAATGTGATAAATGT
This sequence comes from Rutilus rutilus, assembly GCA_021464565.1. Classification (NCBI taxonomy): domain Eukaryota; kingdom Metazoa; phylum Chordata; class Actinopteri; order Cypriniformes; family Leuciscidae; genus Rutilus; species Rutilus rutilus. The sequence continues at coordinate 42,045,370 of JAJAQA010000010.1, read as the reverse complement.
GATCGAACACAGACTGAATAGGCCAGTAGCTAACACTGATGCTAACTGGCGCTCAGGGTCGAGCAGACAGCGGCACTCAGCTCAGAGCGCAGCCGGGCCCAGGACTCTGATAGTGGGGGACTCCATAATCAGAAACATTAGCAACAGGGATACAACTACGTGCTGCCTTCCACAAGCAACAACTTCTGATATAAACAGGGAACTTCAGAACATTCTGATGAAACATAAGACTGCAAATCGACTCATCATACATGTGGGGAAGAATGATATTCATAAAGAGCAGTCAGAACTCCTTAAGAAGGATTTCAATGAACTTTTTGAAACACTTAAAAGACTGAAAGTTGAAACATTCATCAGTGGACCACTACCAGCAAGAGGAACAAACAGGTTTTCACGGTTGCTTGGGCTAAATACATGGCTGCAAAAAACCTGCAATATAAAAGCAGTGAACTTCATTGACAATTTCAATCTTTTCTGGAGTCAACGACAACTGTTTCATCGGGATGGCCATCACCCAAACAAACTTGGTTCAAGAGTGTTAAAGGACAATATCTACTTCTCCCTAAATCATCCTTCTGCGGTTTGTGCCAATCCACTCAATCTGAACGGCACACACACACCTGGACACAGTATGAAAGACCACGGGACTTCACATCAGCAGCAAAATGGACATGATAACACCACTCCGCCACAACAACCTCTGCTCACGGACACAATCTCAGCAGAGCCCTGCACACAGAGCTCACCACAGACAGCCATATCAGAACTGCTTGAAGATTCAGCACCCAAGGACAACTTCCTGGAAAACAGCCAGGGAAGCCAGGACAGCATATTACAGCCTCCTATAACACCGGAGCAACAGCCCCTTTCACCAGACACTTTCTCCCTCTCGCCTGCAACGCCACTACTGTGCTTCTCACAGAAAATGGAAGAACTGGTGCATGCTGGAACCAGACTATCCCACTCTTTTGCTGCAAGCCCCCAGATACCAACTAAAAAAAGACAGGCACCACTACCACCAAAGCCTGCGGGCCCAGCTCGCCCTCCCCCTCCTCCTGTGAGAGCTCTTCGGCCTCTGCCACAACGCCAGGGCCCACACCCTCCTCCTTCTGCTCGAGGTGAACCAAAAACAACTGATACCAGCTCTCAGTGATATGTGTCGGGTCCCCGTTTTGATAACAGTAACTTTCTCAAATGTTTACAAAACAAGCGGGAACCCAGTGTGCCTGTATCTTTCTCTATTGCTGTTCTGTTACATGATAGAAAGTCTAAGGCCTTCAATAGCCGTGCAGCAAACCCAACTAATCTGGTGCCTATTACACGTCAAACTAATATTGCTGTGGGGAAAAGTAAGTCTGTTAAGTTAGCTCTTTTAAACATTCGCTCACTTAAAAATAAATCACTTCTAGTCAACGACTTAATAACCACAAACAACCTGGATTTTATGCTTCTAAATGAAACCTGGCTAGAAGACAGCTGTAGTGCAACAATCCTCAATGAAGCAGCCCCTCCTAACTTTACTTTTATGAGTGTCTGCAGAGCTGTTAAGAGAGGTGGGGGTCTAGCTGCTCTTTTTAAAGATATCTATCAATGTAAGCAAATATCATTTGGGAATTACCCGTCTTTCGAATATCTGGGTATTGTGTTAAAAGGTGCTCCACGCATTTTACTTATCATTATTTACAGGCCGCCAAAATACTCTCCAGCCTTCACTGAGGACTTTACAGAACTGTTATCAACAATTGCCTCAGAGTTTGACTGTTTTGCCATTGCTGGAGATTTTAACATTCACATAGATAATGCAGAAAACAATATGGCAAAAGAAATCAAAACTGTTTTAAAAACTTTTGATCTGACTCAGCATGTACATGGACCCACACACAATCGTGGACACACTCTAGATTTACTTATCAGTAAGGGTCTAAACATTTCATCGATTGTTATTAAGGATGTAGCACTGTCTGATCATTTCTGTATTTTCTTTGATATATTGATCTCTCCTGCCACTGAAGCGAGATCTGTGTCTGTCAAGAAGAGATGCTTAAATGAGAACACTAGTGTCCTATTTATGAAGGCTATATCCTTAACACCAAGCATATCTGCTGACTCTGTTGATTTTCTCCTTGATTCTTTTAACTCAAAAGTTAAAGGTGTAATTGATGATATTGCTCCTGTTAAAGTCAGGAAGAAGAGTGGCAGACAAAAGGCACCTTGGAGAAACTCAACAGCAGTGCAAAATATGAAAAGACAATGCAGAAAAGCAGAGCGCATGTGGCGGAAGACAAAACTTGTAGTCCATTATAACATCTACAAAGACAGCCTTCATGCTTTCAATATGGAACTAGGCAAAGCTAGACAGACTTTCTTCTCAAATATTATAAACAGCAATTTAAACAACACACGCACTCTTTTTGCTACTGTAGAGAGACTGACAAACCCCCCAAGCCAGATTCCCAGTGAAATGCTCTCAGACAGCAAGTGCAGTGAGTTTGCTTCTTTCTTCTCTGAGAAAATCAATAATATCAGAAAGGTGATCAGCACATCCTTGAGTTACGCTGGGGTCAGACAGATCAAACCACCTGAGAAAGTAGCTACTATGTCTGATTTCAAAGAAATTGATGGCAAAATTTTGGAAGAAACCGTACAGCACCTTAAAACATCAACCTGCGCTCTTGACACACTTCCAACATCATTTTTCAAAAGTGTGTTAAACAGTTTAGAAGCAGATCTTCTAGTAGTGGTAAATGCTTCACTTCTCTCTGGTAGTTTTCCAAACTCCCTAAAAACTGCAGTTGTCAAGCCCCTCCTGAAAAAGAGCAATCTGGATAAGACCATATTAAGCAACTATAGACCGATCTCAAATCTTCCTTTCATAGGCAAGATCATTGAAAAAGTTGTCTTCAATCAGCTGAACAAATTCTTATGCTCGAATGGATCCTTTGACAATTTTCAATCTGGTTTCCGACCGCACCACAGCACAGAGACAGCGCTCATAAAGATAATAAACGATATTCGCTTAAATACTGACTCAGGCAAATTATCAGTGCTGGTACTACTCGACCTCAGTGCTGCATTTGACACTGTCGATCACAACATACTTCTGGACAGGCTGGAAAACTGGGTGGGGCTTTCTGGGATAGTCCTAAAATGGTTCAGGTCATACTTAGATGGGAGAGGTTATTATGTGAGTATAGGAGACCATAAGTCTGAGTGGACATCCATGACATGCGGAGTCCCTCAAGGCTCAATTCTTGCACCACTCCTGTTCAACCTGTATATGCTCCCAATGAGCCAAATAATGAGAAAGAACCAAATTGCTTACCACAGCTATGCAGACGACACACAGCTCTACTTAGCCCTATCGCCTAACGATTACAGCCCCATTGACTCCCTGTGCCAATGCATTGATGAAGTCAACAGTTGGATGTGTCAAAACTTTCTTCAGTTAAACAAAGACAAAACTGAAGTCATTGCGTTTGGAAACAAAGATGAAGTTCTCAAGGTGAACGCATACCTTCACTCTAGGGGTCAAACAACTAAACATCAAGTCAGGAATCTTGGTGTGACACTAGAGTCAGAGCTTAGTTTCAGTAGTCATGTCAAAGCAATAACTAAATCAGCATACTATCATCTGAAAAATATTGCAAGAATAAGATGCTTTGTTTCCAGACAAGACTTAGAGAAACTTGTGCATGCTTTCATCACCAGCAGGGTGGATTATTGTAATGGACTCCTCACTGGACTTCCCAAAAAGACCATAAGACAGTTGCAGCTCATACAGAACGCTGCCGCCAGGATTCTGAGCAGAACCAGAAAATATGAACATATCACACCAGTCCTCAGGTCTTTACACTGGCTCCCAGTTAAATTTAGGATTGATTTTAAAGTATTATTACTGGTATATAAATCATTCAATGGCCTAGGACCTCAATACATTGCAGATATGCTCACTGAATATAAACCCAACAGATCACTCAGATCATTAGGATCATATCAGCTAGAAATACCAAGGGTTCACTCTAAGCATGGCGAGTCCGCTTTTAGCTATTATGCCAGCCGCAGCTGGAACCAGCTTCCAGAGGAGATCAGACGTGCTCCTACTGTAGTCACATTCAAATCCAGACTCAAAACACATCTGTTTAACTATGCATTTACTGAATGAGCACTGTGCCAATGTTCGTCCGACTGTTTGTACTGTATTTTATTTTGTATTCTTCTAAACTGTTTTAATTATTCTTATTTCTTTTTATTATTTTAATTTCTTCTATGTAAAGCACTTTGAATTGCCATTGTGTATGAAATGTGCTATATAAATAAACTTGCCTTGCCTTGCCTTGCCTAATGCACAAGGTTATAAATCATCATTCTAGAACTATTATTCTACACATGCAGTATGAAAACGCATCCGCTAAATGAATAATAGTAACATTTAGTTTACAGTAGTTTATGTTATACCGAATCTATGCTAAACGATACTGGATCTGTCCTCGGAGCGCTTCTGTTAGCGGTTTCAGACACCAGTAGTTAAAATTAACCAGAATGTTAACCAGAAATAGGCCTAAAGGGCCACGACTCTGTATTTCTCTGAAATTTGAAACATAAGAGACTCAAAAACACCCCAAAAGAATTTGATTAAAGTTTGACGCGTTGCCATGACAACAGTATTCAAGATAACATCAGAGCCCGTCTACGGAGAGCCTGGCCACTCACTATTGAGTCCTATTGTACCGAATGTTGGTTGTAGTTCCACCAGAGCTCCACTGGGGGGCGATCGCCCATGAGTGCAGAATGAATGGGAGTCTATGGGGCTAGACGGCTAAATGTGTCTCTTTCACCCGATTGCCGTTGAGAAATCTCAGATTTGATTGTAGGTTTTGCAAGTTCAACATGGGTTATAGGTCGAAAGTTGAATGAACGAGTACTTCTGTCCTTTCGATTTCTTACAGGTTGAGTTGTTGTTGGCCATAACACGCTAGCATTCTGCTAATGAACGCTGATTGGTCAGTGAAGGACTGATTATGACCAGAGATACCGCTTGATGGTCTTTTAAAACAACAAAACAAAAATTACCTTTTTTACCTGTGTCAGCTGTGGTGTGTGTTTACCTGTGTCAGCTGTGTGCATTTACCTGTGTCAGCTGTGTGTGTTTACCTGTGTCAGCTGTGGTGTGTGTTTACCTGTGTCAGCTGTGGTGTGTGTTTACCTGTGTCAGCTGTGTGTGTGTGTGTGTGTGTTTACCTGTGTCAGCTGTGTGTTTACCTGTGTCAGCTGTGTGTTTACCTGTGTCAGCTGTGGTGTGTGTTTACCTGTGTCAGCTGTGGTGTGTGTTTACCTGTGTCAGCTGTGTGTGTGTGTGTGTGTGTGTGTGTGTGTGTGTGTGTGTTTACCTGTGTCAGCTGTGTGTTTACCTGTGTCAGCTGTGTCAGCTGTGTGTGTGTGTGTACCTGTGTCAGCTGTGTGTGTTTACCTGTGTCGACTGTGTGTGTTTACCTGTGTCAGCTGTGTGTGTTTGCCTGTGTCAGCTGTGTTTACCTGTGTCAGCTGTGTGTTTACCTGTGTCAGCTGTGTTGTGTGTTTACCTGTGTCAGCTGTGTGTGTTTACCTGTGTCGGCTGTGTGTGTTTACCTGTGTCAGCTGTGTGTGTTTGCCTGTGTCAGCTGTGTTTACCTGTGTCAGCTGTGTGTTTACCTGTGTCAGCTGTGTTGTGTGTTTACCTGTGTCAGCTGTGTGTGTTTACCTGTGTCGACTGTGTGTGTTTACCTGTGTCAGCTGTGTGTGTTTGCCTGTGTCAGCTGTGTGTTTGCCTGTGTCAGCTGTGTTTACCTGTGTCAGCTGTGTGTTTACCTGTGTCAGCTGTGGTGTGTGTTTGCCTGTGTCAGCTGTGTGTTTACCTGTGTCAGCTGTGTGTGTTTACCTGTGTCAGCTGTGTGTGTTTACCTGTGTCAGCTGTGTGTGTTTACCTGTGTCAGCTGTGTGTGTTTACCTGTGTCAGCTGTGTGTGTTTACCTGTGTGTGTTTACCTGTGTCAGCTGTGTGTGTTTACCTGTGTCAGCTGTGTGTTTACCTGTGTCAGCTGTGTGTGTTTACCTGTGTCAGCTGTGTGTGTTTACCTGTGTCAGCTGTGTTGTGTGTTTACCTGTGTCAGCTGTGTGTGTTTACCTGTGTCAGCTGTGTTGTGTGTTTACCTGTGTCAGCTGTGTGTGTTTACCTGTGTCAGCTGTGTTGTGTGTTTACCTGTGTCAGCTGTGTGTGTTTACCTGTGTCAGCTGTGGTGTGTGTTTGCCTGTGTCAGCTGTGTGTGTTTACCTGTGTCAGCTGTGTTGTGTGTTTACCTGTGTCAGCTGTGTGTGTTTACCTGTGTCAGCTGTGTTGTGTGTTTACCTGTGTCAGCTGTGTGTGTTAACCTGTGTCAGCTGTGGTGTGTGTTTACCTGTGTCAGCTGTGGTGTGTGTTTACCTGTGTCAGCTGTGTGTGTGTGTGTGTGTGTGTGTGTGTTTACCTGTGTCAGCTGTGTGTTTACCTGTGTCAGCTGTGTGTGTGTGTGTGTGTGTGTGTACCTGTGTCAGCTGTGTGTGTTTACCTGTGTCAGCTGTGTTGTGTGTTTACCTGTGTCAGCTGTGGTGTGTGTTTACCTGTGTCAGCTGTGTTGTGTGTTTACCTGTGTCAGCTGTGTGCATTTACCTGTGTCAGCTGTGTGTTTACCTGTGTCAGCTGTGGTGTGTGTTTACCTGTGTCAGCTGTGTGTGTGTGTGTGTGTGTGTGTGTTTACCTGTGTCAGCTGTGTGTTTACCTGTGTCAGCTGTGTGTGTGTGTGTACCTGTGTCAGCTGTGTGTGTTTACCTGTGTCGACTGTGTGTTTACCTGTGTCAGCTGTGTGTGTTTGCTTGTGTCAGCTGTGTTTACCTGTGTCAGCTGTGTGTTTACCTGTGTCAGCTGTGTTGTGTGTTTACCTGTGTCAGCTGTGTGTGTTTACCTGTGTCGGCTGTGTGTGTTTACCTGTGTCGGCTGTGTGTGTTTGCCTGTGTCAGCTGTGTTTACCTGTGTCAGCTGTGTGTTTACCTGTGTCAGCTGTGTTGTGTGTTTACCTGTGTCAGCTGTGTGTGTTTACCTGTGTCGACTGTGTGTGTTTACCTGTGTCAGCTGTGTGTGTTTGCCTGTGTCAGCTGTGTTTACCTGTGTCAGCTGTGTTGTGTGTTTACCTGTGTCAGCTGTGTGTGTTTACCTGTGTCGACTGTGTGTGTTTACCTGTGTCAGCTGTGTGTGTTTACCTGTGTCAGCTGTGTTTACCTGTGTCAGCTGTGTGTTTACCTGTGTCAGCTGTGTTGTGTGTTTACCTGTGTCAGCTGTGTGTGTTTACCTGTGTCGACTGTGTGTGTTTACCTGTGTCAGCTGTGTGTGTTTGCCTGTGTCAGCTGTGTGTTTGCCTGTGTCAGCTGTGTGTTTACCTGTGTCAGCTGTGTTGTGTGTTTACCTGTGTCAGCTGTGGTGTGTGTTTGCCTGTGTCAGCTGTGTGTTTACCTGTGTCAGCTGTGTGTGTTTACCTGTGTCAGCTGTGTGTGTTTACCTGTGTCAGCTGTGTGTGTTTACCTGTGTCAGCTGTGTGTGTTTACCTGTGTCAGCTGTGTGTGTTTACCTGTCAGCTGTGTGTGTTTACCTGTGTCAGCTGTGTGTGTTTACCTGTGTCAGCTGTGTGTGTTTACCTGTCAGCTGTGTGTGTTTGCCTGTGTCAGCTGTGTTTACCTGTGTCAGCTGTGTGTTTACCTGTGTCAGCTGTGTTGTGTGTTTACCTGTGTCAGCTGTGGTGTGTGTTTGCCTGTGTCAGCTGTGTGTTTACCTGTGTGTGTTTACCTGTGTCAGCTGTGTGTGTTTACCTGTGTCAGCTGTGTGTGTTTACCTGTGTCAGCTGTGTGTGTTTACCTGTGTCAGCTGTGTGTGTTTACCTGTGTCAACTGTGTGTGTTTACCTGTGTCAGCTGTGTGTGTTTACCTGTGTCAGCTGTGTGTTTACCTGTGTCAGCTGTGTGTGTTTACCTGTGTCAGCTGTGTGTGTTTACCTGTGTCAGCTGTGTTGTGTGTTTACCTGTGTCAGCTGTGTGTGTTTACCTGTGTCAGCTGTGTTGTGTGTTTACCTGTGTCAGCTGTGTGTGTTTACCTGTGTCAGCTGTGTTGTGTGTTTACCTGTGTCAGCTGTGTGTGTTAACCTGTGTCAGCTGTGGTGTGTGTTTGCCTGTGTCAGCTGTGTGTGTTTACCTGTGTCAGCTGTGTTGTGTGTTTACCTGTGTCAGCTGTGTGTGTTTACCTGTGTCAGCTGTGTTGTGTGTTTACCTGTGTCAGCTGTGGTGTGTGTTTGCCTGTGTCAGCTGTGTGTGTTTACCTGTGTCAGCTGTGTGTGTTTACCTGTGTCAGCTGTGTGTGTTTACCTGTGTCAGCTGTGTGTGTTTACCTGTGTCAGCTGTGTGTTTACCTGTGTCAGCTGTGTGTGTTTACCTGTGTCAGCTGTGTGTGTTTACCTGTGTCAGCTGTGGTGTGTGTTTACCTGTGTCAGCTGTGGTGTGTGTTTACCTGTGTCAGCTGTGTTGTGTGTTTACCTGTGTCAGCTGTGTGTGTTTACCTGTGTCAGCTGTGTTGTGTGTTTACCTGTGTCAGCTGTGTGTGTTTACCTGTGTCAGCTGTGTGTGTTTACCTGTGTCAGCTGTGTTGTGTGTTTACCTGTGTCAGCTGTGTGTGTTTACCTGTGTCAGCTGTGTTGTGTGTTTACCTGTGTCAGCTGTGTTGTGTGTTTACCTGTGTCAGCTGTGTGTGTTTACCTGTGTCAGCTGTGTGTGTGTTTACCTGTGTCAGCTGTGTGTGTTTACCTGTGTCAGCTGTGTTGTGTGTTTACCTGTGTCAGCTGTGTTGTGTGTTTACCTGTGTCAGCTGTGTTGTGTGTTTACCTGTGTCAGCTGTGTGTGTTTACCTGTGTCAGCTGTGTTGTGTGTTTACCTGTGTCAGCTGTGTGTGTTAACCTGTGTCAGCTGTGGTGTGTGTTTGCCTGTGTCAGCTGTGTGTGTTTACGTGTCAGCTGTGTTGTGTGTTTACCTGTGTCAGCTGTGTGTGTTTACCTGTGTCAGCTGTGTTGTGTGTTTACCTGTGTCAGCTGTGGTGTGTGTTTGCCTGTGTCAGCTGTGTGTTTACCTGTGTCAGCTGTGTGTGTTTACCTGTGTCAGCTGTGTTGTGTGTTTACCTGTGTCAGCTGTGTGTGTTTACCTGTGTCAGCTGTGTGTGTGTTTACCTGTGTCAGCTGTGTGTGTTTACCTGTGTCAGCTGTGTTGTGTGTTTACCTGTGTCAGCTGTGTTGTGTGTTTACCTGTGTCAGCTGTGTTGTGTGTTTACCTGTGTCAGCTGTGTGTGTTTACCTGTGTCAGCTGTGTTGTGTGTTTACCTGTGTCAGCTGTGTGTGTTAACCTGTGTCAGCTGTGGTGTGTGTTTGCCTGTGTCAGCTGTGTGTGTTTACGTGTCAGCTGTGTTGTGTGTTTACCTGTGTCAGCTGTGTGTGTTTACCTGTGTCAGCTGTGTTGTGTGTTTACCTGTGTCAGCTGTGGTGTGTGTTTGCCTGTGTCAGCTGTGTGTTTACCTGTGTCAGCTGTGTGTGTTTACCTGTGTCAGCTGTGTGTGTTAACCTGTGTCAGCTGTGTGTGTTTACCTGTGTCAGCTGTGTGTTACCTGTGTCAGCTGTGTGTGTTTACCTGTGTCAGCTGTGTGTGTTTACCTGTGTCAGCTGTGTGTGTTTACCTGTGTCAGCTGTGGTGTGTGTTTACCTGTGTCAGCTGTGTTGTGTGTTTACCTGTGTCAGCTGTGTTGTGTGTTTACCTGTGTCAGCTGTGTTGTGTGTTTACCTGTGTCAGCTGTGTTGTGTGTTTACCTGTGTCAGCTGTGTGTGTTTACCTGTGTCAGCTGTGTTGTGTGTTTACCTGTGTCAGCTGTGTGTGTTAACCTGTGTCAGCTGTGTTGTGTGTTTACCTGTGTCAGCTGTGTATGTTAACCTGTGTCAGCTGTGGTGTGTGTTTACCTGTGTCGGCTGTGTGTGTTTACCTGTGTCAGCTGTGTGTGTTTACCTGTGTCAGCTGTGTGTGTTTACCTGTGTCGGCTGTGTGTGTTTGCCTGTGTCAGCTGTGTTTACCTGTGTCAGCTGTGGTGTGTGTTTACCTGTGTCAGCTGTGTGTGTTTGCCTGTGTCAGCTGTGTGTGTTTGCCTGTGTCAGCTGTGGTGTGTGTTTGCCTGTGTCAGCTGTGTGTGTGAGGGGTATAGCGCCATAGACCTCCATTCATCCTGCACTCGTCCTGTGAGCGCCCTCATGTGGACCCAGAGTGGAACTGCACTCGTCCTGTGAGCGCCCTCATGTGGAGCCAGAGCGGAACTGCACTCGTCCTGTGAGCGCCCTCATGTGGAGCCAGAGCGGAACTGCACTCGTCCTGTGAGCGCCCTCATGTGGAGCCAGAGTGGAACTGCACTCGTCCTGTGAGCGCCCTCATGTGGAGCCAGAGCGGAACTGCACTCGTCCTGTGAGCGCCCTCATGTGGAGCCAGAGCGGAACTGCACTCGTCCTGTGAGCGCCCTCATGTGGAGCCAGAGCGGAACTGCAACCAGTTCAGAAGCCGGAAGTTTACTGAGAGTGGAACTTCTCCCCTTATTAGACATTCTCTGATAATACTCAGTTTATTAGACGAGTGAAACGTGTGAGGTAACGCAGCACTGTTTCACTGGCTCTACACTATCACACTAAACTGCATTTGAGTGTGTTCAAGTTATAATGTTATTCTGTGTGTTAGCTTGTCTGTATGAGACTAGCGGTGAGCGAGATCAATATTAGAATAACACACTGATCATATTCTAACATTTCATCATGTTGAGCTATGTAACATTGATTTGTTTTATGTACATTTGCTCACTGTCTAATAAAGCACATACAAGAGCAGCGTCTCGTCAAGTGTAAGTTAGTCGCGGACGCTAGCTCTCGGCATCTCGAAAACGGCTCACTGATATTGATCCTCGTTTTATTTCTCCTTTTGTCCCAAAGTCTGCTTGCCGTGGTCCATAATGTCTGAACGAAACAACAACAGCGTGAGCGCGCCGCTAGACGTTACGCAGTCGTCCGCGTCTGCAGGACTAGCGGAAACCAGGGATAACGCGGATATTACATCATTGACAGGCGACAAGTGAACAGGGACGAGCCATTATTTAAAACTGTGAGTTTCTCTGAAATTAAAAATCTTTGGGAACTTTTGGGATATTGTAAGAACACAACTGTAGCTTTAATCTCAGCCTCAGATGGACTGGTTTGTGATGGAGGAGAAACAGAACCAGTGGAGATCCGGATCCACACATGTTCCACTGACTAGGGGTGGGCAAATGAAGCCTCATGGGCTTTCCCCTGATTGTTCCCGGAAAAGATTCGAGGCATCAAGAGTGTCGAAAACAGCGCCATCTTGTGGGAAGTCAAATTTATAGCAGCCATAAACCTGAGTGCATATTTCACCTCTGTTGTTTTATCCATTAAACACAAATAAAAGCCTGACTGCGCTAAATGTTCAGTTTTCTGATAATATAATTCACATATTAAAGTGTGTCAATAAATTAAATTGTAACAATTATATTAATACTAATTATAAAAATACTGGTTATTATTAATGGTTTCTATTCTGTTTATGTCAGAATATGATCATGTAACATATAGGCTATAGGCTTATTTATAAAAAAAAAAAAAAATGGACTTAAACTTCCAAAAACCTGTAGAGTAGTCGTCTGGGTTCAAACATTCCGACAAGCAAAGTGAAGCATTCACGTGACTGGAAAAGTGAGGCTTCGTTTTTCGTTGATCACGTGTTTCTCTGAAAACAGTACGCGCTCCGGCAGAGCTTCATGAGAGATTGCGCTGCGTACTCGATACGTGCTTTGAAGCTTCAGTGTCAAATGTAACATCACTATCACTGACAGCCTGAACTCCTCGTGAAAATAACACATTCATTCCTGATATTAAACACTTGACTTTACTGCAGCTCAGCTGTTTCAGGTTAAAACTGCTCATCTATCATCCTGACCAGAGGTATAAAGTGCCGAGTATTATTTGTCATCAGTTTGTTAACTTGTTAGTGCATTTTAAGTAGATGTGTGAACCGGTTCATATTATCACCACATAAACTCACTTTCTGTTAAAACTAACACATAATTAGATCAAAAACATGAGCGTGAAAGCAAATTAACATGCCATAAAATAAGAAACTGTCTGCTATTAGCTCAATTCACTGCACCTGTTTTCCGGATCATCAATTAAACTCATTAGAAATAAACTCGAGAAGCTTCAGGTGTTCTGGTCGTCAGGTCCACCGAACCCTAACCCCACACAGCAGCGATGGAGACTAACAGGTAAAGCAGCCTCAGACTCTCTGTGTTGGTCAGAACTTCACCGGTTTAGTCAAGTTTGGACTTACGCATCATTTCATCTTCATTCTGTGTGTCTGTTTACAGTAGAAATGAAGATAAAGCTCTTTACAGCTGTAATTCAATCCAGAAGTCAAATGTGTTTTTATTAAATGTGATGTTTGTCCTCGGAGGCTTTAAACCTTTACTGTCAGCACTGTAGCTAAAGTCCCCATGTGATCAAAATGGACATGTCTTGTTTTTATGGAATATTGCAGTGTTTATTGTAAATGATTTATCGGTGAACATGATTATTGTGTTAAAGTCCACATGAATTCAAAATTGACCATATTTACTTTGTTTGCCTAAATTGTTAGTTTTGTGGTGAACAATTCATCCATGCAAGTCAATCCACACAAAAAATTGTTTTGGCTTCATAATCTTTAATCAAAATCTGAAAATGCCCCTCCCCTCTGCCTTGGAGGACCTTCCCTGATGACGTATGTTTGACGGCTTGGTTTGGGAAACGCTTAACCACTCCCCTCAAACCGTTAGTCTGCTATGAGCGAGAGATGGAGAGGAGGAGCGCTAGAGTAAAACCCTGCCCTCTGTTCAATATTCCTTTTCACTGGGAAATACGTCACAGCACTGGAGAAAAGTCGTTTGCAACTTCCGGTTCACGCGGACTTTAATACTCTTGAATCAGAATAACAGCAGCGTCTCTTCTCTGATGATGAGGGCGGGGCAACCTGTCACTCACATGAGATCAGCCAATAGCAAACCACAACCATCCAATCAATTCCCCACAGACACAATCAAGCCCCGCCCACATTTGTTCGTGTTCCTGAAGCGTTTCACTCGATATACGACATTATAGGAGAGAAAAGAGGAGCGCAACTTCCTTTTCATGATATTTGACTTTAAAATCAGAGGTGGACAGAGTACACAACTTCCTTACTTGAGTGAAAGTACAGACACTACTGATCAAATATTACTCCGTTACAAGTAAAAGTTATAAAGACTGATTTTTACAGAAGTAAAAGTACAGAAGTACTTGTTTTTAAAAGTGCTTAAGTAGGCTATCAAAAGTAAGATAAGTAAATGTCAATGCATTGTTTTATTATTGTTGTATGTTATGCGTACAGTACCTTATGCCTCTGATCTAAGCCTGCCCTCATATCAATATCAGATGTATTTCTAGAACACAGTTCCAGTGGGATTGAAGTCACTCAATAACGTCCACAATGGTGTCGGACACACAAATGGCTGTTCCCTCAAATAGTGCCATATTTAAAGTTTTTTTGGCTTTTATGAATATGTTAGCCTTACTGTTATCTATAAGCTAGTGTTACTGTTATCTATAAGCTAGTGTTACTGTTATCTATAAGCTAGATATCTATAAGCTAGTGTTACTGTTATCTATAAGCTAGTGTTACTGTTATCTATAAGCTAGATATCTATAAGCTAGTGTTACTGTTATCTATAAGCTAGTGTTACTGTTATCTATAAGCTAGTGTTACTGTTATCTATAAGCTAGTGTTACTGTTATCTATAAGCTAGTGTTACTATCTATAAGCTAGTGTGCTCCAAAACAATGACAAAATTCGCATTTAGAAGACCAAACCCAACGCTGAAAATGAAAATCAGGTTGACGTCAGAAACCAACATCAGGAGTCCTGACGTCAACTCGACTTTCATTTCCAACCAAAATCGTCCCAGACTGATGTTACTCTCTACTCGAGGACCTTGACAGAAATATAGTGGAGTAAAAAGTAAGATATTTGTCTTTCAAATGTAGTGAAGTTAAAGTAAAAAGTTTCCAATAAAAACAATACTCAAGTAAAGTACAGATACTCAAAGTGTGCTTAAGTACAGTACTCAAGTAAATGTACTTTGTTACTGTCCACCTCTGTTTAAAATGACAGTGTTGCAACATCCATCCAGTCCTCATTCTTCACTGACTTTTTTATTAATGCACTAAAAGAAACCATCTATTGAACATGTTTTGTGTGTGTCCCGTCCAGGTCCGGCTTCCTCCAGACTCTCCTGTGTGTGGTGTGTGTGTGTATGTGTGTTCGCTGCGGCGGGGTCCTGGTGTGTCATTACTGCCCCCTGCAGGCCAGAGGCGGCCGCTGCAGTAACATCACCACCGAGTGCGCGCCGCGCGAGCGCTGCTTCACCGGCTGGCGTCACTACGGTCCGGTGCTCGTGCTCGCCGGCCAGGGCTGCGCGTCCCCGGAGCTGTGCGGGTCCAACCACACACACACACTCATGGGCTTCGAGTATCAGATCAGCTACACGTGCTGCGCTCGCGACCTGTGCAATGAAGCTCGTGCACAGGGGAACCCTCTCCGGGAGAGGATCGCGGTTACCGTCAGTACCCGTCATACCGTCATTGAGCGGGTGACACGAGCAAATGTCGCGCGCACATGATGGCTTGTATTAATACTTTTACGATTTTATTAGTAAAGCTGAACCGGACAGTACATTATCAGCTGGTTTACAGTCAGGGAACTGATGAACCTGTTAATAAAGCATGTTTGAGTCCTCATGGTTAGTGTGGTTCAGTCAGATGCTGAAACTACACCGTTATGTGGGAAATTATTTTGGAATATATTAGTTGTTCCGTCTGTTGAATGACTGCAGCCTCTCAGCCTTTACGGGACAATTAACGGTTTTTGCACTATATTCAAGTTTTGACAGTTTTCCCTCATATCCCGAAACTACTGTGTGTAAACTAAATAAATGTAGGCCTAATATGTAATGTAAACTGTATGTAATATAAATATCAACACGATCTCTAGCACGCATTGCATCTGTCGTGCCATTTATACTCAGGTTTGTGTGTGCATATGATAGGCCTACACTGTTACCCTGGATTAAATATATGTAAACCACATCTTTGTATATTCAGAAAGAGTGCGACTCTAAACCATGGACATCAGTTTAAATATCCTTTCATTTGCTTTGTTAATCAAACTGACTCATTTCTACACCAGTCTCCATCTCATTAAGCATTTTAATTAAAGTGGAAGAAAATCGGTTTATTCAAAAAAGGTTGGAAAAATTAAACGTAATTATAAAAACCGAGTGCATGTTCATCACTTTTGCACTGACCGATTACATAAACCTGATCTCATGATGATCTGAGTCTTTAAGAGATGGTGATTTTCATATTTGTACAATATGATTTATGCTGAAACATCATTTTCTTTATGAAGGTCCACCTCTAAACCTGAAGTTTTGGGATAATTCTAAATCTTGCACAAGAGATTCTGCTGATTCCAATCCCAGGGTTTTACTTTGAATTGCACAAAAGTAAAATTGAACAGAATTAAGTGAGACATTTTAAAGATGTATTTTACTTTGAGCTGCATAACATCAGATAGAGTTGTCTACAGTTTCACTGTGCTCCTTAAGACATAAACCTTTATCAGAAGTCTTGCTTTTGTCCATTGTCTTCCATATTCAAAATTAGGATCATTTAGTTTTATGATCAATAAACCCTATGGTTTCAGCTTGAGCAAAAGTCTGTCTTTATAGTTCACGTGGGTTTGCTTCTTCTTTTAAGCGACTGGATCAACGAGAGAAAATATGCTTCCCTTTCCAAGAGCTTATAGAACAGAATCAGATGCGATATAATCACTGCCATATATATATATATGTATCATCTGATTTTAGCGATTCACATTCTTATCCATTCCCAGTTTCGATTCCAGTGAGGAAAAAAAAATAAATGGCAAAAGTCAAACGTTTAGATCTCAAACACATGTATCAAGTCTAGTGCACAAACACTCAGTTCTCTTTCGAGTCTTTTTGCTCTTGAACCGACACACAAAATTATGTCAAAATATCCTAGTAAACTCATTGATCACGACTGAACAACCTCTGTTACTTTAATAAGGATTAATCTATATTTTATTTATAAAAAGAATGGCTTTATTTTTCTTTGATTTCTTGAACAGTTGTATTTATTTGTGCTTTTGCTAATTAATTTTTTGTTCTTATTTTATTACTGACTGTTTAGTCGTCTTCAATAATGTTTGAAATATATATTAGTAAGTCTAGTTGTTTTTGCTAATATTTTTGTTTAGACCATAAGCAGGTTCCTCATAGCCAGTGTTTATTAGGCTGATGATTGATTTATGTATTCAGCTGTAACACAATGTTTTGCAATAAGACACTAGCTCTATATGAGGCAAGTGCGTCTTCTTGTGCTTCAATAGTTTAAACCACATTAAAATGCACACATTCAGTAGATGAATACAGACATGATTTCAGAAAGTAAAATCTGTACAGCGATTGCGTGTTCACACACTTTCAAAACATGATGTTAGAGTTTATTTTGCCAAGAAGAAAACATCATGTTTTGTTGTGCGCTGAGATGAACTGGAGATGAACTGGGGATGAACTGGAGATGAACTGAGATGTTCTGGGGATGAACTGAGATGTTCTGGAGATGAACTGAGATGAACTGAGATGTTCTGGAGATGAACTGAGATGAACTGATATGTTCTGGAGATGAACTGAGATGTTCTGGAGATGAACTGAGATGAACTGAGATGTTCTGGGGATGAACTGAGATGAACTGGGGATGAACTGGAGATGAACTGAGATGTTCTGGGGATGAACTGAGATGAACTGGGGATGAACTGGAGATGAACTGAGAATTTCTGGGGATGAACTGAGATGAACTGGGGATGAACTGGAGATGAACTGAGATGTTCTGGGGATGAACTGAGATGTTCTGGAGATGAACTGAGATGAACTGAGATGTTCTGGGGATGAACTGGGGATGAACTGAGATGTTCTGGGGATGAACTGAGATGAACTGGGGATGAACTGAGATGTTCTGGAGATGAACTGAGATGTTCTGATGAACTGAGATGTTCTGGGGATGAACTGATATGTTCTGGAGATGAACTGAGATGTTCTGGAGATGAACTGAGATGAACTGAGATGTTCTGGGGATGAACTGAGATGTTCTGGAGATGAACTGAGATGAACTGAGATGTTCTGGAGATGAACTGAGATGTTCTGGAGATGAACTGAGATGAACTGAGATGTTCTGGGGATGAACTGAGATGTTCTGGAGATGAACTGAGATGAACTGAGATGTTCTGGAGATGAACTGAGATGTTCTGGGGATGAACTGAGATGTTCTGGAGATGAACTGAGATGTTCTGGAGATGAACTGAGATGTTCTGGAGATGAACTGAGATGAACTGAGAGCCTCCACCAGGTCAGGTGACAGTGTCTAATTGAGGTGATTAAGGTAATGAAGGCAACAGCTCACACCTGTTCATGGATGTGTGTTTAGTATTTAACACACATGCACGAGCTCTGGTTTGAAAGCTGTTTGCTGTGGTGTACCTGTGTGTTCTTCTGGGACAGAATGCAGTCTAAATCTGGTCTTCAGTGCATCTCATGTTTGGTGTTCCTGGTTGTGTGTCTCCAGCCTGGAGTCGTCTGTCAAACCCTCGTCTGTTACTTCTGTCCTCTGACGTCACACAACAGAACCTGTAAGCACGTGCTGTCCGAGTGCGCGCCGCGGGAGCTGTGCTTCACTGCGCGCGGACGCTACGGACACGCGACCCTGCTCTTCTCCAAGGGCTGCGCGAGCCCGAGCGACTGCGCGCGACCCGCGACATCTGCGTTCCGGGGGAACAACGTCACCCTTACGTACTCGTGCTGTGGTTCACGCTACTGTAACTCGTGCCCGCGCATTGCGTGCGACCCGGCTCTGCTCGCAGTGACTGCTATCGCTGTGAGTGTGTTTGCGGGATGGACCTGATGATGATGATGATGACGACGATGATGATGATGATGATGATGATGATCTTAAGAGACATGGATGAAACATGTCGCTCATCTGCTAATGAGACTTTAAAAGCTGTGTGAAATTATTTTAATGTTCACTTTTATTTATCTGAGCTTCATTAAATGTGTTGATCTTAAATGCTGTCCTCTGTGGGTGTGTTTGTGAGTCTCAGACTCTGTTCAGGATCTTCTCATGCTCTTCCTCAGTCTTATGCTCTTCCTCAGTCTCATGCTCTTCCTCAGTCTCATGGACCTTCTCATGCTCTTCCTCAGTCTCATGCTCTTCCTCAGTCTCATGCTCTTCCTCAGTCTCATGCTCTTCCTTAGTCTCATGCTCTTCCTCAGTCTCATGGACCTTCTCATGCTCTTCCTCAGTCTCATGCTCTTCCTCAGTCTCATGGACCTTCTCATGCTCTTCCTCAGTCTCATGCTCTTCCTCAGTCTCATGGACACAAATGAGGCTCATTTCTACAGTTTGGGGGATTGTATGTCCCTGTGAAACTATACTGCATGTTTTACATGTTAATCAAATTCCATGCCACATGTTTCCATCAGATGTTCAACACCAATTCAGTTTCACTTTTTCAATAGTTCAGATGTTCTGACTCAGAGTAACTGTGCAACTACATGTCAACTCTCACTCTCAGTCATTAGAGTATTAGTAGACTGATGTTAATATCTGATAACTCTTTATTCTGATGCTCCTCTACAGATATTCTACTGACTAGAAGTAACTTTACAACTACAGGTCAACTTATTCTCCTATCCTGAACCTATCAGTCTACTAATACTCTAATGAGAGCTAGCTGACATGTAGAGGCACAGTTACTTATAGTCAGAGTGTCTAAAGTGGATTATTGAAATAAAGTGTTCCCTGAATTCATAATGGTTAATACCCAAGGCAATTTCCCATGTTCCCAATCACGCTTTCTCAACTTCACTTGGAAATAAAGGTTACATTTCTAAGCAATTTTGAGTTTAGTAAGTATTTTGACTCTTTTCTCTTTGACACAAAATACTTTTTTTTGTTTTTTTTATAAGTTTTTTTTTTTTCATGTGTAATGAATTTGTCTCATAGGACTTAAATCACATGATTTGCTAGAAGTGACATCATTTCCTTGGAGGGAAAGCAACTTAAAGTAAGAATCAATCATAAACTTTCTTTCCTCTCTTTTCCTCATTTTAAGAAGTCTTAATAGCGTAAAGATAACATGTCCACTGTGTCTATTTATACAAAAGGTTTCCTACATGTTAATGTTCTGCTAGCATGTTGTAGTGTTCAGCTTCATTATCTTGAGACAGCGTTACACATCGCATCATCAGAACATCATGTAACGGTGAAGATGCTTTACTGTGGCTGATCCTAGATATTTCCCAATGATCAATGTTTCCTTCCACATGGATCCATAAATGACATTCCTAATATAAATTTTGTTTTCTAATGATCATAGACCTACAAAAAATGTCCTGTGGAAGTTTCTTATGCATTTATACTTGAAAGCTTTTATTATAGACATACAGTCGTGTCCAAAAGTGGCCAAAATATGTTTGTTTACAGTGACCCTACAAGTTAAATGAAAAGCTCAAAATATGAGGAAAATACATTTTTTAAAAATAT
Organism: Rutilus rutilus; assembly: GCA_021464565.1. Classification (NCBI taxonomy): domain Eukaryota; kingdom Metazoa; phylum Chordata; class Actinopteri; order Cypriniformes; family Leuciscidae; genus Rutilus; species Rutilus rutilus. The sequence goes on along the minus strand of JAJAQA010000010.1, from coordinate 42,025,537 downwards.
TTTACATAAGAGGGAAGAATTAAATACTAAAATTGGTATTTATCTGACAAAATTACTTGCCAAAAAAGACAAACTACAGCTACGAGTTTTATTTTACTGTGCAAAAAAAAAAAAAAGCTTAAACAACAAGAAGCTGAGAGGAAAAGCATCGACTGCAACAGAATCCGTTACTAATGTCCTCTTGGTTCTCTCTTGCTTTTGCATGTGTTCATAATCTCTCTGTATGACAGACTGGCCAAACATGATGTTGCACAAAATGTTTTATTGCGTTTTTATGGCAAATTAAACAATCAACTCCAAGCACAGCTACACAACATGACTACACAATCTCCAACACATTTATAATAATATCTGAATAAAGGGTGGAGATGTTTCCCAGGCCGGGCGTCACGTTTGAACACTACTGTATATGTTATGTACATCTATATACATCCTAAAGACTGTCAATAAATGCTGAAATATCTGTAATATGTTTTTATATGTTAACTTCATGATCGTGATAAAGTGTTGCAGAGGCTGTTTAATAATCATAAAGCCTGCGGTCAGAAGCTCTACTGTAAGTACAGTCATATAACAGTCATCTGTGTCACGACATCATCATCATAACCCTCTGAAGATTCATTACAACATTCTCAAATCTGCCATTTTTACATGAATACAATATTCTTTATGATTCTGAAATGATGGCCTGTCAGATGTGAATGAAACTATGAAGAATGGCTGGTTGGTTTCTGTTATCGGGAACATTTATAACTATAAGGCGATGGTGAATCTTCTTTATCTTCATTGAGATATCTCTGGCTGTGCTTCGGGTCGGGATTGAGGATCTAATCATGTATTGATTTCTGGGAAAGAGCGTCTGACCTGCTGACCTTCAGGTGCTCGGCCTCAGAGTCTGACAGATGTGTGTTCAGCGGCTCTTCATCAGCTCATTCCTGCTGTAATGAGAGGAAACCCAGCCGTCCATCAGTGTGTGTGTGTGTGTGTGTGTGTGTGTGTGTGTGTGTGTGTGTGTGTGTGTGTGTGTGTGTGTGTGTCTGTCTGACCAGGAGCTTCAGCGATACAGTGACAACACACTCTCCACACACACACACACACACACACACACACACACACACACACACACACACACACACACACTCCAGCTCTACACACACACACACACACACACACACACACACACACACACACACACACACACACACACACACACACACACACACACACTCCAGCTCTACACACAGACACACACACACACACACACACACACACACACACACACACACACACACACACACACACACACACACACACACACACACACATACTCCAGCTCTACACACACACACACACACACACACACACACACACACACACACACACACACACACACACACACACACACACACTCCAGCTCTACACACAGACACACACTCCAGCTCTACACACGCACACACACACACACACACACACACACACACACACACACACACACACACACACACACACACACACACACACACACACACACACACTCCAGCTCTACACACACACACACACACACACACACACACACACACACACACACACACACACACACACACACACACACACACAGACACACACACACACACACACACACACACACACACACACACACACACACACACACACACACACACACACACACTCCAGCTCTACACACAGACACACACTCCAGCTCTACACACACACACACACACACACACACACACACACACACACACACACACACACTCCAGCTCTACACACAGACACACACTCCAGCTCTACACACGCACACACACACACACACACACACACACACACACACACACACACACACACACACACACACACACACACACACACACACACACACACACACACACACACACACACACACTCCAGCTCTACACAGACACACACACACACACACACACACACACACACACACACACACACACACACACACACACACACACACACACACACACACACACACTCCAGCTCTACACACACACACACACACACACACACACACACACACACACACACACACACACACAGCAGGGCAGAAGTCATCTACATCTCCATCCATCATTCAAATAGTATTCAAGATTATATAGTCACGTAGTTGTGATTAGAGTCGATTGTTTTATTTGTGATAATAACGCAATTAAACATGATAAATTGTGCAACATAATTTTTGGCCAGGCTGTCATACAAACAAATTATTAACACATGCAAAAACAAGTGAGTTCCAACAAAATATTAATAATTGATTATGTTGTATTTAATGTTTGCTTTTTCCTCTCAGCTTTTTCCTTTTCTATGCATTTTTCTGCTTATTAAAAATAAAACCTGTATCCTTTTTTGACAACAAATCATGTTGTCAGATAAATACCTTAACCAACTTTAGTGTTTAATTCTTCCTTCATATTTAAAATGTTTTAAAAAAAACATCAGATATTTTCCTCATATAATCGAACTTTATCCCCTTATTTAACTCATAAATACAATGCATTTCCCCACTTCCTTCATGTGGAGTTAAACTACAGTGTCTTCAGCGGCCACTAGATGGCGCGAGTCTCTCTCTTCTCCTGTGTATATTACAGTCATCTATCTATCTATCTATCTAGAATGATTAGATCTTTCAGATCTTTCCATTTTTCTCAGTGTGAAGAACATTTTAATAATCTAAATAACATTTTCCACTATAAAGATCCTTCAGTGCAATGGAAAAGTTCTATGGATGCTACAGATTCTTCATTGAACCATCGATGTTGCCAATAAACAAGCTTGATTTTTAGCTCAATACATCGCAAGACATCATTTACAAAGTTTGCTTGTATGACTATTTTTGGTAACACTTTCTCTGAGGCCTGTATAATTTATTATACATTTATGCATAATGCCTTATAAAACACCTCATGAAATGTTGTATCATCTCATGAATCCTCATAACAGCAGTTATAATGCATTATAACAGTCTACATCTTTACACCAGTAGGTGGCGACGAATGAGCTTCTTTTCTTTTGAATTTATTAGTACCAGATTTAACAAGCCTTATTATAGGCCTACTGACAACAAACTGCTTTGACTTTTATCTAGCTGTACAAAAAGCCAATAATAATCCAGAGTAGATTTCAGAAACGTCTTTATGGTTTTGTAATATATTGTCAGTGTCATCGCTCACATTTATAATTCACCCATTCTGTCCTTGTTGAGAACAGTGTGTCCTATCAGTCAGCAGATCCACGTTAGCTTACTTATATGTTTATGAGATGCTTCATTCATAAAATTGACTTAAAAATAAAAATTGAATCAATGAATTAAAACTAAATCCATCAAATGATTCTATAAAGTGTCCGATTCCAAAGTGTCAACATTCACTGATCCAACAGTTCATCCACAAGTCAACAATATGTGTGTTAACATGACTCAGATATGAAAAAAGTATAGTCATGTCTAATTTTACAACTTACAATTACAATTTAATGCCAAAAACAATGAAACGGTGAAAACGATGTCTTAGACAGCTTTGGATCTTATATTTACATGTGATCATCCACATGTATACTGTTGATTGAAACTTTACTGCACCTGAAATATTCTACAATGTCATTGATATGAAAAGAAAAAGACTGATAAAAATGTCCTTCTGAAAGGTTTTCTGTTCAGGATTTGTGAGGATAAACTCTGCTTTGACCCTTCAGAACCGGAGCCACAGTTCAGGAAAGTGATTTAATTCTTCCACACCTGTCTACAAATAACCATTTAACCTTTCCTCAGACTCTTTATCTTCTCAGACACGTGAAATCAAGGCTAAACATGTTCGGTTGCCCTCAGCAACCATGTCAAACCTATTTATTAATTCATTTTTGCCACAGTTTTGTGTTGCTTGGTTACTGCATTTCGGCTGGACCTGCTAAGATCTATACTTTGAGTTTGTATTGCAGGTTAATTTTGTTTTTACATTGCAAATTGCTAATCACAGTAATATCAGTAAACAATTCATTAACACTGAATTCAGTTTCATAATTAAATGACAGAACCATGTTAATTAATTAATTAGTATGATTATGATCAATATTCATTACTAAAACACTTGAACGAGTCGTGTTCAACCAATATAAACACTGTCCACACTGTGTCTCGCAACTGTTCAGATCCGATGTGTATGTCCATGTAACTCTTTCGTTTTCCGGAATATCTGCATTGGTTTCTATGGCAATGGCGTTGCGTTGGTAAGAATACGCCAAAAACAACAACAACCGCAACATGGAGGAGTTTGCAATAGAGATGTTGTCTTATTTACATTTTACAACATGGATATGTGTATCCACCGTTCTGGACTATGCATCCTTTGAGGCCGCGGCAAAACCGGAGGCTGGGATGAGCAGGTTTTTCCCGCGCTGTCGTCTCCACCGGTTTCAAAAACATGTCTCCGTTATATTTGCAACAACACAGCATTGTTTCAGCAGCGACTTTCCACAAATTTCCTATAACAATGTCTGACGTATGCGTTTTACGTGGCGTGAGAAAGTCACATAAACCACGCAAAATCCGATCAGAGTGTTCAGACTCAAACGGATTTCCAGAAATGCGATTTGAATAGGATTTCAAACCACATATGGATGTAACTTGAAATCGCATTTCATGTGATTTTTTGCTGTTCACATTTGCTAATTCTGTTGGAGTTGCACAAAAATCTGATTTGGACTGACAATCTGAACGTATAGCCTAAGACCCATCATCTGTCTGGAGTGCCTCAGGGCTCAGTGCTGGGACCGCTTCTCTTCTACATCTACATGTCATCACAGGGATCTGTCATTCAGAAACATGGCTTTTCCCATCACTGCTACACTGATGACACACAACTCTACCTCTCACTCCAGATGATCCGATGGTAGCTGTCACGTTCCCTGCTGGAGGAATGACCAGCTGAACTCAACCTGAGCAGTCTTTAGCCACTGAAAGAAACTGATGAAGACGCATCTTTTTCCTCAACATTTGAACCATTAATACTAACATTTACTATTCTATATATCTATTTAAACAAACCTTGCTAAGTGTCCTGCGATAGTCTAACTGACTCGTCACAGCACTTGCATATTGTTTCCCTATTGTTGGTTTAACTGCTTCTATTGTTCTCCTCATTTGTAAGTCACTTTGGACAAAAGCGTCTGCTAAATGATTAAATGTAAATGTAAACGTAACAACTCACAAGCATGTATGCAGGGTCTGTGGCTCCAAGGGCATACATGACGTGTGTGTGTGAGTGTGAATGTGTGTGTGTGTGTGTGTGTGTGTGTATGTGTATGTGTGTGTGTAACTGCACGTCCTTGACAATCATATCTCTCTGTTTCCCTCCAAACTCTTTTCCTCCTGACTGAGACGATGTTTGGCAGCAGAAGAGAGAGCGATGGCAGCAGAACTCGGGCTGAGGGATTGAACTGAAACTGCAGATGTCAAAGGCTCTGTTACAACCTTGAGGTAGAACTTAATGAAGATAAAAATAATTACTGCCCCAAAGCCCTCGTCCACCCCACCGCCCCTCTCCATTCCCAAGACCAGATCTCGATCTCCCTGACCTAGTTTCCATAATGGAGAACGATAGTGCTGTCTTCGGCTGAGAGAAACTTCATAACAATTAGACGAGAATGACATGCTGTCATTTAATATGGATGGATCAGTAGATGAAAATACTCAGAAAAGTCAAACTCTTGTTGATCGTTTGTCGTCTGACAGGCGTTTATTTCCTCTCTTCTAAATGCCCTGATTCAGATCCTGGACACACAAGGGTCAGACGGCGGCTCCTTCTGGAAACAATATGCAGATTATACGTTTCCCTTTTCTCTCTGTCATAATGACAATAGTCTGTAATTATGTATTAGTGCTGTCTCCATAAAACAGGACAGGCATAATCTCGTCTGCTCGCAGTGCTGAGGAGGTGACATTGAATGTGAATGTGGACCTTCAGGCAGAATATTAAGAGTTTAATGGGCTGCCAGTTTTTTAAGAGTGATTTGCAAGTGCTCGACATCGGGTCGATTTACATTCGGTCGTTTAATACATTATCATTGATTGGATAAAAAAACTGATCCTGAAAGAAAAAAAAAACAGGTTTGAATGCGTCTGAAATGCATTCGAGACAGATTCGATCAGGCAAAGCACTTCAGCAGGAGTTTTATGGATCTGGTTATTTAAGCCACATACTGTTTGGAAATGTCACGGTAAAATCATAAACGTAGGTTGGGGAGGAGCCTAATCATTCAGTCCTGTCAATCATCATCTAGTCTATTCTATTTCTGTTTTTTATTCTATTCTATTCTATTTCTGTTTGTTTCTATTCTAATCTATTCTACTTCTGTTTCTATTCTAGTTCTGTTTCTATTCTATTTCTGTTTCTATTTTAGTTCTGTTTCTATTCTACTCTTTTTGTGTTTTTTATTCTATTCTATTCTTGTTACATGTCTGTTTGTTTTTGGACCTCCTTCTGTGTTTTGTTTCCATCATCACTGTCATCATTAGTTCATTTGGTTCAGCTGTGAGTTGTTAATTATCTTCTTAAGGTCCTTTGTCTGTCCCATGTATATATTCCCTGTGTTCTCCCTAGTCTTTGTCGGTTCTTGTTGATCCCTGAGCCCTAAGAGTCTCCAGCCAGGATGGCGGGCACACCTGATTCTTCGTCACAAGATGGCCACCCTTTCCGAGTCTCGTCCCGTCGAGGCCTCCCTTCCAGAGTCTCGTCCCGTCCCTTCCAGAGTCTCATCCCATCGAGGCCTCCCTTCCCGAGTCTCGTCCCGTCCCTTCCAGAGTCTTGTCCTGTCGAGGCCTCCCTTCCAGAGTCTCGTTCCGTCGAGGCCTCCCTTCCCGAGTCTCGTTCCTTCGAGGCTGCCCTTCCCGAGTCTCGTCCCGTCGAGGCCTCCCTTCCAGAGTCTCGTCCTGTCGAGGCCGCCCTTCCCAAGTCTCGTTCCGTCGAGGCTGCCCTTCCCGAGTCTCATCCCGTCGAGGCCTCTCTTCCTGAGTCTCGTACCGTCATGGCCTCCCTTCCCGAGTCTCGTCCCATCCCTTCCAGAGTCTCGTCCCGTCGAGGCCTCCCTTCCTGAGTCTCGTCCCGTCGAGGCCTCCCTTCCAGAGTCTCGTCCCGTCGAGGTCTCCCTTCCCGAGTCTCGTCCCGTCGAGGCCTCCCTTCCCAAGTCTCTTCCCATCGAGGCCTCCCTTCCAGAGTCTCGTCCCGTCGAGGCCTCCCTTCCAGAATCTTGTCCCGTCGAGGCCGCCCTTTCAGAGTCTCGTCCCGTCGAGGCCTCTCTTCCAGAGTCTCGTCCCATCGAGGCCGCCCTTCCTGAGTCTCGTCCCGTCAAGGCGGCCCTTCCCGAGTCTCGTTCCGCTGAGGCATTCCTTCCCGAGTCTCGTTCCGCTGAGGCATCCCTTCCCGAGTCTCGTCCCGTCGACGCCTCCCTTCCCAAGTCTCGTCCCATCGAGGCCTCCCTTCCAGAGTCTCGTCCCATCGAGGCCTCCCTTCCAGAGTCTCGTCCCATCGACGCCTCCCTTCCCAAGTCTCGTCCCATCGAGGCCTCCCTTCCAGAGTCTCGTCCCATCGAGGCCTCCCTTCCAGAGTCTCGTCCCATCGAGGCCTCCCTTCCAGAGTCTCGTCCCATCGAGGCCGCCTTTCCAGAGTCTCGTCCCATCGAGGCCTCCCTTCCTGAGTCTCGTCCCGTCGAGGCCGCCTTTCCAGAGTCTCGTCCCATCGAGGCCGCCTTTCCAGAGTCTCGTCCCATCGAGGCCGCCTTTCCTGAGTCTCGTCCCGTCGAGGCCGCCTTTCCAGAGTCTCGTCCCATCGAGGCCGCCTTTCCAGAGTCTCGTCCCATCGAGGCCGCCTTTCCAGAGTCTCGTCCCATCGAGGCCGCCTTTCCAGAGTCTCGTCCCATCGAGGCCGTCTTTCCAGTGTCTCGTCCCGTCGAGGCCGCCTTTCCTGAGTCTCGTCCCATCGAGGCCGCCTTTCCAGAGTCTCGCCCCGTCGAGGCCGCCTTTCCAGAGTCTCGTCCCGTCGAGGCCGCCTTTCCAGAGTCTCGTCCCATCGAGGCCGCCTTTCCAGAGTCTCGTCCCATCGAGGCCTCCCTTCCAGAGTCTCATCCCGTCGAGGCCTCCCTTCCAGAGTCTCGTCCCATCGAGGCCTCCCTTCCAGAGTCTCATCCCGTCGAGGCCGCCGTTCCAGAGTCTCGTCCCATCGAGGCCGCCTTTCCTGAGTCTCGTCCCGTCGAGGCCGCCTTTCCAGAGTCTCGTCCCATCGAGGCCGCCTTTCCTGAGTCTCGTCCCATCGAGGCCGCCTTTCCTGAGTCTCGTCCCGTCGAGGCCGCCTTTCCTGAGTCTCGTCCCGTCGAGGCCGCCTTTACAGAGTCTCGTCCCATCGAGGCCGCCTTTCCTGAGTCTCGTCCCGTCGAGGCCGCCTTTCCTGAGTCTCGTCCCGTCGAGGCCGCCTTTCCTGAGTCTCGTCCCATCGAGGCCGCCTTTCCTGAGTCTCGTCCCGTCGAGGCCGCCTTTCCAGAGTCTCGTCCCATCGAGGCCGCCGTTCCAGAGTCTCGTCCCGTCGAGGCCGCCTTTCCTGAGTCTCGTCCCGTCGAGGCCGCCTTTCCAGAGTCTCGTCCCATCGAGGCCGCCTTTCCAGAGTCTCGTCCCATCGAGTCGTCCCATCGAGGCCGCCTTTCCAGAGTCTTGTCCCGTCGAGGCCGCCTTTCCAGAGTCTCGTCCCATCGAGGCCGCCTTTCCTGAGTCTCGTCCCGTCGAGGCCGCCTTTACAGAGTCTCGTCCCGTCGAGGCCGCCTTTCCTGAGTCTCGTCCCGTCGAGGCCGCCTTTCCAGAGTCTCGTCCCGTCGAGGCCGCCTTTCCAGAGTCTCGTCCCATCGAGGCCGCCTTTCCAGAGTCTCGTCCCATCGAGGCCTCCCTTCCAGAGTCTCATCCCGTCGAGGCCTCCCTTCCAGAGTCTCGTCCCGTCGAGGCCTCCCTTCCAGAGTCTCATCCCGTCGAGGCCGCCGTTCCAGAGTCTCGTCCCATCGAGGCCGCCTTTCCTGAGTCTCGTCCCGTCGAGGCCGCCTTTCCAGAGTCTCGTCCCATCGAGGCCGCCTTTCCTGAGTCTCGTCCCTTCGAGGCCGCCTTTCCTGAGTCTCGTCCCGTCGAGGCCGCCTTTCCAGAGTCTCGTCCCGTCGAGGCCTCCCTTCCAGAGTCTCATCCCGTCGAGGCCGCCGTTCCAGAGTCTCGTCCCATCGAGGCCGCCTTTCCTGAGTCTCGTCCCGTCGAGGCCGCCTTTCCAGAGTCTCGTCCCATCGAGGCCGCCTTTCCAGAGTCTCGTCCCATCGAGGCCGCCTTTCCAGAGTCTCGTCCCATCGAGGCCTCCCTTCCAGAGTCTCGTCCCGTCGAGGCCTCCCTTCCAGAGTCTCGTCCCGTCGAGGCCTCCCTTCCAGAGTCTCGTCCCATCGAGGCCGCCTTTCCAGAGTCTCGTCCCTTTAGAATGTTATGTTCAGATAACTTTGAACAAACGTTCTATTAACATTATTGAAAGAATGTTTGTTCATAACTTTTATGTCTAATGTTTTTTAAATGTTTCTACTTCTTTCACAACGTTCAAAAGTAACGTTCCCATAATGATTGAAGAATGATAAAATGGAATATTAATTTAACGTTCACATAACCAAGAAAAAACACATTTAAAATATTGTTGCATACTTCAGGCTGTTCACCCGTTTGTTGGGAAACAATAGAGATGCATGAATTCTTTAATCTGTTTGTCACAGATCAAGCGGCTCTCGACTTTCTGAATGGGATGAATCTGAAGAATGTTGTGCAAAGTTTTTCCTTTGTTAATTGACAGTCAATGAAACAATTTGGTGAAACATCTCTATATTAAACTTGAGCAGATGTCTGGGTGTGTTCAGTCAGGAATAGTGGGAGTTCATCATTTTCCTTGTCATTTTAGTTGCTTATAGTGAACTTTGCATGACAATTGATAACGAATGTTAGAAGTAATGGCAGTTGTCATTTCCAGAATCAAAACACTTGAAAATGGATCAGAGATTTCATCTTTAATGTCTCAGTTGGATGGATCATATAAAGTCGTAGACAAGAGCAGACAGATGGAGAAAGTGTGAAGTGTGTGTGTGTGTGTGTGTGTGGGTGTGTGGGTGAGTGTGTGAGTTTGTGTTTGTGTGGGTGTGTTTAAGAGACAGAGACGGGAATATGAGAAGGTCGGATTTTAAGGGAAACATTGAGATATATACACACAGAAAGAGAGCTGAGAGAATGCAAAACAAAAAGAAACAAAATGAGTGAATTGAGCACAAAGAGGCGCCGGAGCTTGAGAGGGTCCTATCAGAGACGAGGAGGAG
>JAJAQA010000010.1:41952630-42012630 GCA_021464565.1 Rutilus rutilus | reverse complement strand
TCCACTTTCCTCCGTTCTTCAGTGCCGTCTGTGTGATCCCGGCGCTCGCGTGTGGGCGGATTATCCGGAGGCCAAACCGCTAGATTCGCACAAACAACTCAACAAGAGCACAACAGGTGCAGAGAATAGGAGAGAAAATCAGACCAACAAATTACATGCAACTGGAGAATCTAAACAATCCCAGTTTGCCGATATAACTCTGCAGTGTAAAACTAAAGACAGAGTTTCTGTCTCGGGTAAATCCACTCACAGTATTACCGGCAGTTTCCCAGAGTCCGAGAGCCGTGGAGAGCCGTGGTCTGTGATGTTTCTGAAGACTGTTCTTTGTGTCAGAACAGAAGCGTGAGGTCTTGTGTTCTCAGCTTTATCTTTCTCATCCAGACCTGTGAGATCTGCAGGGACGTGTTCGCACTCGACACACACACGAGCCGAGCGCCGGCGTCTTTGTGTGTTCGGGGGTCGTGAGGATTCTGGGGGATTAATGGGGATGGAAGGGCTGAAAGACAAAGAGAAGAAGCCAAAGTGCTGCACATTTATAGAGTGTCAACATCCGGGAAATAAATACAGAAATAATCATGAAGAAGAAAACGGACTGGGCGAGAAATGCAATTACACTCCGTAATAACATGAATTAGTGTGATTGATAATATCTTCATAAGGCCTGATAGAGTTTCAGCATTTGAAGGCGTTTCTCCACATAAACTGTCCCTGAAGGCTGTACTGAGTCGTGTGAGTTCTGAGACTCGCACAAAATCAAAGTCAAAGTTTATTTATCCAATTCTTGCTTGTTCACAGTGAAATGAAGCCTGTTAATATAGGAAAAAAGGAAACCAAGAAAGGCACAAAGAATAAGACATGAAGGGCTGTGAAATGAGTATAGATGATTGACAGGTGAGAGTGTGTATTATATGAACATGAGGCTAAACTTCAGTGATATGCGCATGAGAAGGAGCTGTTGTGTTTCTGAGCGCGTTCTGAATATCTTTGCTGTAAAACTTGCCATGGTTCCCTGTGTGCGCTTTGCATGCTGGGCTTTTTAATGCGCACCTCCTCTTTTGACGAGCTTTACAATAGCGCACTGATGGCGAGCCACTCCAGAACCTCACGCTTCGACACGCTCCAGAGTCCCATGGGAAATCAGATCTACATTTCAGCAGGCTATATGTGCTTTTTGTGAATTGATATACTAAAGTGTGATTTCCATTCCTTTTTCACCATTTATCCGCACGTCTGATTTATCTGGCACGCACTGCTGCATCCCAGGCCTTTTTTACACACAAATGATGGAATCAATAACTGGAAGCACATATTCAAGACTCTGTAGAAATAAAGGGGTTTTTAATGTACCACGGGTGCCGTGAAAACACGGGTTCATTCCCTCATGTTGATCCAAACCTTTATGAAAGGCTTTTTTGTTGTTGCTATCTTTGGAACGCAAATGAAGATATTTTTTATATTGTTTAATCATTTTTGTCCAAGCAGTTTGAGCTTCCATTTGATGAGCTCTATATATGAATAAAAGCCTATAAATCTGTTCATATCTTCATGTGTGTTTCGAAGATGAAAGAAAGTCAGGATCAAAAACGCAAATGATGACATAGGCTACTTTTCATTTTTCGGGGGTGACCTATCCATTTAAGTGTAACTTCTCCATAGACAAAATTATTTTGATTGTTTTCTCTATCGTAGACACACTGATTGTAGAGATTCTGGGAATCTGCAACTAATTATCAATTTGATCATTTATAAATCTGTAATCGATTATGTCTTCTATTGATCAGAGAAACAAAGCTACATTTATTTTCAGTATTTTATTATTTTATTTATAATAGGATTAGGTACAATTACTTTTTTTAAATGTATAATTTTAAATCGGACTCCGTGTGTTTGACGCGCATGCGCACGCCGGTGCTCGTTCACTGAAGCCTGAAGATGGAAAAACTCTGACATTACAGGTAATGATATAACCGTCAAATATAAGTTATAGGAAGGGAAACAAACACTTTAAACAGCACACACAACGGTCAAAGCACCTGACAGGGCTAGTCGCGTTAAATGAGTCGTAATATGAAGCTTTCTCATGTTTTGGACTACACTTTCCCACACCAGCTCGTTCTGCGTCCGTTGAAACGCGTAATTCACTGTAAAGTGACGCGACTGGCGGATCAGCACTCGCGATTAATCGATAATGAAATTCGTTGCCAGTTATAGACTATTATCGATTTTATAGATTAACCTTTGCACCCAGTTAATAAATAAATAAATAAATGGTAATAGGCTAATAACTCCTGCGCTGGCTTGTTAGGTTGAACATCCTCAAGAAAACTTTCTGAATGGCTTGTTTACATCTGTCAACAAGGCTTTGTTTACAAGCAATATTAAAGTCCCCATGATAACAAAAGGGAATTCCTGTTTTTAATAGAATATTGCAGTGTTTATTCTAAATGATTTATTGGTGCATATAATTATTGCTTTAAATAATCTTGAATCAGAATAACAGCGACTTCTCTTCTCTGATGATGAGGGCGGGGCAACCTGTCACTCACATGAGATCAGCCAATAGCAAACCACAACCATCCAATCAATTCCCCACAGACACAATCAAGCCCCGCCCACATTTGTTCTTGTTCCAGAAGCGTTTCACTCGATATACGACACAATAGAGGAGAGAAGACCAGCACAACTTCACTTTCATGACTTTAACATGCAATGATCTGATTTAATTGAGGGCTCTGATTTCATAAGTGCGTCACTCAAAAGGTTTTGTAGCATTTGTGCATTCGTATTCTGTGATTGGATCGCCTGAGGATGATGTTAATACCAGATGAAAGCAGTTCTGATTTTATAAAATGCATTTTAGATTACACAGCCCGTTCTCTGACATTGGACAAGTTCAGAATGCACATTTGCGAGGCATTAAATAAAGAATAATGACTCCTCTCAGTGGAACCAAATGAATTCACTCGAGATACTTTCCAAAGCTACGAAGCGATAATTCATGAATTGTTTTGCAGCCCATTGTGATGGTTCTCTGCATAATGTGATCGCTGGCTAATGGGCAGGGCTGCTGACGGCTGCCTGTTTGGCTCCCGATGTGACAGTGAAACACGGCTCAGAATTAATCCGTTGCATCTGGCCACGGGCTTCACCCCGGATAGTGATGATGGCCGTCGAACACGCCAGAGAGATGCCAGTGCTGTGCCAGGTAGTCATTAAACTCAATACAAAATGGCCCACAATGATGCCAGTGTGCACAAACCTGCAGCCGTCTGTAAGCGGGTCCTCGCCGCAGCCATTTCAGTCTCTTGCGTTTAGAAATGAAATGATCCGGCAGTCTCTAATGAGCGAGTGCTCTTGAGGGTCCTTGAACACAGGCTGATTCACGGGTTTATTTGGTTTTCATTGGCTTGAGTGAAGTTGGGGAAGTTCCTCAACTGCAGTTTATGAATTACTTCTCTGTCATACTTTAAATCAAGCTATTTATTGTGATTGTAGAGGTACAAGATTACTGAGTATTTGATGGGAAATTAATCATGTTACTAATGGCTTTTTTTAGTTGCTTTCAAAAATTCCCTACAGAAATAAACACACTGTCATTCAGCATGAGTTACTCTGAGCAAGTCTTAATGAGTGAGTCATTGATTGATTGATTCACCTGATTCAAACGATTCATTCAGGAGAGAAGTGACTCACTGCATCTCAATTCCCAAACTGCTTTGCTCTCTGTCGCTTAGTTACACGTATCCTGTCACCATCCTCGCCTGTCAATCATCTTGTCACAGTTAAAATCCTCCATATTTCATTTCATTTGAATTCCTAACGTACCATCCAGGGACTTTCAAACTCTTTCAACACACTATGCTTTGGGACGCACTTATTTTAGTCTCACACATGATTTAGGATGGATAGTATGGACATTGGGATGAGGGAATGTCTCTTTGAACTATTTGAGAAATAGAGCGAAAACAGACAATAATGTGTCTAAAATGTAACTCACAATATTAACTTCTTGTTTATCTAACTTCTCTGTTGTATAAGTGGCTGAAAACAGCACTCTTGCTTGTGTAATATTGCTGAATTATATCATATGATATTAATATAAGACAAAAACTCACTGAAGCAAGTGAGTTAGAAAAGCTCAATCAAACTAATCAAAACTGCTAGATGTTTTCCTAACGCACAATAGACTAAAGGCCAGACCAGGACGACAACTATAAAGTTTTAATAGTCGCTCTAACTCTCAGAGAATAAGCGAGTCCACAGCTATAACGATGACGAGCTGAGGAACGATGTTTTCCAGCTGATGAAGGAGAAACACCGACAGCCAATCAGAATCCGGCTCTAAAGAGCTCGAGCATTTAAAGAGACAGACGCCAAACCGCAGCGCTTATGATAAACAGAAGGAGGCCGAGCGCTGCTGTGAACGCTGATATACTATCGTCATGATCTTGGTGTGAACGGGCCTTAAATGTTATAAAAGTCCCAGTTGCCGAAGCGTTTGTGAATGTGGATGGACGGAGTTCCAGTCGAGAAACTTGTAGTTTTATTGGAGGATTTGTAGAAGCGTTTCACATGTTCCTCGTTCCTTCAGCGACTGTGATCGCAGCCTCGTGTCATTCAGGCATTTGAGTTTCACAGGCGGATTAACGCCGACTAAACCACAGCGAGAGACAGAACCGTGACACTGGGACCCGTTTAAAATCAGTAGATGCATTTCTTTCTTCTTCTTTAATTTCTGCTTTTGCCACTTTGACTGAGAGAGCAGGGAAGAGCTGACCGGACATCAAGAAGAGAATGGAATCAGAAAGTGTGTTTAGATGACGACGGTTGCGTTTCTCACCCATAACTTCCCAAACCAGCTCCCAAAACCAGTTCAGACTCGTCAACATTACTCTGAGAGCTTCTGACCTCGAGGCTAAGCTCTTTGTGAAACAACAATGGTAGGAGATGCGAGTGGTTATTGTAATTTGCGCTCCTACTTTGTTTGTTTTATAGACAAAAATAGCTCAGATCATGTTATGGTCATCAAAACTGGTCTTACAGTGAGTTCAACCACATGTGTTATTCTGCTATATGTAAACAGTACTGCATTTACACACAGACAAATAATCTGTTTATAATGTGACTGATTACAAGGCGAAGACGACAGCTCTTCTGACACTCTGAGTGAGTGTTTCGGGTTTAGTTTCGCAAGCGTGTCTCTTGGCTGTTCCACACACACGTCTGCTCTTCCTTCTAATGCCAGTCACATGGGTCAATTTGATGAAATTAAGATTTATACATCATATGAGAGCCGAATAAATAAGCTTTCCACTGATGTGTGGTTTGTTATGATAGGAGAATATTTGGTCGAGACACAACTATTGAACATCTGGAATCTGAGGGCGCAAAAAAATCGAAACATTGAGAAAATCTCCTTTAAAGTTCATTTATGTTGGCGATTGTGCAGCATTCACTCACATATGTTTTATATATTTACAGTAGGAAATATACAAAATATCTTAATCTTTACTTAATAGCCTAATGATTTTTGGCATAAAAGAAAGATCGATAACTTTGACCCATACGATGTACTGATGTATTGCCACAGATGAACCCGTGCGACTCGAGACTGGGTTCGTGATCCGGGGTCACATATTAAACATGCACAAACTCTAAACATTTTTAAATCCAACCTAAAAACTCTTTTTCTTAAGGGTTTGAATTATTTTGTATTAGAGTGTGTTCTTGTACGCTTTGTATTTCTATCTGTGTATTTTTTACTTTTATTCTTGTTTATTTTTAGGGGTTCAAGCATGAAGTGCTGAAACCCTATTGTAATTGTAAGGATTCGTAAAACGCATCGTGCAGGCCAAACCGTAAGGCCTAGAGACGTGAAACCTGGCCAGATGGTAGGCCTCAATTTGGGGACAACCTATCAGAGTATGACCCCGATTGGCCCATAGGTGGCGCTACAGCAACCAAAAGTACAAAATCGCCCATAACTCTTGGAGCGTTTGACCTAGACTCAAGTGTCTTACACCACTGTGATCCCTGGCTCAAGGCGGACAAAATGGCAAATCCAAATTCGATTTAGGCCAAATTCGAATTTCTGATATGTCGCATTTTGTCCAAAACCTACTTTTGCGAACTAGTCCCTGGTTTTTCGCCCGATCGGAACCAGACCAGTCTAGGACAATTCTCTGGACTCTCTAGATCAATAATTATCGAAAAAAAGTTGAACTTTTGCATTTGGGTGGCTGTAACAGGGTCATTTAGAAAAGGGCATGGCAAAATACACTAAAAAGCCTATAAATCCTACAGGAAAACTCAGAACTTCACCAAAATTGATGAGCATATGTGTCAGAACATGGTGAACAAGCATGCAGAGTTTTCTTTGAAGAAAATATTACTTTGTATGAAGTCACTGAAATTGTTCAAACTGTAAAGATGAAAAGTTAGTATTTTCTGTATTGGTGTTTGATGCTCGTGTGTTTCCTCTCAGTGTGTTCTGAGTGACAGTGTGTGTTATCTCAGTGAGGGTTGTGCCAGTGTGTGTTATCTCAGTGAGGGTTGTGCCAGTGTTTGGCTGCACTGAGCCTGCTTTGAGCCGTGTGTTAAGAGTTGTGTTGCTCTGAGTGAGTTGTGCAGGTGATGTGAACTGTTGAGCTCAGGTGACTGTTGGTAGTGCAGACTGTAGGGTTTTGCACATGTAGCTCCAGTTGTGCTCACTGTCGTTTAGCAATCGGAAAAAAATGTAAATATGAACAGAACTATCAGAATCTCAAGTTCGACTCTGGATTCCTTCAGACTGATGTAATATGTGGAGATATGTAGAGAAGGTTCAGTTATGTGCAAAACTGTGAAATATGAACTCTATGAATGCAGTGTTTGCGTGTGTGTTCTCTGGAAGAGCAGAACAGCTGGAGCTGTGGGTCAGAAGTTAACTTTAAACAGACATTACAGCGTTTGGACCCAGTCAGTGTACACTAGTGTGTGTGTGTGTGTGTGTGTGTGTGTCAGCCCATAGAGATTCTGCTGTACCATCAGGATACATACACGGCAGAAAGGGGGAATTCAGAGTGATATGTGATTAATATTAAAAGACCTGCAACTTCTGAGTGTATGTGTGTGTGAATGAATGTGTGTGTGTGTGTGTGTGTGTGTGTGTGTGTGTGTGTGTGTGAGTGTGTGTGTGTGTGTGTGAGTGTGTGTGTCTGTGCGTGTGTGTGAGTGTGTGTGTGTGAGTGTGAGTGTGTGTGTGTGAGTGTGTGTGTGTCTGTGCGTGTGTGTGTGTGTGTGTGTGTGTGTGTGTGTGTGTGTGTGTGTGTATGTGTGCTCTATGCTCTATGACGAGTGTTTACAGTAATGTTGATGTGAACCTGAACGCTTGAATCCTCTGAATCTTCCACCGATAGCCAATAGTCCAGAATGAACCCTGCTGATAAAAACCTCTCCCAGATAACGCTGCACTATACAGGGATTCCTCTTATCTAGTACACGATAATATTAGAGGTTATAATTAGCAACAGTGATATTATAGACTATTCAACTGCTATTTATTTTCAAAACTGCTATATAATCTAAATAATCAAAACTGCTATATGTTTTCCTAACGCACAATAGGACGCCTCGTCCTGCTTGCCTCTATATGTATAGTTAACAGTAAATAAGCTCCTCTCTCATGTTTTAATCTAGTGATAGCAGTGTGTTAATCCCTGTCCGCTGTAGAGGAGATCCCCTGGGATCCTCCTCAATGACAGTCTTTAGTGTGCTTTTCTCTGTTTGATAATGAGGATCCATGTAAATAATGGCAAACTAATCATGAAATCCAGTGGTGTATAAGATGAAGCTGCAGATGCCGAAAACATGAATTATGACAATATTAAAGTTGCATAATTCAAAGTCAAAATAGTTCTCATTATTTCTTATAGAGCCTTTGGTTTAGTTTATCCCAGAATGTTAATAAATGCTTTAACGATATAGCATGTACTTATACGTTAAGACTGTCGTCCCGTTATTCACGAATGAATCAATATGACTCGTAGTTAGTGTTGGTTCTTGATTAGTTCATGCCTCGACTTAAGATGACGTATGATTGCAGACATATTACATGAGTTACATTCAGGATTTGGCATATTAGATGTACTAAAATTATAGTCAAAGTATACTGTAATGTAGTCTTTAATAAAGACACTTATTCTTTCAAAATAATGGGAGAAAAATAAATAAGCAAGGATTGTCTTTTGACTGAAGAGTTACTCAACGCTTGAGACTGAGTTCAGATCAGTGTTTCAGATTAAATCAGATCTTATGGTTTCCATATGCCGGAGGGTTAGGGAACAGTGTGGCAGAACTGGTGTTGGAGGATCTTGTTTCTTCTTTGGAGAAGAGTATAACTGAGCTGTGTTTGCATACTCTGTGAATGAGGAGAATATAGATAATGTGCTAATGTGCCGCGTTGAGCTCATAAAAACTGCAGTTTGAAACATCAGACCTAAGAAGGGCCGAGAGCAAGGCAGGTGAAAGCTATTCACCATTCTCTTTCATCTCTGTGCTTTTGTTTCATACACAGATCCTTCTCTCTCAGGAATCACGTTTTTGAGATGCATGTGCACTGCACTTTTATTATAACTGAATATTTCCCAAGGTAGATCCTTTTGGAAAATTCCTCACATAGTTTGTGACAGTGAATGATGCATGTGTTATTAACCAATGAGTAATTGGAAAGATCTGGTTTACACTTAGTCTTAATGTATATTCCTGGCGATTCATGGAACAGAATAAAGGAACGAGCTCATGTTGGAACAGCATTGCAGAACGATCTACTCATTCGTCAGTCAACCACTGCGCTTAAGCTAGGTTTCTAAACGCTGACCGCTTCCATTGTGAAAAAAACTGACCAGTCAATGGAAGTTGAGTTAATGCCGGTGCTTCTTTACAATAACTGAGAGTTCTTCCTAAACCGTCGTCTGTGATCGTTTAGCAGTGAAGTCAAGCCGGAGATGTTCATCGGATGTCCAGATCACACACTGAATCAGAGCGTTTCCCCTGAATACACAACAGGCACGAGGATAAAGAAAAACATGACACAACCCTGGGCTGAGTTTCTCCATGTTTCACAACACAATTCCCCGAAGTTTCCGCAGCGGTTCGGAGGGTGTTTATGGAACGTGTTCTGGGTGTTTAGTGAGTTTATCTGTCCGTGAGGAATAGATGGAGGAGCTCTGGAGAAGTAAATGTTCTGGCTTGTGTAAAGGTCTATCTATCTATCTATCTATCTATCTATCTATCTATCTATCTATCTATCTATCTATCTATCTATCTATCTATCTATCTATCTATCTATCTATCTATCTATCTATCTCTATCTATCTATCTATCTATCTATCTAGTCTATCTATCTGTCTATCTATCTATCTATCTGTCTATCTATCTATCTATCTATCTATCTATCTATCTATCTATCTATCTATCTATCTATCTATCTATCTATCTATCTATCTATCTATCTATCTATCTATCTATCTATCTATCTATCTATCTATCTATCTATCTATCCATCCTTCCATTCATCCTTCTATCCATCCTTCTACCCCTCCGTCTGTCGTCACTGCACTGAATGTTTTGACTGTAATCTGTTGCAGTGTTTCGGCACATGGAAGTGATTACAGTCATCTTGCTGACTTCAGGCATTCAAGCTTTTGCTGGCAGAGATCCTGAGCCAAATAATCCTGAAAACTGTCATTTTTTCCCCTCTCATAAATAGTTGTTAGTTTTGCAATTTTCAGTCACGAGAAAAGAGAAAAGGAACATAGCAGTGCGAATGGATTGGGTGGGTTTCTAAAAGAGAGATTTATTTGCATAGTTCATCTCGAACGCAGTGAGCTCTCTGCTCATCACTGTCCCAGAATCCCTTTCCCGCAGCGTCATGCTGTGGGAGCGTAAACACACGGAAAATCTCACAGTGACTAAAGACTGTCACTGACTCGAGTAGCACACACACCGGATCAATGCGTTTGTGCTCTCACACACTCCACACAGAATACAGTTCACCTTCAGTTCAGGATTTTAACTTCCCAATGTGCATCTGTGCACTTTCACAAATAAATGACGGTCATTGGCCAGAATGTTTCTTACTGACTTGACCTTTCAGTTTAGACATTAAACCTCACGGATGCTCTTGTTTATGAATGGGAGCAAATCCCTGCATCCGTGTTCAACTCATAGTGGAAGGAGCAGGGACGGATTCATGCTTTTTGTCATGCTTTTGTAATTAAATGTTGAAGATGCAAGAGCATCAGTCGGGTCAGGCACCGACCTGTTCACTCTCAGGAATAAATGTGCAAAGATTGTACCTTTCTGGACATAACAGCTGTCACTAAGGTCTTTGTACCTGATCTATGCCCTAAAGGTACATGTTACTCAGTACAAGTACTGAAATGCACCTTTTATGGGTAGATAAGGTGTTTCCAGTGACTTCTGCTCTGAACCTGAAACTAATCCTGCACAATTGTTTCTCACAGTGTGTCTTAACTTGTGTCCATTCACCAGCACTAGTGGACTATGAGGTGTAAATGCATAGGAAAGATTACCATTATGGATTTCTGCAAAGCTGCTTTGAAACAATGTTGATGATGGTTGTGCACAAGGTCATTGACATGCTGGAAAAGAACAAAAAGAATAAACTGAGTCTGAAGCACAACATCCTCTAGAATGACTGAAAGAGCCAAACTAGAAGGGAGTTTCCACATACTTTCGGCCATCAAGAGTTGAAGAAACAGAGGACAAGTTGCTTACATTTTATTGCAAGCCATTAGATAACAAGACTCCCAGTAGCCAATCAAATGGTCTCTAACTCAGTGCTGTTATCTCGGCTCTGAGGAAGTGTCTTATTCTAGTTCTCATTAGTGTCATGTGGACAGAATCCTGCTCTGTTTCCAGTGAGACATTAGCCAGGAGCGTGTAATAAATTAGCCAACTATAGTCGCAAGTTCTGTCGTTATCAGCGGTTCAACGAGTCGGTGTTTCCCGAAACCATCGTTACAACAAACATTCGCAAACAGCATCGCACAGTTGTGTGTGTGAACGACAGATCTCCACCTGTGGTTAGAAGAAGAGTTTCTTGTTTGCATGACATGTGGACTCAATAAATCCTGATCTAATAAGCAAGCTGACACTCAGTACAATCTGTGTCTTTTATTTAGAATACATACAAATGTCATTTACGTCTTTTAGTTTGTCAAGAGATTTAAAGCGTCGTTTCTGAAGAGTGCGCATGTGTGAACGAGCTCTAGTGTGTAAGAACGAGTCTATGATTGACTCTGGAAATAAAGCAAAATAACTGAGAAAAATGAGAAATAGTCCTCAGATGCATGTCTGTAATTTATAGCAAAAAATCAGGCATTAATTCGATCTCAAACAGATTCATTAAAAGTAGCTATTACTCCAACACCTGCGTGACATCATTATCCAACGTGGTTGAACAACCAATTTGGGACAATACGGTTTTGAGAAACTAGTTGATTTCTTCAGCGATGCATCGCACTATAGTAGTGAAGCAGCGAGTTACGTCACTGTACGAGAAACACTCCCCAGATCAGAGCTTGCACAATTTAAAATGGCAGTGTTTTATCTATATCAAGCTCTATTATGGCATCAGCAGACCTCAGAATAACACTTCCGCATTGTGTTTTGTTTTGGAGGAAGTTTGAAGAAAGGTTAGCTTGTATTAAGAGGTTAGGAGGATCATTAAAAGAAGATGTTCCTCAGGAAGCCGACCTGTTAATGTGTGTGAGCGCGATGGAGTGTGTTTGACAGCAGATGAGCCGACCTGTTAATGTGTGTGAGCGCGATGGAGTGTGTTTGACAGCAGATGAGCCGACCTGTTAATGTGTGTGAGAGCGATGGAGTGTGTTTGACAGCAGATGGCGTGGCCAGCAGGGCAGAGAGGCAAGAGAGGGTTACGCAAGAGAATCATCACAGTGTGATCAGTGTTATCCAGCTGTCATCGACACACGTAACCTCATCACACACTCCTGATGACACGGCAAAGGCCCGGTGTCTTCAGTCTCACGGCGCAGGTTCAGCAACACTCAGCCTGAGACTGAGAAGCGTCTGATTCTGGCCCGGTCGGGGAACAGATGGCCCGAGCCTCTCCCGGTTTCCGGCTTCTCAAGGGCACACGGGGTTTCCAGTGGGATGTCAAACACAGATCAGATGGCCACGGATGGTTACGCTTCCTTCATATTGCGAGTGTCTGACCTACACAGAGGTGGAAGAGTCGCACTGGGGTTTGATGGCTGGAACTACAATGTCCTAAATCCGTCGAGGAACCGGAGAAACGTTTAAAAAAATGAAAGGGTTTTCACAGCGATGCCATTGAACTGTTTCCCAACCCTGTTCCTGCAGGAACACCAACACTAGATTAGACGTCTTCTTATCTGACCCTTAACTTCGGGTCTTGGAGTCTCTTCTAACGAGCTGATGAGTTTAATCCGCTGTGTTTGATTGGAAAGAGTTTGTGAATGTGTGGCGTCGGTTCGACTCCAGGAACGCGGCTGGGAAACACTGCCATAGGAAGAACCATTTCTGGAGAACCTTTGGGTGATCAGTTCTTAAAAGATTTTTTTTTTCTTAGTTTGAAGAAAATCTGAATTATCTAAACAACATTTTTCCATTATGAAGCATGGAAGCTTGTTTCCACCACAGAATAAAACATTTTAAAAGATAATTGCGACTTTTTATCTCAGAATTGTGAGATGAGTTATTAAGTCCAATTCTAAGAAAAAAAAGACTTTCCCTCTGAATTGCGAGTATATATCTCACAATTCTGACTTTATAACATGCAATTGCAACTTTATATGACACAATTGTGGAAAAAAAGTTACAATTACCTTTTTAATTTTTGATTCTGTGCCGGAAACAAGCTTCCATAATAAAGAACATTTTGTGTGATGGAAATGTTAAAGGGATAGTTCACCCAAAAATGAAAACGCTGTCCTCATTTACTCGCCCTCATGTTGTTCCAAACCTGTATGACTTTCTTTCTTCTGCTGAACACAAAAGAAGATATTTTGAAGAAAGTCGGTAACCAAACGACTGATGGACCCCATTGACTTCCATAGTAGGAAAAAAAAAAATACTATGGAAGTGTTTAATTACCAACCTTCTTTAAAATATCTTCTTTTGTGTTCAGCAGAAGAAAGGAAATCATACAGTAAATGAGGACAGCATTTTCATTTTTGGGTGAACTATCCCTTTAATGGTTCTCCATTAAACCATCAATGCCAATAAAGAACCTTTATTTTTAAGAATGTTTATGATGTACAGAAACAGGCGTTTAAATGGCCATTTCATTTCCAGCACGCTCCTGTCTGATCTCATGACTGGGAACCAGAATCACCAGTGGGTTTCGGACAGAATCCTCTGGTTCCAGACTACACTCTTCAATGGGTTCTCTATAGAACTCTAGGGTTCTCGACTCAGTTTTAAAGAACCCCAAAAGATTCTACATAAGGAGAAATGTCTTAAATGATTGGATAATACTTTAGTGTTTAACAGGTTATTTCATTTTTCCAACTAGTGATAAAGTATGTTGACAAGTTGTTAATTCATAAAGTGTAATTAAAGTTCAAACTAAGTCCATCAGATGATCCAATGAGGGAACCCCTAAGGTTGTATATATGAAGCGCCAGACGGAGAAGTGTAGGTTTCTCTCTCCTTCTTCTGTCCCGTAGCCTCACAGGAAGCAGCTGCTTTGAAACTAAATATATTATAAGCGTTGTACAAGTAAAACTTGCTGAAACGGAAAGGACCGGACTATTGCAAGCATGAAGGTTTGATGTATTCATTGCACACTGGCAGGCGTTGTTCCTCTGCCATGCTGTTAACTAAGAGTGAGGTAATACTCAGGCCTGCCAACTCTCTGGCTTCAGTCTTCAGCTCGTCATCTGGCGTTCAGGATTCGGCAGGAGCTGATCCGATGACGGAAACACACACCGGAGTCTGAACCGGCTGAATCTCATGATCTCCCGTTAAACCAACACTGTTCCTGCACCTCGTCCCAATACAGCCGTTCCTCTTCTGTTTGCTATTCTTTTAAAACAGAAAACAGCTCCTCATGTTAGTGTCAGTGTGTCCAGGGACGCTCCCAGACCCGAGGTTTATCAATACTTGAGTAGGAGCGTGGCGGTGAGTGTTGGTAATGAGGCGAACCACATCGCAACATCTATATTGCATGATGTGCGGAGACACAGAGAGATGAGGAGATCTCACCGAAGACATGGCAGGCACGTTTACTATGTTCCTATCTCTCTCTCCCAACGGCACGTCGAGTCTCTCTCTGCTAAAGACAGTCAGATATTGCTCATCGGGAGAGTTGTGTGAGTGTGTGCGGGTGTGGAGTGAATGCTAAGAGTTCTCATCAAAGCGCATGCAAACCCCCGCAGGTGAATACGTCTGTTTTTATGAGTTACTCTCTCCAGGTTCTCCTCTTTTCTCCTCCCTTCCCCCGCTTTCAGATGGATTTCTGAATTATTTACGTATTTCATTTTCATCGATCACTCTTTTTCTTCCACTGGCCTCTCCAGATATCCCTCCATCCCTGTTCTCTCCCTCCTCCACCGCTCTGTTTGTTGCTCATAATAACCTCTTGGCCCGTTCACTCCCACCGTCTTCAAACGCTTCTCCTGCTGGAAAAGCGCTCGCTCCTGAGGGACTGATGCTCTCAGCCTCGGGTGTCTCGTGTGAGGAGAGCAAACGCTGAATTTGACAACATGCCGTTGCGTTTTCTTGAATAGTTGACGATTCTGCCAATATTGATTCCCTTGTTAATTACTCCCTCTATTTGCATAAATATTTTACATCTTTTAAGCTCCATAAAGGATAAAAATACCTTGAAAGCAGCTTATATGTCTATTTGAGCTATATTCCATGTCTTCTGAAACTGTATGAGGAAAAGGCAGAAATTGTCCTTCACTGACAATCAGCCTTTACTATGCATTTCTCTCATTGATATCATGACTTGATAATTGTGAGATAACTGGATGTAAAGCCAGCACTCTTCTGGTCTGATCCGTACATTCTGAGCTGCTCTTGTTCAGAAGGCGAGGTGAAGGAATAATGTAGTTAAAAACAAAAAAACGGAGAGTGAGAGGACTAGATATTACACTGGCAGTAAGAGGATGAATTATTGAAGCTGGCATGTGGGGAGAGAGGCGGGAACGAGGGATATGTTTTTAATCCAGAGTGTATCCACGTCTAGACCAACTACACACACACACACATACACACATATGCACACACACATATGCACACACACACACACACACACACAAACACACACACATATGCACACACAGACACACTCTCTCTCTCTCTCTCTCTCTCTCTCTCTCTCTCTCACACACACACACTCTCTCTCTCTTAATTTCCCTTAAGCACTCGCAAGAAAAAAATGGTGAGCATCTCTAGTCATTTGTTTTTATCAAATAGTAATCATACTAGAACTAATATTATTAATAATAAAGATGGTTATCTTTCACTCTTTCATGATCCATCTGCCTGGGATTGTGTCAAACAGTTGGTTAAACCAGCAGCAGGCATTCAGACCGGATCTGCTGTTGGCTTGTGGTTTTCTACCACATTTCTTGTCAGAAAAATGTTTGTCTCACAATTACCAGCAAGCTTAAGGAGTCTATTCATGAAGAACTCTTATCTTTTCACTGAGTGAAGAAGCTTTTACTGCTCAAAAATCGTCTCTGGTTATGACTGTAACCCTTGTTCCCTGAGAAGGGAACGAGACACTGCGTCGATGACGACACTTTGGGGAACGCTCTTAGCGTAACGCATCTGAAGTATGAATGAAACTAATCCAATCCTGATTGGTGTTGCGTCATGACATATTGTGTGACGGCATACACGGAAGCTACAAAGGGACGCCGGCACACAACAGAGTTAGCTTCTGCGAGGCAGGGGGAGGTGTGGCAAAAGGACGCAGTGTTTCGTTTCCTTCTCAATGGAACAAAGGTTACAGTTGTAACCCGAGACGTTCCCTTTCGAGGGAACTCGTACTGCGTCGATGACAACACTTTGGAGAACGAATACCCATGCCACAACGAGCCCTGCCTGTCTCAGTGTGAAGCTGCACACAGGCACACTTAGGATGAGAGCACTAGAGTGCCTGGCGTAGAAGGAATGTCCAGGCTATAGAATCTGATGAAAGTGTGAGGAGTGGCCCGTCTTGCTGCATCGCACACTTCTTGGATCGGGGCCCCTGAAAGGAGGGCTCTAGAGGACACCATGCCTCTGGTTGAATGAGCCAAAGGTGGCCAAAGGTGAAGGCAAGCTGCACACCTGATAGGCCATAGAAATAACCTGAACGGCCGGCCTCTGGGTACTGTGCCCCCTCTGGGGCCAGACCCACAATTTCCATAGCTCTGGCCGAGGGTGAAATACTGAGCTCTCTGCCTGCGTCAGCAGGTCCTTCCTGATGGGGATCTCCCATGGAGGGCCGTCCAGGAGCGATATTATGTCTGAGAACCATACTCGGGCCGGCCACAACGGAGCTACTAGAAGTAGACTGACCTTGTCACGACGGACCCTCTCCAGAACTGATGATTTAGATAGGACACCCCTGACATATTGTCTGTTCTGACAAGAACGAGGTGACCCTTGAGGTCTGTCTCAGAGCTCGGAAGACCGGCAGCATTTCTAGGCAATTTATGTGCCTAGGGGAATGATTGTCCTGCCATAGACCTCTCGTAATGCGGCCGTCCATGACCGCGCCCCAGGCCGCGAGGGAGCCATCTGTCGAAGCGGCTTCCCGGTGACATGGCGCTCCCAACACTGGGCCTTGGGACAGGAACTAAGGTTTCTTCCACATAGATAAGGAACAAAGGCATTCAGCTGCCATGAGCCCTAACAGCCTCTGAAACTGTTTCACAGTGATGGCTTGGCCTAGCTCTGTCCTGGTCACCATGGCCAGGATGGATTCGATCTGTGCAG
Source organism: Rutilus rutilus (assembly GCA_021464565.1). Lineage (NCBI taxonomy): Eukaryota > Metazoa > Chordata > Actinopteri > Cypriniformes > Leuciscidae > Rutilus > Rutilus rutilus. The sequence continues at coordinate 41,995,644 of JAJAQA010000010.1, read as the reverse complement.
GAGACAATTGTGCCCGCATCGTGACCGAATCCCACACCACTCCCAGGAACGTGGTTCTCTGGGCTGGCGCCAACACACTTTTCTTTGTGTTGAGTCTCAACCCCAAACTCTGGATGTGGGCAAGGACGACATCTCGATGCCGAATTGCCAGCTCTTGTGACTGGGCCATAATAAGCCAGTTGTCTATACAGTTCAGCACCCTGATACCCTGAAGCCTTAGCGGAGCTACAGCTGCATCCGTGCATTTGGTAAACGTGTGAGTGGAGAGAGCTAGCCCGACTGGAAGAACCCGAAATTGGAATGCTTTGCCCCCGAAAGCAAGTGTCCTTCAGATCTATCATGACAAACCAATCCTCGGATTTGATTTGGCTCACGATGATGGGAATAGTGAGCATCTTGAACCTGAATATCCTCAGAGACCGATTCAAGTGCCTTAGATCTAGAATTGGACGCAACCCCATCCTTCTTAGGAACTATGAAGTAGTGGCTGTAAAACCCGGACTTCCTGCCCGGTGGAAGAAGACGTTCTATTGTCCAGTAAGGAGTTCACTTCCTGTTCCAATACCCGACCCTGCACTGGGACGACTGCAGTCCAAACCACCCCATTCTTCCCGTTGAAATTCGTTGGGCGGAAACCGAACTGCAGCCTGTACCCCTTCTGAATGGTACGCAGGACCCAAGGAGAAATATTCGGCAGGTTTTGCAATGCTTTGAAATATTCTACTAAGGGAACCAGCCTTTCGAGGCTGATTTCGGGTATTATTCGAGATTCGTTCTTGATCCCCTGAAGCGGCTTTCCGGCAGGGTTTGGTCGAAAACGATTCTCGATGTGCGGACGCGAGCGCTGCCAGACCACAATCCTGTGGGGCAGACAGAGGTCGGGGGAAACGACCTCTCGGCGTCAGCGTGTGTCTGCTGGAAACTGACGTGTCCCGAAGCGCACTTGACGGCAGGATACAAACATTGATTTCCTAAGGGCTCCATGGAGAAGCGAGAACCTGACACTCCCGAGGGGCACCTTCAGAGGTCTGCGCATAGCGTCAGGACCTCTTACCCGAAGCCGCCTTCGAGAATAACAGTCCTCAGACCTGTTTTCTCTTTGGAAAGCGTCAGGCAAGAGTGTTGCTTTGACCCCCAGGCTCCTAAACTAGGAGCTCGGCTCTTAAAGGGATATTTCACAGCTGGAAAGATGAATGTGTATTTAAATTGTGTCATTTATGTAGTAGAAATGTGAAATTATTTTAGAAGTTGATGCCTTCTAGACTGAGAAAAGCCAGAAAATGTAGTTTTGGCTCATGTGGATGAAAGACAACAACTCCCAGAATGCACTTGCTTCGCTGCCCTACGAGGCCACTCCCAAGCCACTAGTTGACTCGAAACTGAAAACACGCTGTTTTATCGTGAGATCCCCCTATGACGTGTGGAACGAGCTCCTCCTACTGGCTGTAGTCTCTCGCCTCTGGCCAAAAAAGCCTCCGATGACACAAAATTAAGATTTTTGCGTCATCTGATGTTTTTTTCCAGACACACAATACAGAAATCTCTCGTCTCAGGGGGACATGAGGGAGGGAAGCACGGTCATTCGAAAATACTACCGGATTTCTACTGATACAAAGCTTAAAGGTTTAGTTCACCCAAAAATGAAAATGATGTCATTAATGACTCACCCTCATGTCGTTCCAAGCCCGTAAGACCTCCGTTCATCTTCGGAAACACAGTTTAAGATATTTTAGATTTAGTTGGATCCTGTGGATCCTGGATCCTCCATTGAAAATGTATGTACGGTATACTGTCCATGTCCAGAAAGGTAATAAAGACATCATCAAAGTAGTCCATGTGACTACAGTGGCTCAATCTTAAGTTTATCAAGCGACGAGAATACTTTTTGTGCGCATTCACACACATGACCAGCGTCGGCCAATAGTGAGCCTACGTGTGATGTACAACACAGAAGCGCTGCGCTAAAACACTACGTGAACTCACTCGAGGCCCAGAGAGAAGGAAATGAATAGTGGAATAAAGTGCGCACAAAAAGTATTCTCGTCGCTTGATAAACTTAAGATTGAGCCACTGTAGTCACATGGACTACTTTGATGATGTCTTTATTACCTTTCTGGACATGGACAGTATACCGTACATACATTTTCAATGGAGGGACAGAAAGCTCTCGGACTAAATCTAAAATATCTTAAACTGTGTTCCGAAGATGAACGGAGGTCTTACGGGCTTGGAACGACATGAGGGTGAGTCATTAATGACATAATTTTCATTTTTGGGTGAACTAACCCTTTTAGTGCTATGCTCCGCTTAGTCAGATGATTATTTCGGCTTTTTAATTGTCCATTCTCTCGAAAGGGAACTCCATCTTCAACCTAATCATGAACTCTTAACTACCTACAGAACAAATACAATATAACACAACTCAACATTTATTCTCCCAATCCAAAAATAAAAATCCTCTGCCCAGTTTTAGCAAAGTTAAATTATAATGCCAAAAGAACCTAAAAAACATTGCATAGAGTGAAATGTGAAGTGAGCAAGAAGGTGGCACACTAGAATCAGTGCAGACTACAGAAGGCTATCAAAACATTTATTTTTTATTTTCTGGATTACAAAGTGCAAAAAGTGCAAAGTGAATACAATGAAATATGAAAATGCATCATTGGCTCTTTGTAACTTTTCAGCTCAATTAAACTGACCTAGCTGTTGTATGTTTTACTAAAGACTGACAGAATGTCAAGTTAGTTTATCTCACATTCCCTGTCAATCTCACTCTCTTTTAACTCTTTCCCCGCCATTGATGGAATTTTCCGGCTATCCGTGTTTTCCCTGTTGTACATTAGGGGGCGCTGTTTCTTCTGAAAGAGTTCAGAATCTCCTGATCAAAACACAGGCGAAGAAGAAGCAGAAACCAGCGATAGAAGCATGGCTGATGCACATGTAAAATATACTATCATCAGTATTAAACAACATATAAACCAAAACTCGACGTTACTGAATGAAATGTTTAACCATGAAGAGGAAACGACTGAAGCTTTGAGAGTGTTGATGGACTCGATCGACTCCATCTGTGTTTGATCATCATTCTGAATCGCTCTGAAATCGTTGACAAATTTAGTTTTTAATGAAACTTACCCACATTCAAGTGTTGATAAAAAAGAATGTATGATTTTTCTTTTTATTAAAAGCTGAGGCTCTGTTCTGTGTTTTGATATATTGACGTTTACATATTCGTACAACAAAATATTTTGGAGGCCATGAACATTTTGTGAATACCATCAAAAAAGCTGTCGTTGAAAGAGTTAATAAGCATTTTCTCACAGTGTTTCGTGACATCTTCACCAGGCTAACATGGCTCTTATGACAGTCTGTGCTGTGAGGTGTTGCATTCGTTCATTCGTTCGTTCATTCGTTCGTTCGTTCGTTCGCCCCCGCCGCCGCCTGCACTCACATCTGCTCTCTCTCTCTCTCTCTCTCTCTCTCTCTCTCTCTCTCTCTCTCTCTCTCTCTCTCTCTCTCTCTCTCTCTCTCTCTCTCGCTCTCTCTCTCTCTCTCTCTCTCTCGCTCTCTCTCTCTCTCTCTCTCTCTCTCTCTCTCCTCTCTCTCTCTCTCTCTCGCTCTCTCTCTCTCTCTCTCTCTCTCTCTCTCTCTCTCTCTCTCTCTCTCTCTCTCTCTCTCTCGCTCTCTCTCTGAGCTGCTCAAGGAATATTCTGGGTTATTTTCCATTCAGCGTCTCTGGTCCACATCTGTGCCAGCCTGTTGATCACTGCACACAATGGTTCTGTCTCGTCCCTCAGTTTGCACAGAGTGATGAGAAACATACGTAGAGTAAAGCATTCACTGTGGAAGTGTGTGTGTGTGTGTGTGTGTGTGTGTGTGTGTTAGTGTGTCATAATAAGGGTTCATTACTATGGTGAATGCTGGACGTTTTTAGACCCAATTCATTTTCCATTTCCATTTGATGCTCTTTGTGTCGATTTGCAGGTCATCTGTGAGCATGATAGGAGACATATTGCTGTCTGGGCAATGTTCTCTGAATGTTTAAAACATCCTGTTTTTTAAAAATGTTTTAGAAATGTTTATTGTTGATGATGTAAACGTTTAAGGGAACATTACATTGTATCATTCTTCAAACATTATGGGAACGTTACTTCTGAATGTTCTGAAACAAGGAGCAACATTTAAGAAACATTAGACGAACGTCCAACTGAAACGTTTCAGACAAAAATCATTCCATGAACGATGTATAAATAATTTTCTTTTTTGCTCATGTTTGACAACATTATTAAAGACCAGATAACTGAACGAATGTTCTATTAACATTACTGGATCATAACTGTTGCCTGTTAGCTGGGATTGTGACGATTGTGATGCTTCATTATCTCATGAGTGCTTGGTGGTCAGATGTCTAACACTGTCTCTCGTGTGTCTGCAGTGACGATCTCCACCAGCACGTACTTCGATGGGCTTCTGGTCACGGGTCTCTACACCTCCACCAGTGTCCAGTCCTCTCCCATCCCAGCGTCTCCAGCTTTCGGCTTCGGTGAGTCTTCAGGGAGAAACAGAACAAGTCACATTCTATCAATGAACACTCATAACTGGGTCGAGTCCACTTGAGTCTCATTATCTGTTAGATAAGAGCAGAATCTGTGGGAGGAGGACGGCTTGATGGACTGGAGAATTGTTTGAGAGCTTGCTTAATGTTTCTGAGAATTCTGATTTTCTCCTCTGTCTATAAGAGAGCTTGAGTAATGTGAACATCGACATAATGCAAACTGTTCCCAATCTCTCACATTAATACAGCATTCAATACGCGAGTTTAGGGCTGGTTATGAAATCATGTCATGGACTCATGAATATTAATTATGTGACGTTGTTTGGTAACCTTTCTGAAACATCCACCTACGTAATCTATTAATATTCATAAGCCAAGCATTAACAGTAGTAGGTGAGGATCCAGGTGACTATCAGCTGAATGCAGTCTTTATGCCAAATGTGTAGATTTAACTCCATAATGTTTTAATGAACCCGGTTCCAGTACGGTTGCTCTACAAGAGGGTTAAACCATTTAAATATGAGGAAAATATTTAATATTTTTCAATGTTCTTAATATGATAACAAATAAACTTGATTAAAGTATTTATCTGACAAAATTATTTGGCAAAAAAAGGCAAACTACAGATACAGGCTTTATTTTATTATGCAAAATAAGTAAATAAAAAATGCACAGAAAAACAAAAAGCTCACAGGAAAAAGCAAACATAATCAGTTATTAATATTTCATTGGTTCTCTCTTGGTTCTTGTTTTTGCGCGTGTTCATAATTTATGGCCAAAAATTATGTGGCACAATGTGTTTCATTGCGTTATTATCACAAATCCAGCAGTCGTCTCCGAGCACAGCTATGCAATATGAATCTTTATAATCATATTTGAATAACGGCTGAAGATATCAGATGTCCGTCACTTTTGGACACTACTGTATGTAAACCACAAAAGCAAAAATGTGACATGATTTCAAACAAAATATACGTTTCATTGGGTCGAGTGAAGTCTGTTTTGAGCTCATCAAACCATTTCTCAGTTTCTCTTCAGAATGTCCTTTCTGTCATCAAGGTTTCTGAACTTAAAGGGAAAAGGGAAATTAAGTCATAATTTACACACCCTGGTGTTTTTCTGAACTACATCTGAAATCTCACTGAGCGTTCCCTACATTACGCCACTGGATGAGTGAATGAACACGGCTCCTTCAGTATGTAAATCACATCATTGACACCGGTTTCTATGCAGACACTCCTCTTTCTATGTAAATGAAGCTCATTACTGAAGAATCTGATGAAACAGATGTTTGTGTGCTCATACTTTCACTCAGTTTTACATTTAAACCTGGTCTCTTGATTAGGTCATTAATAACATTTGGTGTGATGTGTGATGAGGATGGATTGAACAGTCGCTCAAACTTTCATGCATGCAAACCAGGAGAATTAAACTCCCACTTTCCCAACATTCACAACTCTCAAAAGAAATGTAAATTATGCTTATTTTGAGACGCATGACGGAATGTTGTTAATAGTTTCAGAATACGTTGTGGGTTTTAAAGATGCTGCAGCTCTAATTATATTTATAGGTTTGGTTCAAATTTTACATTTTAATTTAGTATTAATCAAAAATATTTTTCCCCCAAAGACAAAAACATCAATACAATGTAAAATCATTATTTATTATAAAGACCATATACTTAATATTTTCTTAGGCATAAGCCAAAATGTAGGTCAAAATGATTTTTTTGTTTTGTTTTTGGCTTTTTCATTATAAATAAAAGTTAAATTAGCTATAAAATGAAAGAATTTTAACTTCATATGAAATGAAAAGCATTTTCTCATCTTGAGTGTTCGTTCGTTTGTTCGTTCATTCATTCATTGCAAATGAACCCAATGAGTACGTGACTGGATGAACATGGATCCTCACACCCAAATGAATGTTAAAGAGGCACTATTACGCCCTTTCTCAGAGTCTTGATGTTGTTTCTCTACTAGAACAGGTTTTCCTGCTTGAATGTTGATTATTCTCCTCATATTCTCCATTGTTGCGGCTCCTCTCTTCCCAGTCTGTCAGTAACGCTCTGTTTACTTCCTGTCTCTGTGAAGCCCCTCCTTCTGAAAAGCACACTGTGCTCTGATTGGTCGGCTGGAGCAGTGTGTTGTGATTGGTCGAGCGCTTTGAGTGTGTTTAGGGAAATGCCCCGCCCCTTACCAAAACCGCCAGTTTAACACACTACTAATTCTGTCAGGACCACTATCGTCAAATACGATTGACAATTAGCATACAGTAAGGATTAGCGGTATGGTTCTGCTCTGGGCGAGAACTAGCGTGGATAAGAGCAGCAATAACCCTCCCTAGGGTGAACAGAACAGAACCAACATGAATGTATTGAAGATATCGTTAATTAATTATTAAGTACAACATAATTCAAGAATTTATTCTGATTCAAGGGGAATCAGAGAGCTGGGGAGGGAGGAGGGTAATCAGCTCCTGGGAACGCGATAGCTGCTGATAATACTGAAGGAGCTTATATATGTATGCAGTGATAGGCGCCGTATTCCTATAGGTAGACGTGGATCAGCTGATGTGAGCCTAACTAACGTGACCTGCCAGAACTCACGCTACTCTTAATCTAACTCAACCAGGCCCCGCCCCTTTATTCTGCGCATGAATTATTTAAATGAGGAATATAGTGACGTGTGAGAGTCACTTATAGAGAAGAAACTCAAGCCTACAGTGGAGGCGGTTCAGGAGTTCAGAAACACTGGCGCTGATATAGAGAAGAACTCTCAGTATTACTGGACTTCTGTAGCTTCAGACAGATTCACACACTGCACCTTCTGTGGCTGTAGTTTTAGTCGCTTCCAATGTCATTATTATGAACGAGTCAATCACCATCTGTTATGAAATGATGAATATGAATATCACATCCAGTGAAAAGAAACAAAGGCATTTAAAAAAAAAAAAACGTTTTAATGGAGCGGATGAAATGAAGGAGAACAAATTTAGTGAAACAGTGTGTGTTTCCTGTATTTACTCTCTCACTATGCGTTCATTTGCATGCTGCTTTATGCCATCATTCTTAGTTCACATTGTGTGTGTGTGTGTGTGTGCGTGTGTGTGTGTGTGTGTTAGCGCTCTCATGGGGTTGAAGAGCTGTCAGTCCCTGAGAGACTTCAAAAGCTCAGCAGCTCTGTGATCAGTCTGCTCTCTGACTCCTCTGACAGCTACACACACACACACACACACACACACACGCACACACGCACACACTCGCGCACACGCACACACTCGCGCACACACACACACACATACTCAACAGCGCAGTCTAACACAGATACAGTAGTGATTTCCGGCTTAATGTTAAGGAAAACTGACATCTTCTCCCTTCATTCAAATATAAATGTGTTATATATTTTGTAACCATATTGTGTAGTTGTGCTTGGAGTGTTTCAGTGCTTTATTTTTACAGACTTCATCAAATATAAGACTAATTGAAATTCAGCATTAAAACAGCTCTACAGAAGACAATAGAGTCATCATTCAGTCCAGTGTTGATTCAGTCCAGTGTTGATTCAGTTCAGTGTTGATTCAGTTCAGTGTTGATTCAGTTCAGTGTTGATTCAGTCCAGTGTTGATTCAGTTCAGTGTTGATTCAGTTCAATGTTGATTCAGTTCAGTTCAGTCCAGTGTTGATTCAGTTCAGTGTTGATTCAGTTCAATGTTGATTCAGTTCAGTTCAGTCCAGTGTTGATTCAGTCCAGTGTTGATTCAGTTCAGTGTTGATTCAGTTCAATGTTGATTCAGTTCAGTTCAGTCCAGTGTTGATTCAGTTCAGTGTTGATTCAGTTCAGTTCAGTCCAGTGTTGATTCAGTTCAGTGTTGATTCAGTTCAGTTCAGTCCAGTGTTGATTCAGTTCAGTGTTGATTCAGTTCAGTTCAGTCCAGTGTTGATTCAGTTCAGTGTTGATTCAGTTCAGTTCAGTCCAGTGTTGATTCAGTCCAGTTTTGATTTAGTCCAGTTTTGATTCAGTCCACTGTTAATTCAGTTCAGTATTGATTCAGTTCAGTGTTGATTCAGTCCAGTGTTGATTCAGTCCAATGTTAATTCAGTTCAGTATTGATTCAGTTCAGTGTTGAGTCCAGTGTTGATTCAGTTCAGTGTTGATTCAGTTCAGTTCAGTCCAGTGTTGATTCAGTCCAGTGTTGATTCAGTCCAGTGTTGATTCAGTTAAGTGTTGATTCAGTTCAGTGTTGAGTCCAGTGTTGATTCAGTTCAGTGTTGTTTCAGTTCAGTTCAGTCCAATGTTGATTCAGTCCAGTGTTGATTCAGTTCAATGTTGATTCAGTTCAGTTCAGTCCAGTGTTGATTCAGTTCAGTGTTGATTCAGTTCAGTCCAGTCCAGTGTTGATTCAGTCCAGTGTTGATTCAGTCCAGTTTTGATTTAGTCCAGTTTTGATTCAGTCCAGTTTTGATTTAGTCCAGTTTTGATTCAGTCCAGTGTTGATTCAGTCCAGTGTTGATTCAGTTCAGTGTTGATTCAGTCCAGTGTTGATTCAGTTCAGTTCAGTCCAGTGTTGATTCAGTCCAGTGTTGATTTAGTCCAGTTTTGATTCAGCCCACTGTTAATTCAGTTCAGTGTTGATTCAGTTCAGTTCAGTCCAGTGCTGATTCAGTTCAGTGTTGATTCAGTCCAGTGTTGATTCAGTTCAGTGTTGATTCAGTCTAGTGTTGATTCAGTCCACTGTTAATTCAGTCCAGTGTTGATTCAGTTCAGTGTTGATTCAGTCCAGTGTTGATTCAGTCCAGTGTTGATTCAGTTCAGTGTTGATTCAGTCCAGTGTTGATTCAGTCCAGTGTTGATTCAGTTCAGTATTGATTCAGTCCTGTGTTGATTCAGTCCAGTGTTGATTCAGTCCAGTGTTGATTCAGTTCAGTATTGATTCAGTCCTGTGTTGATTCAGTCCAGTGTTGATTCAGTTCAGTGTTGATTCAGTCCAGTGTTGATTCAGTCCAGTGTTGATTCAGTTCAGTTCAGTAAGTGTGTAAAGTTTATCGATAACTCAGTGAGTTTGACTGAGCTGTAATCAGAAGTGATTGAGTGTGAGTCTGCCAGGGTTTGTGTGTTCCTGGTTCACTGACACTCCTGTCCTGTTGTGTGAGTGTGTGTTTGGAGTCGCTCAGGCTGAACGCTCTTCCGTCTGTGTGTGCTGTTGTGTTCGGTGAAGCTGTGTTTCATCAAACACGTGTTTCCTCGTAGTGTTGTGTTGCACGAGGCTGGTGAGTGTTATCAATAGCTGTGTGTTCGTGTCTTGTTCTGTTTGAACACATGAGCTTGTGATTGTGTTGGCAGGCCTTGAGCTCGTGTGTGTGTCATGTTGTGCCGTTGTTCTCCTGTGATTGTCTTCAGTGTCCCTCCTGTTCTCCCTCATTACACTGTTTGCTCCCTGTTTATCTCCTTGTGTTTTCAGTCCTGTGCCGGACGGTTCCTCATCTCACGTACCGATCGTGTCCTGTCCTGATTCTGTCACCGCGTCCATAGGAGTGTAACGATTCAAAACACGATACTGAACGGGTAACTCTCGCCAAAAGTGAACCTAGGCTCTTTTAGTTAATCTACCCGAGTCAAACTGTCGTAAACATTCTAATTATGCCTTTACACAAAAGTTTGACTCGGGTAGATTAACTAAAAGAGCCTAGGTTCACTTTTGGCGAGAGTTACCCTTGAACTCACATTACCATCTTACTGCGATACTCAAGACATGTGGGAAAAGGTTAACAAGGTGACTTGGTGCTGAAACCCAGAGCACAGGACAATAGAGACGCCAGAATAACAATATTCATGATTCTGAAGATGAAAATACAGAATTATTGTAGATGAATATGCTTGAACTCTTTCACTGACTAGATATATTTAAAATAATGTAGGACACTTTTACTGTAACATCAGACATCTGGCATTATCAGGACACACAGATATTCCCCCATTGCATTATTATACATTATATTCTACATTATATATAGTAGTTTAATGTAGTTCTGACACTAAAACTCTGAAAACTTGATTTTTTTCTCACACAGTAATTTTCATTTTGGTTGAACTATCCACAATACATGTTGTTGCATTTTTGTATTGCGATATATAGTGACACCCCTCGTCCGGTCTTGTTCTCCCCCTCGGGGTCGTTTTAGTTTGTGTTTGTTTTATGTTTTATATCTAATAAAAGCCGATTCCTCCTCTGCTCATCCTCTACCTCACCCCGACAGACTCGTTCAGGTTTAGCTCTGGTCAGTCAGACTTGTTCAGGTTTAGACTCATTCAGGTTTAGCTCTGGTCAGTCAGACTCGTTCAGGTTTAGCTCTGGTCAGTCAGACTCGTTCAGGTTTAGCTCTGGTCAGTCAGACTCGTTCAGGTTTAGCTCTGGTCAGTCAGACTCGTTCAGGTTTAGACTCATTCAGGTTTAGCTCTGGTCAGACAGACTCGTTCAGGTTTAGCTCTGGTCAGACAGACTCGTTCAGGTTTAGCTCTGGTCAGACAGACTCGTTCAGGTTTAGCTCTGGTCAGTCAGACTCGTTCAGGTTTAGCTCTGGTCAGGTTTAGACCCGTTCAGGTTTAGCTCTGGTCAGACAGACTCGTTCAGGTTTAGCTCTGGTCAGACAGACTCGTTCAGGTTTAGCTCTGGTCAGACAGACTCGTTCAGGTTTAGCTCTGGTCAGTCAGACTCGTTCAGGTTTAGCTCTGGTCAGACAGACTCGTTCAGGTTTAGCTCTGGTCAGACAGACTCGTTCAGGTTTAGCTCTGGTCAGACAGACTCGTTCAGGTTTAGCTCTGGTCAGACAGACTCGTTCAGGTTTAGCTCTGGTCAGTCAGACTCGTTCAGGTTTAGCTCTGGTCAGACAGACTCGTTCAGGTTTAGCTCTGGTCAGACAGACTCGTTCAGGTTTAGCTCTGGTCAGTCAGACTCGTTCAGGTTTAGCTCTGGTCAGACAGACTCGTTCAGGTTTAGCTCTGGTCAGACAGACTCGTTCAGGTTTAGCTCTGGTCAGTCAGACTCGTTCAGGTTTAGCTCTGGTCAGGTTTAGACTCGTTCAGGTTTAGCTCTGGTCAGTCAGACTCGTTCAGGTTTAGACTCATTCAGGTTTAGCTCTGGTCAGTCAGACTCGTTCAGGTTTAGCTCTGGTCAGGTTTAGACCCGTTCAGGTTTAGCTCTGGTCAGTCAGACTCGTTCAAGTTTAGCTCTGGTCAGTCAGACTCGTTCAGGTTTAGACTCATTCAGGTTTAGCTCTGGTCAGTCAGACTCGTTCAGGTTTAGCTCTGGTCAGACAGACTCGTTCAGGTTTAGCTCTGGTCAGTCAGACTCGTTCAGGTTTAGCTCTGGTCAGTCAGACTCGTTCAGGTTTAGACTCATTCAGGTTTAGCTCTGGTCAGACAGACTCGTTCAGGTTTAGCTCTGGTCAGTCAGACTCGTTCAGGTTTAGACTCGTTCAGGTTTAGTCCTGGTCAGACAGACTCGTTCAGGTTTAGCTCTGGTCAGTCAGACTCGTTCAGGTTTAGACTCGTTCAGGTTTAGTCCTGGTCAGACAGACTCGTTCAGGTTTAGACTCATTCAGGTTTAGCTCTGGTCAGTCAGACTCGTTCAGGTTTAGCTCTGGTCAGACAGACTCATTCAGGTTTAGCTCTGGTCAGTCAGACTCGTTCAAGTTTAGCTCTGGTCAGTCAGACTCGTTCAGGTTTAGACTCATTCAGGTTTAGCTCTGGTCAGACAGACTCGTTCAGGTTTAGCTCTGGTCAGTCAGACTCGTTCAGGTTTAGACTCGTTCAGGTTTAGTCCTGGTCAGACAGACTCGTTCAGGTTTAGTCCTGGTCAGACAGACTCGTTCAGGTTTAGCTCTGGTCAGTCAGACTCGTTCAGGTTTAGACTCGTTCAGGTTTAGACTCGTTCAGGTTTAGCTCTGGTCAGTCAGACTCGTTCAGGTTTAGCTCTGGTCAGACAGACTCGTTCAGGTTTAGCTCTGGTCAGGTTTAGACTCGTTCAGGTTTAGTCCTGGTCAGTCAGACTCGTTCAGGTTTAGCTCTGGTCAGACAGACTCGTTCAGGTTTAGTCCTGGTCAGGTTTAGACTCGTTCAGGTTTAGCTCTGGTCAGACAGACTCGTTCAGGTTTAGTCCTGGTCAGTCAGACTCATTCAAGTTTAGCTCTGGTCAGTCAGACTCGTTCAGGTTTAGCTCTGGTCAGACAGACTCGTTCAGGTTTAGCTCTGGTCAGGTTTAGACTCGTTCAGGTTTAGCTCTGGTCAGTCAGACTCGTTCAGGTTTAGTCCTGGTCAGTCAGACTCGTTCAGGTTTAGCTCTGGTCAGTCAGACTCGTTCAGGTTTAGCTCTGGTCAGACAGACTCGTTCAGGTTTAGCTCTGGTCAGGTTTAGACTCGTTCAGGTTTAGTCCTGGTCAGTCAGACTCGTTCAAGTTTAGCTCTGGTCAGTCAGACTCGTTCAGGTTTAGCTCTGGTCAGTCAGACTCGTTCAGGTTTAGACTCATTCAGGTTTAGCTCTGGTCAGTCAGACTCGTTCAGGTTTAGCTCTGGTCAGTCAGACTCGTTCAGGTTTAGACTCATTCAGGTTTAGCTCTGGTCAGTCAGACTCGTTCAGGTTTAGCTCTGGTCAGACAGACTCGTTCAGGTTTAGTCCTGGTCAGCTCTCGAGAACACCGCGATCCCTCTTCCACCTGCTGTGATTCTCCATTGTCGTGAAGACCTGCATGTTTTCTAGGTTGCACTTTCACTCTCTGATCAATTTTTAAAGGTTCTCTGAGGATAAGAGAAGCAGAGCTTCTAATGGAGAGCTGCACTCTCAGAAAGCTTTAAATGGCTCCGTTGAAAGCAGAACCGTCCTCAAACTTCTTCTAAAAGCCCATGCGTCGCAGGCGTGCCCTTTACATAAAGCCTCCATCGGGGCACTACTGACCCAAATGTTGCTGGGAGAAACACTTTCAGTTATTGGCAGCATCGTCCTGATTTGTTAATTATACGGCGCTGTAGGGCTGAATCTGTCACGAGCGCGAGTGTGTGTGTGTGTGTGTGTGAGATCTCGAGGCCTGCCCGCGTCCCACCTGTCTCTTCTCCTTCGACTCCTGTTTGTTTTCCTCCTCCGAAGGGAACGCCGCGCTGTGGCCGTCGCAAATTAGCACAAGTCAAGTCAGATTAATTAATTTCAAGCTCGCACGATTAGCCGAGGAGTCACGTCAAATTAAACTTCAAATTAGTGCTAATGCCTCCCAGGAGAGCCGGTGAACGCGAGCTCAGCGTCAGTGAGGAACAGGCCTCGGGCGTGCAGACCTCTGACATTGTGTCTGTCTTTCATCACAACTTTATTCTGCTATTCGCGATTCCTTCCTGAAGTCCCTGAGCCGGCAGTGCTGGATCATCCTGAGCCGCGCATGAGGGAACGCTAACTAGCGGAGAGCAGGAAGAAGTGTGTTAACGAGAGCTAGTTGACATGTGGCTGCAAAGTTACTTATACAGTCAAACCAATATTTATTCAGACTTTTCTCACATTATCACAGTTTATTCACTATAGTTTAGAGAACGGTGATAAAATATGAGCAGAACTCAGTGGATATTTGACTGGTTTTGTCCGTCCTTCTGTTAGACTGTCTCACACATGAATTATGTTGAATATCTGTCAGCTGTTAAATTTAACTACACAATTAGATAATACCAGTTTAGCTCAACCAATCACCAAGCAATGCTTCATTGTGTTCAGTCTGTGTGTAAAAAGAGCATTAGCAATGAAAGAAAACACACTTCAGCAAAACATGATCAGCTCAAAGTGTCCCAATCATTTTTGGGCCCAGATTGTTATAAATGTCACTGGTAGTCTCTGTATGAAGAGCTTCTGGGTGTAATATGTCACAGTTTACTTTATTCTGCTCTCCTCACTCACATTAATGAACTATAGTGTCCTGATCACACTAGTGGAACATATCACACATTATATCTGGTGTCTGAAATTATTTTTGTTTTTTCTGTAGTTAAAGTGGACCATCGAAATAAAGTGTGAAATGTATGTCGTGATGAGCACTGAAAGATGTCTGAAAGCCTCATGACTCGAGTCACATGATCTCTGACAGCGGTTGCGGTTAGGGTTAGGGTTAGGGTTAGGGTTAGGGTTAGGGTTAGCAGTGACTTTCATCCGTCTGACTGGGAAAGACATGAATCGTTTTTCATTTTGGTTTATTTGGAGCAAAAGCTGTATTTTTTTTGTTCTGGTTCCAGTTTTCCGAGGTGTTGCTTTTATTACTCATGTTTAAGACAAAATAAGGGTTATTTAGCTCATTTATATTACTAGCTCATTTGTTGTATAGCTCCATCACTGAAGTCTCTCCGGATCGACCGCTGAGGAGACGTAGCAACACATGACATCAGATGACCCGAATTAACTGTCGAGAAATGAACTATTGATCCACATGCTTCACAACATCATTTTTCCTGCAAAGATAAATCATGATTGACCCAGCGCCGGGTGGGGTCAGAGGTCAGGGGTCAGGGGTCACCTCACAGCTGTAGAACAGCGATTAGTCTGTGTTTGTGTGTGTATTAATAATGATACCAGTGATGACACTTAATGACGCATCCGAGACTCAGAGAAACACGCCACTGACTGATGTTGTAGATCCGCTGCTAACGAGACTTTCACAGGAAACTCTTCAGTAGTTTGTGTTTCTGTAGTTTCTGCCACACACACACACACACACACACACACACACACACACACACACACACACACACACACACACACACACACACACACACACACACACACACACACACACACACACACACACACACACACACACACACACATTTACACTCTCTCTCTCTCTCTCTCTCTCTCTTTCTCTCTATCATACACACTCACACACACACACACTCTCACACACACACGCACATGTACACACACACACTCACACACAGACACACGCTCACACACAGACACACGCACACACACACACACACACACACTCACACACACAGACGCGCAGACACACACACAGACGCGCACACACACACACACAGACGCGCACACACATTTACACTCGCTCTCTCTCTCTCTCTCTCTCTCTCTCTCTCTCTCTCTCTCTCTCTCTATCACACACACACACACACACACACACACACACACACACACACACACACACACACACACACACACACACACACACACAGATCTCCCAGGTGGTCGGATTGTCTTCTGGCCAGTGATGGTGTGTGTGTGTGTGTGTGTGTGTGTGTGTGTGTGCGTGCGTGCGTGCGTGAGTGTGTTTTGTTTGTGTGTGTGTGTGTGTGTGTGTGTGTGTGTATTGTGTCGGCCCCGGGCTCCTGTGTCTCAGAGTCGGACACACAGCTTCTTCCTGGCAACACAAAGAGCACTTCTGTCATCGCCATGACAATAGCAGCATAGAATGATTGGCAGATTATGAAATGAACCAATGGAAATGCAGGGAAGGGTTGCCAAGTGATTGAGAAGCTTCTGGACCTCCAGCTTCTGACCTCAGGTCAGTTTCTCAGGGGAACAAAGTGGCTTTTGGCCACTGATTCCATATAATGCAACACTATATCAACTATTTATCATAAGTGTTGTTCGTATGTTGCTCTGGGATTCTCTGGTTCAGCTAGCAGGGCCTGACACGTCTAGATCACACTAACCCACCCATTCACATACTGTATGTTTGATTAATAAATATTCATACCCTGCTGTTAAGATGGATGATGCGACGGTGCTGAGCGAGTGGAAACTATATCAGAGACGGAAAGAAAGGACTCTTTTCTTTTCTGACACTTGATAGATGAACAAACATCCCATTACTACAAACCTTCAGTGTCAACACACTTAATAATGCTACTGATATTAACAAACCCTTTCACTTTAGAGATCACTCACATAGATGTCAGAAAGCTTTTTATTTTCACAGGTTTGAATGTTGGAATCTGGTCTGTGAAATGTTTGTTAATGGCTCATTACGTGTCACTAAAGCGTAGATTTGACCTGATATTTAGCAGTGCGCAGTTGTCCGGGTTAACGGTAATGAGTCAGTCTGTGCTTTATCATACTAATATGTGTTGAGTTGAAATTATGAATCTGCATTTTAATGAGCAGCAGTGAGCATCATGTGTGCCAGTCTGTGCCACCCCGTGCCCATCTGTTGTGCGCCAAATCATCTTTCCTCTCATTTCAGAGGCCATTTGGACAGAAAATCTCATATGAGGCTATAGAATGGAGAGGAGCGTTGTGTGTGTGTAGCGTTGTGTGTGTGTAGCGTTGTGTGTGTGTAGCGTTGTGTGTGTGTAGCGTTGTGTGTGTGGAGCATTGTGTGTGTGGAGCATTGTGTGTGTGGAGCTTTGTGTGTGTGGAGCGTTGTGTGTGTGGAGCATTGTGTGTGTGGAGTGTTGTGTGTGTGTGTATTTGAGTGCGTGTGGCGTTGTGTGTGTGGAGCATTGTGTGTGTGGAGTGTTGTGTGTGTGTGTATTTGAGTGCGTGTAGCGTTGTGTGTGTGTACGTAAGTGTCTGGAGCATTGTGTGTGTACATGATCGTGTGGGGCGTTGTGCATGTACTTGAGCGTGTGGAGCGCTGTGTGTGTACTTGAGAATGTGGAGCGTTGTGTGTGTATGTGAGCGTGTGGAGCATTGTGTGTGTACTTGAGCGTGTGGAGCGTTGTGTGTGTGTAACGTTGCGTGTGTATGTGAGTGTGAGTACGTGAGCGTGTGGAACATTGCATGTGTACGTGAACGTGTGGAACGTTGTGTGTGTACGTGAGCGTGTGGAAAGTTGTGTATACGTGAGCGTGTGGAACGTTGCGTGTGTACGTGAACGTGTGGAACGTTGTGTGTGTACGTGAGCGTGTGGAAAGTTGTGTATACGTGAGCGTGTGGAACGTTGCGTGTGTACGTGAACGTGTGGAACGTTGTGTGTGTACGTGAGCGTCTGGAAAGTTGTATGTGTACATGAGTGTGTGGAACATTGTATGTGCGTGAGTGTGTGGAACGTTGTGTGTGTACGTGAGCGTGTGGAACGTTGTGTGTATACGCGAACGTGTGGAACTTTGTGTGTGTACGTGAGCGTGTGGAACGTTGTGTATGTACGTGAGCGTGTGGAACTTTGTGTGTGTACGTGACCATGTGGGACGTTGTGCGTGTACGTGAGTGTGTGGAACGTAGTGTGTGTACGTGTGGAACGTTGCATGTATACGTGAGCGTGTGGAACGTAGTGTGTGTATGTGTGGAACGTTGTGTGTGTATGTGTGGAACAATGTGTGTGTTCGTGAGCGTGTGGAATGTTGTGTGTGTACGTGTGGAACGTTGTGTGTGTACGTGTGGAACGTTGCATGTATACGTGAGCGTGTGGAACGTAGTGTGTGTACGTGTGGAACGTTGTGTGTGTACGTGTGGAACGTTGTGTGTGTTCGTGAGCGTGTGGAACGTTGCGTGTATACGTGAGTGTGTGGAACGTTGAGTGTACGTGAGCGTGTGGAACGTTGCATGTATACGTGAGCGTGTGGAACGTTGTGTGTGTATGTGTGGAACGTTGTGTGTGTACGTGTGGAACGTTGTGTGTGTTCGTGAGCGTGTGGAACGTTGCGTGTATACGTGAGCGTGTGGAACGTTGAGTGTACGTGAGCGTGTGGAACGTTGCATGTATACGTGAGCGTGTGGAACGTTGAGTGTACGTGAGCGTGTGGAACGTTGCATGTATACGTGAGCGTGTGGAACGTTGTGTGTGTATGTGTGGAACGTTGTGTGTACGTGAGCGTGTGGAACGTTGCATGTATACGTGAGCGTGTGGAACGTTGTGTGTGTATGTGTGGAACGTTGTGTGTACGTGAGTGTGTGGAACGTTGAGTGTACGTGAGCGTGTGGAACGTTGCATGTATACGTGAGCGTGTGGAACGTAGTGTGTGTACGTGAGAGTGTGGAAAGTTGTATGTGTACGTGAGTGTGTGGAACGTTGTGTGTACGTGAGTGTGTGGAACGTTGTGTGTACGTGAGCGTGTGGAACGTTGAATGTGTACGTGAGTGTGTGGAACGTAGTGTGTACGTGAGTGTGTGGAGCGTTGTGAGTGTACGTGAGCATGTGGAAAGTTGTATGTGTACGTGAGTGTGTGGAACGTAGTGTGTACGTGAGCGTGTGTAACGTTGTGTGTGTATGTGTGGAACGTTGTGTGTACGTGAGCGTGTGGAACGTTGCATGTATACGTGAGCGTGTGGAACGTAGTGTGTGTACGTGAGAGTGTGGAAAGTTGTATGTGTACGTGAGTGTGTGGAACGTTGTGTGTACGTGAGCGTGTGGAACGTTGAATGTGTACGTGAGTGTGTGGAACGTAGTGTGTACGTGAGTGTGTGGAGCGTTGTGAGTGTACGTGAGCATGTGGAAAGTTGTATGTGTACGTGAGTGTGTGGAACGTAGTGTGTACGTGAGCGTGTGTAACGTTGTGTGTGTACGTGTGGAACGTTGCATGTATACGTGAGCGTGTGGAACGTAGTCTGTGTACGTGAGAGTGTGGAACATTGCGTGTACGTGAGCGTGTGGAACGTTGTGAGTGTACGTGAGTGTGTGGAACGTTGCATGTATACGTGAGTGTGTGGAACGTTGTGTGTGTACGTGTGGAACGTTGTGTGTACGTGAGCGTGTGGAACGTTGAATGTGTACGTGAGTGTGTGGAACGTAGTGTGTACGTGAGCGTGTGGAACGTTGTGTGTGTACGTGAGTGTGTGGAACGTTGCATGTATACGTGAGTGTGTGGAACGTTGTGAGTGTACGTGAGCGTGTGGAACGTTGAGTGTACGTGAGTGTGTGGAACGTTGCATGTATACGTGAGCGTGTGGAACGTTGTGTGTGTATGTGTGGAACGTTGTGTGTACGTGAGCGTGTGGAACGTTGCATGTATACGTGAGCGTGTGGAACGTTGTGTGTGTATGTGTGGAACGTTGTGTGTACGTGAGTGTGTGGAACGTTGAGTGTACGTGAGCGTGTGGAACGTTGCATGTATACGTGAGCGTGTGGAACGTAGTGTGTGTACGTGAGAGTGTGGAAAGTTGTATGTGTACGTGAGTGTGTGGAACGTTGTGTGTACGTGAGTGTGTGGAACGTTGTGTGTACGTGAGCGTGTGGAACGTTGAATGTGTACGTGAGTGTGTGGAACGTAGTGTGTACGTGAGTGTGTGGAGCGTTGTGAGTGTACGTGAGCATGTTGAAAGTTGTATGTGTACGTGAGTGTGTGGAACGTAGTGTGTACGTGAGCGTGTGTAACGTTGTGTGTGTATGTGTGGAACGTTGTGTGTACGTGAGCGTGTGGAACGTTGCATGTATACGTGAGCGTGTGGAACGTAGTGTGTGTACGTGAGAGTGTGGAAAGTTGTATGTGTACGTGAGTGTGTGGAACGTTGTGTGTACGTGAGCGTGTGGAACGTTGAATGTGTACGTGAGTGTGTGGAACGTAGTGTGTACGTGAGTGTGTGGAGCGTTGTGAGTGTACGTGAGCATGTGGAAAGTTGTATGTGTACGTGAGTGTGTGGAACGTAGTGTGTACGTGAGCGTGTGTAACGTTGTGTGTGTACGTGTGGAACGTTGCATGTATACGTGAGCGTGTGGAACGTAGTGTGTGTACGTGAGAGTGTGGAACATTGCGTGTACGTGAGCGTGTGGAACGTTGTGAGTGTACGTGAGTGTGTGGAACGTTGCATGTATACGTGAGTGTGTGGAATGTAGTATGTACGTGAGCGTGTGGAACGTTGTGTGTGTACGTGTGGAACGTTGTGTGTACGTGAGCGTGTGGAACGTTGCATGTATACGTGAGCGTGTGGAACGTAGTGTGTACGTGAGCGTGTGGAACGTTGTGTGTGTACGTGAGTGTGTGGAACGTTGCATGTATACGTGAGTGTGTGGAACGTTGTGAGTGTACGTGAGCGTGTGGAACGTTGTGAGTGTACGTGAGCGTGTGGAACGTTGTGAGTGTACGTGAGTGTGTGGAACGTTGTGAGTGTACGTGAGCGTGTGGAACGTTGTGAGTGTACGTGAGCGTGTGGAACGTTGTGAGTGTACGTGAGTGTGTGGAACGTTGTGGAACGTTGTGAGTGTACGTGAGCGTGTGGAACGTTGTGAGTGTACGTGAGCGTGTGGAACGTTGTGTGTGTACGTGAGTGTGTGGAACGTTGCATGTATACGTGAGTGTGTGGAACGTTGCATGTATACGTGAGTGTGTGGAACGTTGTGAGTGTACGTGAGCGTGTGGAACGTTGTGTGTGTACGTGAGCGTGTGGAACGTTGTGTGTGTACGTGAGTGTGTGGAACGTTGCATGTATACGTGAGTGTGTGGAACGTTGTGAGTGTACGTGAGTGTGTGGAACGTTGCATGTATACATGAGTGTGTGGAACGTAGTGTGTACGTGAGCGTGTGGAATGTTGTGTACGTGTGGAACGTTGTGTGTACGTGAGCGTGTGGAACGTTGTGTGTATGTGAGCGTGAGGAACTTTGTGTTTTTATGTGAATGTGTGAAGCGGTGTGTTTATATGTGAGCGTCTGAAACGTTGTGTGTGTGCATGAGGAACTGTGTGTGTGTGTACGTGAATGTGTGGAACGTTGTGTGTGTGTGTGTGAGAGAGAGTTGGAGTGCGAGTGGAATGTTGTGTGAGTGTGTGTGTGAAAGAGAGTTGGAGTGCGGGTGGAACGTTGTGTGTGAGAGAGAGTTGGAGTGCTGGTGGAACGTTGTGTGTGTGTGTGTGTGTGTGTGTGTGTGTGTGTGTGTGTGTGTGTGTGTGTGTGTGTGTGTGTGTGTGAGTTGGAGTGTGTGTGTGTGTGTGTGTGTGTGTGTGTGTGTGTATGTGTGTGAGAGAGCTGGAGTGCGGGTGGAACGTTGTGTGTGTGTGTGTGTGTGTGTGTGAGAGTTGGAGTGCGGGTGGAACGTTGTGTGTGTGTGTGTGTGTGTGTGTGTGTGTGTGAGAGTTGGAGTGTGTGTGTGTGTGTGTGTGTATGTGTGTGAGAGAGCTGGAGTGCGGGTGGTCGTGGGAGATCGCGGCTCGTCCGACTGCCATTAATCACGGTCGACGGCTCTAGTTTTCGATCTGCATGTGAAAGGAAACGCACACATTGTTTATGCCTTTGACTGGTGTCATTATTTCAGGCCTGAGAGAGAAGTTTACACTGAACATCATAAATGAACTGGAAACAATCACTTTTCTCCTTGAGTGAGTAACGCCAGTGGCCCGTCGAGACTCGTCCTCTACAGCACATCCTTCCTTACAAAAAATGAGAAACACAAACTTTTAGAATTTTAGAAAAACAATTTTCTAGTTTTTCAGCACGACAGGGGCGCGTGCTTGTCAATGTTATTTTATCTATAATGTGTTTAGGGTTTGAAAGAACTACAGAAACATTAACAGCATTATGACATTTTGGCACATATAAAAAGCCACAAACATTTTCAAAAGATTACTGTTATAAAAACGAGCCTCGTCTGAAAGGCAAAGGGGGAAATTTATAGCAATATCTTCAGTATTACTCAGAAGTATAGTTTCAAATATAATTATTTTGAAGTGTTGGTGCTTTATGTAACGTCATCTAGTGTAAGTGATAAATCACATTTGAGATTTGTGCTGGCTACTGTATACAGGCCACCAGGGCACCATACAGACTTTATCAAAGAATTCGCTGACTTTCTATCAGAGTTAGTTCTGGCTGCAGATACAGTCATAATTGTTGGTAATTTTAATATACATGTGGATAACGAAAAAAATGCATGATTGGCATTTAAAGACATTCTTAACTCTATTGGAGTTAGACAACACGTGTCAGGACCTACTCATTGTCGTAATCATACTCTAGATCTAATATTATCACATGGAATAAATGTTGATGCTGTTGAAATTCTGCAGCAGAGCGATGACATCTCAGATCATTATCTAGTCTCGTGTAAACTTCATTTAGCCAAGGCTGCAAAGTCGACTCTGTGTTATAAATATGTGAGACCTATCACTTCTGCCACTAAAGATTGCTTTATTAATAATCTTCCTGATCAATTTCATCATCTCAGCATCCCAGATAGCTTAGAAGAACTCGATATTGCAACAGAAACTTTTAACTCTCTCTTTTCCAGCACTTTAGACACAGTTGCTCCGTTGCGCTTAAAGAAGATTAAAGAAAATAGTCCAACGCCGTGGTACAACGAGCACACTCGGGCCCTTAAGAGAGCAGCCAGAGAGATGGAGCGCAACTGGAAGAAAACAAAACTAGAGGTATTTCGCATTTCATGGAAAGAGCAAACACCAAAGCCTGCGGGCCCAGCTCGCCCTCCCCGTCCTCCTGTGAGAGCTCTTCGGCCCAGGGCCCACACCCTCCTCCATCTGCTCAAGGTGAACCAAAAACAACTGATACCAGCTCTCAGTGATATGTGTTGGGTCCCTGCTATGATAGCAGTAACTTTCTCAAATGTTTACAGAACAAGCGGGAACCCAGTGTGCCTGTATCTCTCTCTATTGCTGTTCTAATACAAGATAGAAAGTCTAAGGCCTTCAATAGCCGTAAAGCAAACCCAACTAATCTGGTGCCAATTACACGTCAAACTAAGATTGCTGTGGGCACAAAAAGTAAGTCTGTTAAGATAGCACTTTTAAACATCCGCTCACTTAAAAAAAAAATCACTTCTAGTCAACGACTTAATAACCACAAACAACCTGGATTTTATGCTTCTAAATGAAACCTGGCTAGAAGACAGCTGCAGTGCAACAATCCTCAATGAAGCAGCCCCTCCTAACTTTACTTTTATGAGTGTCTGCAGAGCTGTTAAGAGAGGTGGGGGTCTAGCTGCGCTTTTTAAAGATATCTATCAATGTAAGCAAATATCATTCAAATATCTGGGTATTGTGTTAAAAGGTGCTCCACGCATTTTACTCATCATTATTTATAGGCCTCCAAAATACTCTCCAGCCTTCGCTGAGAACTTTACAGAACTGTTATCAACAATTACCTCAGAGTTTGACTGTTTTGCCATTGCTGGAGATTTTAACATCCACATAGATAATGCAGAAACCAATATGGCAAAAGAAATCAGAACTGTTTTAAAAACTTTTGATCTGACTCAGCATGTACATGGACCCACACACAATCGTGGACACACTCTAGATTTACTTATCAGTAAGGGTCTAAACATTTCATTGATTGTTATTAAGGATGTAGCACTGTCTGATCATTTCTGTATTTTCTTTGATATATTGATCTCTCCTGCCACTGAAGCGAGATCTGTGTCTGTCAAGAAGAGATGCTTAAATGAGAACACTAGTGTACTATTTATGAAGGCTATATCCTTAACACCAAGCATATCTGCAGACTCTGTTGATTTTCTTTGAGTCCTTTAACTCAAAAGTTAAAAGTGTAATTGATGATATTGCTCCTGTTAAAGTCAGGAAGAAGAGTGGCAGACAAAAAGCACCTTGGAGAAACTCAACAGCAGTGCAAAATATGAAAAGACAATGCAGAAAAGCAGAGCGCATGTGGCGGAAGACAAAACTTGTAGTCCATTATAACATCTACAAAGACAGCCTTCATGCTTTCAATATGGAACTGGGCAAAGCTAGACAGACTTTCTTCTCAAATATTATAAACAGCAATTTAAACAACACACACACTCTATTTGCTACTGTAGAGAGACTGACAAACCCCCCAAGCCAGATTCCCAGTGAAATGCTCTCAGACAGCAAGTGCAGTGAGTTTGCTTCTTTCTTCTCTGAGAAAATCAATAATATCAGAAAGGTGATCAGCACATCCTTGAGTTGCTCTGGGGTCAGACAGATCAGACCACCTGAGAAAGTAGTTACTATGTCTGACTTCAAAGAAATTGATGGCAAAATTTGGGAAGAAACCGTACAGCACCTTAAAACATCAACCTGCGCCCTTGACACACTTCCCACATATTTTTTTCAAAAGTGTGTTAAACAGTTTAGAAGCAGATCTTCTAGAAGTGGTAAATGCCTCACTTCTCTCTGGGAGTTTTCCAAACTCCCTGAAAACTGCAGTTGTCAAGCCCCTCCTGAAAAAGAGCAATCTGGATAAGACCATATTAAGCAACTATAGGCCGATCTCAAATCTTCCTTTCATAGGCAAGATCATTGAAAAAGTTGTCTTCAATCAGCTGAACAAATTCTTGAGCTTGAATGGATACTTTGACAATTTTCAATCTGGTTTCCGACCGCACCACAGCACAGAGACAGCGCTCATACAGATAATAAACTATATTCGCTTAAATACTGATACAGGCAAATTTTCAGTGCTGGTGCTACTCGACCTCAGTGCTGCATTTGACACTGTCGATCATAACATACTTCTTGACAGGCTGGAAAACTGGGTGGGGCTTTCTGGTGTAACGGAGGCCAGCTGGTAGTTGCTGTGCGAGTAAACCTCACTCCTCTGATCTCAATAGGCGCTCTAGCGACAGATGCTAGAGGCTGCAGTCTTTAGCCTCCTTGTTAGAGCGCCTGACTCTCATGCCGGAGACCCGGGTTCGAGACCCGCACGGAGCGGGGTGTGAAGGACCCGGGTGAGAGGGGTTACACTGGGATAGTCTTAAAATGGTTCAGGTCATACTTAGATGGGAGAGGTTATTATGTGAGTATAGGAGACCATAAGTCTGAGTGGACATCCATGAAATGTGGAGTCCCTCAAGGCTCAATTCTTGCACCACTCCTGTTCAACCTGTATATGCTCCCAATGAGCCAAATAATGAGAAAGAACCAAATCTCTTACCACAGCTATGCAGACGACACACAGCTCTACTTAGCCCTATCGCCTAACTATTACAGCCCCATTGACTCCCTGTGCCAATGCATTGATGAAGTCAACAGTTGGATGTGTCAAAACTTTCTTCAGTTAAACAAAGACAAAACTGAAGTCATTGCGTTTGGAAACAAAGATGAAGTTCTCAAGGTGAACGCATACCTTCACTCTAGGGGTCAAACAACTAAACATCAAGTCAGGAATCTTGGTGTGACACTAGAGTCAGACCTTAGTTTCAGTAGTCATGTCAAAGCAATAACTAAATCAGCATACTATCATCTGAAAAATATTGCAAGAATTAGATGCTTTGTTTCCAGACAAGACTTAGAGAAACATGTGCATGCTTTCATCACCAGCAGGGTGGATTATTGTAATGGACTCCTCACTGGACTTCCCAAAAAGACCATAAGACAGTGTCAGCTCATACAGAACGCTGAGCAGAACCAGAACATATGAACATATCACACCAGTCTCAGGTCTTTACACTGGCTCCCAGTTACATTTAGGAGTGATTTTAAAGAATTATTACTGGTATATAAATCATTCAATGGCCTAGGACCTCAATATATTGCAGATATGCTCACTGAATATAAACCCAACAGATCACTCAGATCATTAAGATCATAACAGCTAGAAACACCCAGGGTTCACTCTAAGCATGGCGAGTCCGCTTTAGCTCTTATGCTGGACCAGCTTCCAGAAGAGATCAGACGTGCTCCTACAGTCACATTCACATCCAGACTCAGAACACTTCTGTTTAGCTGTGCATTTACTGAATGAGCACTGTGCCGCAGTTCGTCCGACTGTTTGTACTGTATTTTGTTTTCTTTTTGATTCTAAACTGTTTTAATTATTCTTATTTCTTTTGATTATTGTCATTTCTTCTATATAAAGCACTTTGAATTACCATTGTGTATGAAATGTGCTATATAAATAAACTTGCCTTGCCTTGCCTTGCCTATTAAAACCGGAATTTGATCCTACAGAATTAGTCAATTAGAGGCCGATCACGAATCTACCTTTTCTGTCAAAGATACTAAAGGCAGTAAGATCTGCAAAGCTCCAGTTCTTCTCTATATCAGTGTCAGTGTTTCTGAACTCCTGAAACGCCTCCACTGTAGTCTTGAGTTTCTTCCGGGAACGAACACGTCACAATATTCCTCATTATAATAATTCATACGCAGAATAAAGGGGCGGGGCCTGGTTGAGTTAGTTAGTAGTGTGTTAAACTGGCGGTTATGGTAAGGGGCGGGGCATTTCCCAAACACACTCGAAGCTCTCGACCAATCACAACACACTGCTCCAGCCGACCAATCAGAGCACAGTGTGCTTTTCAGAAGGAGGGGCTTCATAGAGACAGGAAGTAAACAGAGCGTTACTGACAGACTGGGAAGAGAGGAGCCGCAACAATGGAGAATATGAGGAAAATAATGTGTTTTTGAACATTCAAGCATGACAACCATGTTATATTATATTGATAACATTGAGGTTTTATCTCACTAAGGATGAGCTGACGTCACAGATGTTGTGTGTGTGTGTGTGTGTGTTTCCAGGCGTGATGTCAGACAGACAGTTCGGGACTCAGTTCGTGTGCAGTGTGGTGGCGTCTCACGTCAGTCATCTTCCCTCCACCAGCCTGAGCTTCATCTGGATCGCTCCTCCACCCGGCACAGGCTGCGTCAACTTCATGTGAGTCACTCACACAACAACCTCAGCTCATGCATGTGAGAAAAACAAAACCCCACGGCGTGAGGAAATCTCTGAACACATCTGACACGAGGCAGATTCTTCACGAGTGAGTGAGTCCTGAAAGGGTCGTCACACTGTGTTTGCATAAAACATGCGAAGCTTCCAGAACCAAACATGCATCAGTTTCAGATCAACAGAAGGGCCAGTTCTTGCCTCTCAGAAATGCAAAGCAGACAAAAGACCTTATCAAAAGCTTATTCAAAAGCTCCACACATTTAGATGTCCCTGTTTCAATTCTGAGAGCAAAAGTCTAGAATGAGGCGAGGAAACAGCTCAGGTGTGAATGATTATGTTGCCCTTCATGTGCTATCAGAATTATTATAAATACACAGACATGAAAGACCTCTCAAGTCATATTTAGGACTGGGAAATGGGGTGATCATTTTGATACCAGAGTTTCTGTGTTGGGCGACCTTTCATGCTGAAAGAGAGAACTATCGCTGTAGTGACGGTGAAGTTGTATTCATTTCCCCACAACTAGTTACAGACTTATATATTTACATACTGCATATAAATAATCATTTGATGCATATTATATGTAATTTACATAGCATGTTTTGGCCTGGAATTCCAGAATAGCAGTAGTAAAATGTTTATTGTGCAGATGCACTACAACCTGATATCAAGGATAAATCTGTTGATTTCCAGCTCATATGGAGGCCGACAGCCGGTAATAATAGCAGAGATGTTGTTTGCTGTGAACTAAAGGCGTGCGCTCAGAGGACACAGACGGCGTCAGATCGTATACATGTCAATTATGTCAGGACAAGCTTTCAGATCGAAACCCCTTGAGAGCAGACAGTCACTTAAAGAGCCGTTTTCAGCACTCATGACTTCACAGTTTTCCCTGTGTGTGTCAGGCTCACAAATCTGTGTGTGTGTGTGTGTGTGTCCGCGGGTCAGCAGAAGATCTGTGCACGTGTGTGTGTGTGTGTGTCCATGTCTCTCCGCCGTTTGTCACTTTCAGAGTTTATGTCGGGCGTATCTGAGCATTCAAGGCCAAATGTTCAGTCATTCATAACCCTGCCATGAAGCCATGATGGGAAAAAGCCACTTTGCTTCAGAGGCGGCGAGTGTTTAGGCATTTCTCTTATTACGATTAATTGACATTGAATGGAGTCCGGGCTGTTTGTGATGGACCATCTGTTCAGGGCAGGCTGTGTTTCTGGATCATACAAAACACTTTCGTTCTGTGTGCGTATTGTTATTTTCTTTTCCTGGAAAGAGTCGATCATATATACTGTCTTTGGCTATACAAACAAATGCCATATGAGTGAACTGGGGCAAGATGAAATAACTGAAGAAGTGAGATTGATCGAATGAAAGACACAAAGAGAGTTTCCATTGTTTAATTCTGGAAGTTGAGCTCGACAGCCAGCGAACATTCTGTGAAATTCACAAACAACTGAAAAGTTGACGACAATGTCAAATTTTGCAATAAAGGCTTTATAATACAGAAATATATTCCTAAATGATGTATAGACAGACAGTATGTATTCCTCTGTGAGAAAAGAAGTGCACTTGTAGTGTACTTCAAATAATAAAAGTATATTTTTAAAAAACGGAACTTATATTAATGGAATAAAAGGAACTTAAAGACAGCACACTCCCATGGCTGTTTCTTAACACACGAGTATAATTTTAAAAGTGCACTTTGTAATAATGTCAAATTAAAAGATTTACTTTAAAGCACATTTCAAATCATTATGTTTGAACTCTTTCCCCGCCATTAACAGAATTTTCAGGCTACAGGATCCATGTTTTGACAGTTGTACAGTAGGGGGCGCTATTACTTATGATAGAGTCCAGAATCTCCTGATCAAAACACAGGCGAAGAAGAAGCAGAAACAAGCGATAGAAGCATTGCTGACGCACATGTAAAATAACACGATCATCAAATATTAAACAGCATATAAACCAAAACTCAACATTACTGAATGAAGTGTTGAACCCATGAAGACCCATGACTCGATCTTCTCCATCTGTGCTTGATCATCGCTCTGAATCCCATCTGGATGAAGATTTTGACAAAAACGTGTACAAAAACATTGTGTTCACGTTTAAGTTCAATATAAAGCACTGAACTTTGGTTCAACCGTGTGCAAACACACAACAGTCACTTGCGACGCTCAGTGAAGCCAGACTGCCTTAATGCTCTTGTTTGTAATGAGCTCTTAACTGTTGTCAAGGTCATTTCATTCTCACCTTTACTTAAATGACTTCCAATGACCCGGTATAATGAGCAGGTAATTTGCCAACAGCTCCCTGGAAGCCTCTTCTAAACGCTCATTAAATCTGCATGCGCCGAGGGAGCGCTTCCTCGCGACAACAAACACTTCCTCGTCCTCTATTCATTTGACAACACGCGTAATCTGATCAGCGGAGGCTGAGACTCTCACGTCTCTCACACTAAATGAGATAAGAGGAGAGGAAAGGAGGCTAAATATTGTTTTCCCTCTTGCTGATTGATTACTCGTCAGCCGTCGCAGCTGGAGCTCAGCAGAGCAGATCAATCAGACAATTAAAGCATTTTTTTAAAGGCTAAATGCAAACGTGCAGAATGAGTGTGTGTAGCTCTGGCTGTGATTCCCGTTATTAATCATGATTAGAGAGCTGTGCGATGATGTTCAGGGTTTTCAGCAGCAGATGTTCTGCGGATGTTCGAGCGATAGGCGGTGTGTGACTGTGCATCAGTTCCACACGCGTGTGTGTGATCGTATGTGACGGGGGTCAGAGGTCACAGAGGGTCTGGATGGTCTAGCTGTCAGACGTGTGCTGCGGGCCGGAAACATGTAATCACACTGTAGCATTCAGCATAATAACCTGTTTCTGATGTGTGTGTGTGTGTGTGTGTGTGTGTGTGTGTGTGTGTGTGTGTGTGTAAGAGCATTCAGCATAATAACCTGTTTCTGACGTGTGTGTGTGTGTGTGTGTGTGTCTGTGTGTGTAAGAGCATTCAGCATAATAACCTGTTTCTGATGTGTGTGTGTGTGTGTGTGTGTGTGTAAGAGCATTCAGCATAATAACCTGTTTCTGACGTGTGTGTGTGTGTGTGTGTGTCTGTGTGTGTAAGAGCATTCAGCATAATAACCTGTTTCTCATGTGTGTGTGTGTGTGTGTGTGTGTGTGAGTGAGCATTCAGCATAATAACCTGTTTCTGACGTGTGTGTGTGTGTGTGTGTGTGTGTGTGTGTAAGAGCATTCAGCATAATAACCTGTTTCTGATGTGTGTGTGTGTGTGTGTGTGTGTGTGTAAGAGCATTCAGCATAATAACCTGTTTCTGATGTGTGTGTGTGTGTGTGTGTGTGTGTAAGAGCATTCAGCATAATAACCTGTTTCTGATGTGTGTGTGTGTGTGTGTGTGTGTGTGTGTGTGTGTGTAAGAGCATTCAGCATAATAACCTGTTTCTGACGTGTGTGTGTGTGTGTGTGTGTGTGTAAGAGCATTCAGCATAATAACCTGTTTCTGATGTGTGTGTGTGTGTGTGTGTGTGTGTGTGTGTAAGAGCATTCAGCATAATAACCTGTTTCTGATGTGTGTGTGTGTGTGTGTGTGTGTGTAAGAGCATTTAGCATAATAACCTGTTTCTCATCTATATACTCCTATATTCTCCTTCACCTATATACTCCTATATACTCCTTCACCTATATACTCCTATATACTCCTTCACCTATATACTCCTTCACCTATATACTCCTTCAGCTATATACTCCTATATACTCCTTCACCTATATACTCCTTCAGTTATATACTCCTCCACCTATATACTCCTTCACCTATATACTCCTTCAGTTATATACTCCTCCACCTATATACACCTATATACTCCTTCACCTATATACTCCTATATACTCCTTCACCTATATACTCCTTCAGTTATATACTCCACCTATATACACCTATATACTCCTTCAGCTATATACTCCTATATACACCTTCACCTATATACTCCTATATACTCCTTCACCTATATACTCCTATATACTCCTTCAGCTATATACTCCTTCACCTATATACTCCTATATACTCCTTCACCTATATACTCCTATATACCCCTTTACCTATATACTCCTTTATACTCCTTCAGCTATATACTCCTTCACCTATATACTCCTATATACTCCTTCAGCTATATACTCCTATATACTCCTTCACCTATATACTCCTATACTCCTTCAGCTATATACTCCTTCACCTATATACTCCTATATACTTCTTCACCTATATACTCCTATATACTCCTTCAGCTATACTCCTTCACCTATATACTCCTATATACTCCTTCACCTATATACTGCTATATACTCCTTCAGCTATATACTCCTATATACTCCTTCAGCTATATACTCCTTCACCTATATACTCCTTCACCTATATACTCCTTCAGCTATATACTCCTTCAGCTATATACTCCTTTACCTATACTCCTTCACCTATATACTCCTATATACTCCTATATACTCCTTCACCTATATACTCCTATATACTCCTTCACCTATATACTCCTATATACTCCTTCAGCTATATACTCCTTCAGCTATATACTCCTTCAGCTATATACTCATTCACCTATATACTCCTATATACTCCTTCAGCTATATACTCATTCACCTATATACTCCTATATACTCCTTCAGCTATACTCCTTCACCTATA
This sequence comes from Rutilus rutilus, assembly GCA_021464565.1. NCBI lineage: Eukaryota > Metazoa > Chordata > Actinopteri > Cypriniformes > Leuciscidae > Rutilus > Rutilus rutilus. The sequence continues at coordinate 41,963,881 of JAJAQA010000010.1, read as the reverse complement.
TACTCCTTCAGCTATATACTCCTATATACTCCTTCAGCTATATACTCCTTCAGCTATATACTCATTCACCTATATACTCCTATATACTCCTTCAGCTATATACTCCTTCAGCTATATACTCATTCACCTATATACTCCTATATACTCCTTCAGCTATACTCCTTCACCTATATACTCCTTCAGCTATATACTCCTATATACTCCTTCAGCTATATACTCCTATATACTCCTTCACCTATATACTCCTATATACTCCTTCAGCTATATACTCCTTCACCTATATACTCCTATATACTCCTTCACCTATATATTCCTATATACTCCTTCAGCTATATACTCCACCTATATACTCCTATATACTCCTTCAGCTATATACTCCTATATATTCCTTCAGCTATATACTCCTATATACTCCTTCACCTATATACTCCTTCAGCTATATACTCCTATATATTCCTTCAGCTATATACTCCTATATACTCCTTCACCTATATACTCCTTCAGCTATATACTCCTATATATTCCTTCAGCTATATACTCCTATATACTCCTTCACCTATATACTCCTTCAGCCATATACTCCTATATACTCCTTCACCTATATACTCCTCAATGGTAAACCACCGAGGAGAGACACATACACTGATTCACGTGTGCCGGTGTGACCACTGAGTTTCTCCACTCTACCTTTGAAAATCACATTTGCAGCAAGACGTATAAACTCTCAGATCTGTCAGATGTCCTTGAGTCCCTTCAGTGATTTACTCAGTGTGAGGTTGGTTGTCAGTCCTGTAAATGAATGAAGTGCCAAAGTCAGCTAGTGTTTGAGTGATCGCAGATGGAAATGATATCCTGACCTGAAATGATAAACGCAGTAAACGTCAAACTCCATCTTCAGTGTTTGCAGCAGTGGAAACGGTCTACTTCTCTATGTTTCTATGACAATAGTAAGGCTGTTTGTAAATGTGTGATGCGAGAACAAACATGAATGCGTGAACATAACTAAAGACCAGACCAGTGTAAGAGCATGAAACATATTAAATGAACCGCATTACTGCATGTTTTTTCTCTAATGTTTCCATATTAGCGAACAAGCCGTCTGGGACTTGTTTCATAAATATTGAAGTGCCTTGCTCCGACGTAACCTCCTGCTCTTCATTATGCTCTATGTTTTATTCATAAATCCCATTTCCAAATTTGTCTTTACCAAGCCCTGAAAGATGAATGTGGTTTTGTTGTTTTGTTTTTTTTCCGTCAGCATCCTTCATCTCCCCCTTTTGCAGTTCATTATTTATTCATGAGATGTTGTTTGGTTATTCATGAGACCAGAAATGCCTCACAACCATAAATGCTTTCGGTGTCAGAGACTGAATCTGAAACAACAGTCCAGCCAAACTCCTCAAACATTTGCATTCTTCAACACTTCACTATGATTAAAGCAATAGTTCATATTAGTATATATATTGTATCTGAAAGCACTTCATATTCTCAGAGCTCATAAGGATGTAGATTTGTAAGTGTTTGTTGGGAGTTAGTTTGAACTCTTGTCCTCACTTTATTTTGTTCATGTCATGCATTTTGAATGTTCTTTATCAATATCACTAGGGCTGGATTGAAAATATTGATTTCTTTATTTTAATCGATTCTCATTTTGAGGAACCGATATTGATTCTTAAATCACAGGAATCAATCTTTCAGTCTGCGCTGTGCCAATAATCACAATAATCTTTGTGCTTTCATGCTTATGATATGAAACAAAGTCTCAGCTTTCAAATTCTGTCCATTTTATAATGTGTGTTTGTGTGTTTAATGTGTGTGACAGATGAAGCGATCGTCTCTTCCTCTTATCTACTAGTTACAGCAGCAAATAAACATGATGAACATCAGAAGGAAAGTTGAAAGATACAGAACAACTTCCTGAACTCAATCATGTCTCATGTAATCCATCAATCAGTGTTTCAACCGTCAATAAAGAACAATAATGTCACGTGATTTACCTCAGGAAAGACATTCAGTGACCATAAACTCGATAGTTGCTAGAAAAATAACTAGAGAGGAGCGTTTTGATAAATATATGCACTATATTACATATTCATTATATTTTTACTGAACCTGTTCTTCAATATTTAATGTAAGTTTGAATAATCCGTCATGAATACAAGTTTTTTTTTTTTTGCATTGATAATGTAGCGACTGACAGGATTCCTGTATATTGTACAGCATTAGATGAAAGATATTTTATTCCCTGAGAAGAACTGACATGTACTGTACCTGTTATACACCCAAACGAGTCCGTGTTGAATTGAGCTGAATAGAGACTGGAACTGAATCGAGTGTGGAATGAGGTTGTGTGGGCGACGACATGCGGATGAAAGCTTCAACACCTCGACCTCTGCTGATCTCTGACCTGAAACCAACAGCTATTCACGTGTGTGAAGGAAAACAGCACAAAACCTCCATCAGCAGGTCCGGGGTCAGTGTGTGTGAGAGTGTGTGAGAAAGCAGCGGGTCGAGGATCGAGCTTTAAGAGCTGCTGGTCTTCACCACTGATGATGTTCATCACACATGCTCCGCTCAAGCTCTTCTTTCAAACTATTTATTGTAGATTAATGCGTAATGCAATAAAAGGAAATGAAGAGCGAGAGAGAATCATCACCGGACACATTAACATCTCTCTGGGTCTTTATTCTGACCGCTGTCTCAGAAAAGGAAAAGCGATGGATGGGAACGTAAAAAAATTAAAAGCATTTCAGATTTTTTCCCCCTCAAACAATAATGAAATATGATGACTGAAAAGAAGTCCACACTAGCCTGCCTCTCTTTGTGTGTTTGTGCGTGTGCTTTCAACTCTTATTTCACACACTTTGCTCAAGGAAGCTTTTCGTCTGAACTGTAAAATCTCTCATTAACAGCTGTGTTCAATTAGAAGATTATGAGATCAAATGATTTTCACACAATCCATGCTTACACACACAAGCTGAAAAATACATTCTTCATAAACATACACCGCACAAATAATTAAAGTGGTGTGAGTGAGTGTGTGTGTATGAGTATTTGTGTGTGTGTGTGTGTGTGAGAGAGTGTTTGAGTGTGTTAGAAAGTGTTAAAAAATTATAGACGTTTAAGTTTACAGTAAAGCAAATGCACTGAACTAAAAAAATATATATTTTATACAAAGTATGTAATTTGCAAAATAATTTGGGTGTCTAAAATTGCTAGTCAAAGTCATCAAAGTCATGCATCTAACCAAGCTGTGCTCCAAATCTGAATTTAGCCGCCGAAAGGTTTTAAAGTACCATTTTCATAGTAACACAATGTCCAGTTTGGAGTGTTTGAGCTTTTGAATGATGCCTGATTTATGATGATTACTAAAACATGTGACGGGGAAAAGGCAATAAAAGCAGTCTTTAAAAGGCTGTAACGTGAATCTATCGCAGATATATGTTCTCATCAGAAGCTCTTGAAGAGGTGCATGTCGTACGCCGAAGGTCTGCAGTATCAGTGTAAATCAGTGTGTGTGTAAAACACTCTCCTCCTCCTGACCTCTTGACCTCTGATGGCGTCTCTGACATGAAGACCTACGGCCCGATCTCAAACTTTAATCCTCTTCATCTTCTGTGGGTTATGGCTAATATTTCTCTGTGTGTGTGTGTGTGTGTGTGTGTGTGTGTGTGCGCATCCCTCAGGGCCACAGCGACGCACCGAGGACAGATCATCTTCAAGGACGCTCTGGCGCAGCAGCTGTGTGAGCAGGGAGGTGAGGATAACACACACACACACAAACAAAGAGCAGTTCGAGAGGTAAGTGCAGCACATCCCGTCCCAGAACACACTGGGATTCGGAGACAGGAACCATAACTTACTAAAGCCTCTCCATCCAAACAATGGATCCAGACACTGAAGCTGTCAATCACACCGTAGTGAAAACACACAATAGAAGAGCATGAAAGTTTTTCAGCACTCACACATTAAGATTTTAAAGAAATCCATTTCAAGTTTCAAGGGCTTAAAGCTTTGAGTGGTTAAAGGAATTATAAATATCCCAGCAGGACTGAAGAACGGGGAGAATCTCCGTCAGCGATGAGACATGAGCAGATTATCACTCGAACTCGAGTCGAGAGGAGATCTGAGACAGAGTGTGTGTGTGTGAGAGAGAGAGAGTGTGTGAGACATGAGCAGATTATCACTCGAACTCGAGTCGAGACGAGATCTGAGACAGAGCTGGAGGTTTAGAGGAGAGTGAGGAGTGTGTGTGTGAGAGTGTGTGATTGTTTGTAACAGAGAGAGTGTGAGACCCAGAGCTGGATGTTTAGGGAGGAGAGCGAGGACGGTGTGTCAAGTCGGCCCGGATCCGGCTGACTACATCATGTGTTGTGGTCGTGTCTAGACGCAGGTCCTCCATCTGATCTGGATACGGCCCGGATCCGGCTGACTACATCATGTGTTGTGGTCGTGTCTAGACGCAGGTCCTCCATCTGATCTGGATACGGCCCGGATCCGTCTGACTACATCATGTGTTGTGGTCGTGTCTAGGCGCAGGTCCTCCATCTGATCTGGATACGGCCCGGATCCGGCTGACTACATCATGAGTTGTGGTCGTGTCTAGGCGCAGGTCCTCCATCTGATCTGGATACGGCCCGGATCCGTCTGACTACATCATGAGTTGTGGTCGTGTCTAGGCGCAGGTCCTCCATCTGATCTGGATACGGCCCGGATCCGTCTGACTACATCATGTGTTGTGGTCGTGTCTAGGCGCAGGTCCTCCATCTGATCTGGATACGGCCCGGATCCGGCTGACTACATCATGAGTTGTGGTCGTGTCTAGACGCAGGTCCTCCATCTGATCTGGATACGGCCCGGATCCGGCTGACTACATCATGGGTTGTGGTCGTGTCTAGGCGCAGGTCCTCCATCTGATCTGGATACGGCCCGGATCCGGCTGACTACATCATGTGTTGAGGTCGTGTCTAGGCGCAGGTCCACCATCTGATCTGGATACGGCCCGGATCCGTCTGACTACATCATGTGTTGTGGTCGTGTCTAGGCGCAGGTCCACCATCTGATCTGGATACGGCCCGGATCCGGCTGACTACATCATGTGTTGAGGTCGTGTCTAGGCGCAGGTCCTCCATCTGATCTGGATACGGCCCGGATCCGGCTGACTACATCATGTGTTGAGGTCGTGTCTAGGCGCAGGTCCTCCTTCTGATCTGGATACGGCCCGGATCCGGCTGACTACATCATGTGTTGAGGTCGTGTCTAGGCGCAGGTCCTCCATCTGATCTGGATACGGCCCGGATCCGGCTGACTACATCATGTGTTGAGGTCGTGTCTAGGCGCAGGTCCTCCTTCTGATCTGGATACGGCCCGGATCCGGCTGACTACATCATGTGTTGAGGTCGTGTCTAGGCGCAGGTCCACCATCTGATCTGGATACGGCCCGGATCCGTCTGACTACATCATGTGTTGTGGTCGTGTCTAGGCGCAGGTCCACCATCTGATCTGGATACGGCCCGGATCCGGCTGACTACATCATGTGTTGAGGTCGTGTCTAGGCGCAGGTCCTCCATCTGATCTGGATACGGCCCGGATCCGGCTGACTACATCATGTGTTGAGGTCGTGTCTAGGCGCAGGTCCTCCATCTGATCTGGATACGGCCCGGATCCGGCTGACTACATCATGTGTTGAGGTCGTGTCTAGGCGCAGGTCCTCCATCTGATCTGGATACGGCCCGGATCCGGCTGACTACATCATGTGTTGTGGTCGTGTCTAGGCGCAGGTCCTCCATCTGATCTGGATACGGCCCGGATCCGGCTGACTACATCATGTGTTGTGGTCGTGTCTAGGCGCAGGTTCTCCATCAGATCTGGAAGTCCCCCGGATCCGGCGGACTGCGTTAAACCTTTGTATAAACAGAGAGACTAATATTAGTGTAGACGCCATTCTTCTTATGATGTAACGAGTACATCAGGATTTATGGGAAGTGTTCCCGGTTCCGGCTGACCTGATCTATGCAGCCTAACATTGAATTATAGAAGTCTATAATGTGTTATGTGTATGCTAGGTCAAAGAGATGTGTTTTTAGTCTAGCTTTGAACTGACAGAGTGTGTCTGCTTCCCGGACAATGTTAGGAAGACTGTTCCAGAGTTTTGGTGCTAAATAGGAAAAGGATCTACCGCCAGCAGTCGATTTTGATATTCTAGGTATTATCAACTGGCCGGAATTTTGAGATTGCAATAGACGTGAAGGACTATAATGCGTTAAGAGCTCGCTCAAGTACTGCGGAGCTAAACCATTTAGTGCTTTGTAAGTAATCAGCAATATTTTTAAATTTATACGATGTTTAATAGGGAGCCAGTGCAGTGTTGACAGAACTGGGCTAATATGGTCATACTTCCTGGTTCTGGTAAGAAGTTACTAAGCAGTAAATCCTGCTGCATTTTTACTAGACATTTTTACTAGGTGTGTGTGTGTGTGTGTGTGTGTGTGTGTGTGTGTGTGTGTGTGAGAGAGACTGTGTGTGTGTGTGTGTGTGTGTCTGTGTGTGTGTGTGTGTGTGAGAGTGTGTGTGAGTGTTTGTAAGAGAGAGAGAGTGTGTGAGACGAGAGCTGGAGGTTTAGGGAGGAGAGCGAGGACGGTGTGTGTGTGTGTGTGTGTGTGTGAGTGTTTGTAAGAGAGAGAGAGAGAGTGTGTGAGACCCAGAGCTGGAGGTTTAGGGAGGAGAGCAAGGACGGTGTGTGTGTGTGTGTGTGTGTGTGTGTGTGTGTGTGTGTGTGAGAGTGTGTGACTGTTTGTGAGAGAGAGAGAGAGAGAGAGAGAGAGAGAGAGTGAGTGTGTGAGACCCAGAGCTGGAGATTTAGGGAGGAGAGCGAGGACGGTGTGTGTGTGTGTGTGTGTATGTGTGAGAGTGTGTGAGTGTTTGTAAAAGAGAGAGAGTGTGTGAGACCCAGAGTTGGAGGTTTAGTGTGTGTGAGAGAGAGAGAGAGAGAGAGAGAGAGAGAGAGAGCTGGAGATGACACTAGTATATCAGTAGTGATATCTGTGACAGGTCAGGATGAGGGAAGGCGACTCTGAACTCTGCAATTTCCAGCCGCTCCATAAATTAGGTCTTTATGGGACACTGGACTCGCATCCCTGAGGATTGATCATCGGAGAGCGAGTATAACTCACGGTGGGCGATCAGGAGAGGAGGCCGATCAGAACATGAGCAGATATACGACAGGCCTCTGGATGGAGATGAAATAATGTCCTGAGCTTCATAACATCCATCGCCAACTTTCCTCGGAGTGTCCGGCTTTGCATTAGAGAAGTTGGGAATGAACTGTTAAACTGTCAGTGTAAGCCGTCGCATTAGCACAGATCTACAGCCACAGCGCCGGAGGTAATTAAAGTTCTTAAGGAAACCAGCGAGGATTAAACTAAGCCTGAAACGAGTGCGACTGTCTGCTGTGTGTGTGTGTGTGTGTGTGTGTGACTGTCTGCTGAGTGAACGAGAGACTGAGGAAGAGATCGACAGATCAACGGCAGAAAACCCTAGCAGATCTGTGTCTGTTTGTGTGTGTGTGTGTGTGTGTGTGTGTGTGTGTGTGTGTGTGACTGTCTGCTGTGTGTGTGTGTGTGTGTGTGTGACTGTCTGCTGAGTGAACGAGAGACTGAGGAAGAGATCGACAGATCAATGGCAGAAAACCCTAGCAGAACTGTGTATGTTTGTGTGTGTGTCTGTGTGTGTGTGTGTGTGTGTGTGTGTGTGTGACTGTCTGCTGTGTGTGTGTGTGTGTGTCTGTGTGTGTGTGTGTGTGTGTGTGTGTGTGTGTGACTGTCTGCTGTGTGTGTGTGTGTGTGTGTGTGTGTGACTGTCTGCTGAGACACGGATTCAGTTGCAGGTAACAGCAAAGTTTATTTTGCTCTCAATGAGCGCAGGAAAAATAACAGGAAGACAAAAAAAAGAAAAGAAGAGGAAGTCCAAATAAATGTCCACTGGGCCAGGAGAGCACTTCTCAAAAAGGACCAATTATAGCGTCAGCAGTGACGCAGTGTCCAAGTCACTCTGAGTTCCCTAATGAAACGTTGGTCACAGGCGATTGCATAACAGTACATACAACAATGGTCTGACAAAAGACTGAACACAAGAGGATCTAAAATAGGGGAGATTAATGAGGGATTAATTAGCAACAGGTTTGACGTGAACAGCTGATAATTAAGGATAACGAGTGGGAGGGGAACCGCCACAATGACAGCGAAGCACATGGCGAGCTGTCAAAACAAAGACCATGTGCTTAAAAGACAACAAGTCACACAGACACAGGTACCTGGGTGCCAGCTTACGAGAAGCGCCCGGAGAGGCAGGTCCTCGGTGGATAGCCATACACATACTGGGGAGCCGGAGTCCGGTGACGGTCAGCCGTCTGGAAGCCCGGACCAAGGCCTCCTCAGCCCTCCTTCAGGTGCGACGACACTGACGGACAAAGGCCAAGCAAGACGGGACCACAGCTTTGGGTTCCTGTGCAGGGAAAAGAGGGGGTTGATAACCCACAGAACTTTAAAAAGGAGACATACCCGTAGACACTACCGGCAGGGAGTAGTGGGAAGATTTCACCCAAGATAGATGCTGACTCCAGGAGCTCGGACTATGTGACGCCAGGCAGCCGAGAGCTCGCTTGAGACCCTGGTTGGCTCGCTCGGCCTGCCTGAAAACCTGTACAACACTCACACTCACACTCATACACTCACGCTCACACACACACTCTCTTTCTCTCATACACTCTCTCTCTCGCACACGCTCACACACAGTCACACACTCCTAAAAACCTGAAGACAGACTCGTTGAGGCCCCGATCTGTCTACAGAACTCTTTCCAAAACCAGGAGACAAATTGGTGTCCTCTGTCAGAGACCACGTCCACTGGAAGACCATGGATCCGGAAGACGTGGTCCACCACTACCTGTGCTGTATCCTTGGCGGAGGGGAGCTTGGGTAAGGGGATATAATGGGCCACCTTGGAGAAGTGGTCCACCACCGTCAGAATCACGGTGTTACCTCTCGATGGGGGAAGACCAGTGACGAAATCAAGTCTTATTTTGAGTGCATACTGAGGAAGCAACACAAACTGCCTGACATCTTGGGCCATGGATGGCCACCAAAATCGCTGACGGATGGCAGCCAGTGACTCCAAACAAAACAGACGTGGCATGGAACACGCACTTCTCTACCTTGACGTAAAGCTGGTTCTCCAGCAGCCGTTGTAGCACCTGACGAACTTGTTGCATCCTTCACCAGGGCCAGGAAGACCGCTAGGGCGTTAGTGAGCCTGAAGAGTAGGTTAGGTACAGGGTAACCACCCTGGCTCAACCGCACCAGCTGGGAGGCTGCCTCATCGCCTCAAGTAGAGCAGTTAAAAAGATTAATCATCTCTGGTCTGAAGTCTTCGAATGTGGCACAGAATGGTGCACGAGCATCCAACACAGCCTTTGCCCAGTCGCGGGCCCTTCCTTTCAGGAGTGTGATAACAAAGGCCACCTGGGACTCCTCCGTAACAACGGTGAGGCTGGAGAGCACTGGGACAGGAAAGCACGGCAGGAGTTGGGATCCCCGTTGTAGGGCGGCGTAGTGTTGTCATGGGTTCAGGCTCAGCATGAGGTAGAGAACGGCCGTACACAGCAGCTGATCTGCTGGCCAAGGCTTCCCGCTGAAGTTCTTGGATCTGGAGATTGAGATCTGCTACTTGGGCGGACAGGCACTCAACCTCCCGTGAAGTAGGAGTTAACTGGCTGGAATGCTGTCCCAGAAGAATGCCCTGTTGACTCACTGCGGTCCTCTGACTTGGTCTGCACCTGCTGAATCCATTTCATGGTCAGACCGTTCTGTCAGGGAGAGACACGGATTCAGTTGCTGGTAACAGAAACGTTTATTTTGCTCTCAATGAGCCCAGGAAAAATAACAGGAAGACAAAAAGAAAAGAGGAAGTCCAAATAAATGTCCACTGGGCCAGGAGAGCACTTCTCAAAAAGGACCAATTATAGCATCAGCAGTGACGCAGTGTCCAAGTCACTCTGAGTTCCCTAATGAAAGCGATGAGAGGGGCTGGGGTGGCGCATCCGAGTCCCACCAGAACAGAGAACGCCTGGGCCGGCAGTCGAGGAGACCAGGCCTGGCAGGACGAGAGGGAGAGAGTGGAAGCAGGACAAAAATAAAAATGCAAACAAAAAACAAACCAGCACTTGGAGTCTGAAACAGCACAACACTGCAAGGCAAAACCAATCCTGGGAGCTTTCAGCGAAGCGTGTATCGAGGCTTGTATTGCTTTAGACCACTGACGTCATTCATGATGTCTGAAGCCTCGCTTCGGCCTGACTGGTTCAGGAAGTGGTTCGAATCTTGGCGCGACATTTTGACAGATATATAATGTGAGCGGAGTGGAGCGGTGAGAATCTCCGCTCATCGCTCACTGAACTGTTCACCCCTCCGCTCCCCCGCTCAAAGCTACATCAGGCCGCTCCGCTCATTTTCGCTCAGCGCTCAACGCAGTTTGCTTCGCGCTCCACTCAAATCACCCCCCGCTCGCTCCAAAAAAGGAAAAAAAAATCTACATGTATTGTAGCGGTCCCCAACCTTTTTTGCGCCACGGACCGGTTTAAAATCAGACAATATCAGACACGGACCGGCCTTCAAGGTGTGTGGCGGATAAATACAACAAAAATGATTAAAATGATACGACTGGCATAAAAACTGGGGTATTTTTTTAAATAGCCTATAATAATAAACGTGAATCCAATGTGTAGGCTTACTCGCAACTTTATTAATAGCGTCCTCTAACATCGCGCAGGCAAATGAGAAAGTCTGAAAACAAACAAAATGCCCCCAAAAGAAAAAAAATCTCTATGTTTTCAGTGCTGATGCGTTCACGTAACATGTAAGGGCACCTAAAAGCTGTCACAACGAACCGGCAAAATGATTATGAATATGTAAAATATAGCAGAAGACATTTTAATTTTTTTTATGTCTGTCGGCTGGAAAGATGCTGACTCGTGATCTTCGCAGTAGTGAACGCGCCTGAGAGAAATGCACATTTCATACGGGAGAGCAGTCTGTTTTCTTTCGTTTTGAATTGTTCTGTTTAAAAGTAGACATTTCAAGCTTTATATGTCTCAGGTGTGTGAGGCAAGTAGGCTATACGCTGGTTCATTCATGAGACAAACTCCAGGTTCACGCCGGCGCCTTCGTATCGTGGTTATCTATTTTCTAATATATTT